>JARHVA010000152.1:0-390000 GCA_037957365.1 Torreya grandis
TTGACCTTGTGTTGGCTAAAAATAAAGTACTCTAATTTAGGATGAGTGTATCTTCCACTTAGAAGTTTGCAAGGCTCACTCCTTAACTGCCATACTCTCCATTTGATTCTACTTACATGAAGCTCTCATTTTATATTATTAATTGAGGAGTGGGTCCTCCTTGAGCCACCAAATCTTTTCCTTTACCCTCATTGGCATTCATATACTATCCTTGAGACTACCATTCTTCTCCTTGAACCAAGTTATTATGGACTGGAACCATGGCTCTTGTATTGGGAGTAAAATTTGGATTATAGGAATTGGGTGGCCTATTGAAGTTAGGTTGACTTTGTCCCTTCCCTTGACCATTATTCTAAGGTGTAAATATATATTATTCTAGAGGGTATTATTAGTGGTTTTAGTGAACTCCAAATTATTGATTTAGTTTCCTAATTTGAGCTTCTAAGGCCATACACTTTGCATCCAAATCAATGGCATCATCTGATCTTTTTTAGATAACTCTAGACTTGTTACTTGAACTTGAAATTGGACCAATAATTGTAGGGGTAGAATACATGCTAGGAAATATGGGAATAGATAATTTTAGAGGGAGTTAACCAGCTTGTATCTAAGCATTATTATCTATAATGGTTATGTCATAGGCTTTAGGCAAAGCGTACCCACTCATGGACTGCAACATGACAACTATATCATTCACAATTGCTCTTAGGTATGTTGGGAAGAAAAAACATTATATGGGATCTCATAGGAGGTGTTAACCTATTATAAGTTCTTTGAAATCTCTCATTGAAATCATGTATAGTTTATTTTGGGCCCTCTTTGGATAACATTCAACTGATGTATGAGTGATGTATGATCACTCTTGTCTTCAAATATTTGAGTCAATAACTTCCAAAACTCATCCCAAGTAGTGATACATCCTCCCAAAAATTTTATATACCAATTAAGGGATTTTACACTAAGAAACATGGAAATCAATTTGACTACTATGTTAACTTTAGTGATATTATTCAAATTATAGAATTTGGATATGTCTCTAATATGATCACTTGGGGTGATAGGACCTTCCCCATTGAAAGTGGGAACACTCTTTGGTGGAATTGGGATGGATATCATCACAGGCATTAAGGTTTATAGTATTTTTTAGTATTAAAGGCTAGGAAATTATGTTGCCTAGCCATGTTATCTTCAAACTCTTCTTCACTCTCTTGCTCTTTCAAATGTCAAAATATGCTCAGGGTACTCTACTTTAAGAGGAAGTTTAGGATAAGGGAGTGAACTTATAAGATGATTACCTATAGTAGTAGCTGACCTAGTAATAACCATGAATAATGTAATAAATGAATAAGAAAACTTTGTCTATAGCTAGATATTACCTTTAGTGGAGTCATCAAATGCTGAATAGAACACACTTATGTAGTTTTGATGTTGTCAAGACTAACATTCACCTTGACAAGATATGCTTGATATAATTATCCCATTAGGAATGATGAGGCTATTATCACTCAATTTTTCACCCTTATATAATTAATTCAACACTTATCCAAATTTAGTGAAACATGGGAATACCTATAGGCTTGGGGGTTGCCTATAACAAAGGTAAACCTCTAGATTAAAGGGATAACTCCCTAGATATGTTCTTTGTAGCTCATAACTTATATTATTTACTTTCTTGGAATGAAAAAGTGATAGAAGGAATGTGGAAGGAACCTAATATAAAGAGGTGGTGAACCAGGTTGATCTCCACTATACTAACATTAACATGCACTATGAAAGATGACTTACAAAACTAGATTTAGCATCAAAGGTTTCTCTAACATAATTACTTCAAACATGAAAATGATATACAATTTATCAAGGTGAATGAACATGAGGTTTGAAACTAAATACACTTCATGTGACATGTTATAGATTAAACTATTTTCGTAAAACTTGAAAGAGTAAAGTGAACATAAAGATATATGATTATCACTTGTCATTCAAGTATTAACTACTTCATACACTTAGACAAGAAGTTATGAACTCTAAAATAGATTTAAAATATTTTATTTTAATTCAAAAATAATAGTCAAACCATAAGAGATTCTCCATACCATATGTAGATTCTACAAACTTAGCCAAAATTGGTTGCTTATATATATATATATATATATATATATATATATATATATATATATAGAGAGAGAGAGAGAGAGAGAGAGAGAGAGAAAGAGAGAGGCATAATAGAGAATATTTGACATGTCTGCATGAAATAAAATGATAAAGGAGAGTTATGATATATTATAATTATACCTCCAAGTCTATGTGTATCACTCTTGAAGGAGATCCAACCTTACAAGTAGTGTAACGATTACAAACTTGCTTGACACCATGACTAACCCTTTAAAAACTATCCTTTTTTGTGTAAAAGGTGTGATAAATGGATCTTAAAAACCATGAATTAACATTTAAATAATATAAAAATAATTTATTTAACATTTTACATGCCTTAATAAACTTCTCTAACTTGCCATTCCATCATTCATGTGCATATGTGTCTTGAAACTCTTCATTTCCCATGCCTAGTTTGGTCCAAGTGGCCTAAAACTCAAGTGCAATCTTCTTAAACTCATAAAAACTCCATGAATGGTCTTAAAATGTGTTTATCAAGTACACATCACACAATTTTGGTTCTTGTAACAACTCATAATATTTGTTTGCTCCCTAATCCCTCACTAGGCCTAGTTTTCTTGTAGCCCTAAAAACATGTAAACCTCCTTGTGTATGGACTTTTATAGAAAATAATGAAAATAAAATGGAATATTATATTACCCATTATGGACTTCTATTTTTAGCGTCAAATTTTATATTTAGAATCTGAGGTGTAAACCCCATTTTTTTACCTTTCTCTCTCTTGAATTAAGCCTCCTTGATTAAGACCTTATTTTATTGTTTAAATTTTTTTCTAAACATGTGAAATCACCCAAAATAATGTTATTCACTTTAAATAGGCCATAACCAATCTCCATGTCAATTTTGGGGTCCTGAGACCCTATGGAACTAGTAAACCAAGAAATGGCATTACCACCTAGTCTTATTTTGAGATTGTTTGAGAGTGCTTTTTAAAAATGGGCCTAATTTTATCACCTATATAATCTCCTATGAAAATTTATGGAATTTAATGGCTATGAAAACTACCATTTGAACTAATATCATGATTAGGAAGCCTTCTTCCTCTTAGAACACCTATAAAACACCAAAAACATGAAAAATTAGGGTATTTGTGGAAATTTAAATAAATGATATCAACATCAAAGTACATATGAGTAACCTTCTTGGAGTCATAAAAACCATAAAATAGGTTTAAGTATAAAATTATGGTATTATATGTGCATTTTAGGTCCTTTTTGCATGATTGGTCAGTATCAGGGTTTAAGAGAGGTTTTAAGACTTGTTTGGGGCATTAACGATTGTTCATAAAGAATAAATCATTAATTGACATAATTCCACTTGGAAAAATTTATTTATATAGCACTTAAAATATCCCAAGTGGCTGATCTTCCCATTTAGAGTGTGAGCAATGGTATGAGCATCTAAAGTTTCTCCTTTAGTGGTATGCTTAGTGTTTCTTAAGCATGAGATAGGTCCAACCTGGGTTATGGGCCTTAAGAGTCATTACCACTACTAAGAGTTAATAACCTTCAAAATAATCCTATCCATGATTATACATGCTCTATTATTCCTTGTTACCCATTGGTATGCTTGTGGTGTAGTGGTCAAGGTATTTGGGGTTTAGAGCATATCTCCTTCTTATTAGCCTTCAAGGGTCTCCAAATCTTGAGACAAACATCACATCATTTCATCTTACCCTATAGGTTATTATAGACCTATAAGTTCCTATTTAATTATGAATAGATTTTGTATGTAGAGAATGGAGAATCTAGTCAATTTGAATCCCTTAATGATGTTAGTAGGGAAGTAAGATGCATATGAAAGGAAGGAGATATGTATCAAGTCACTCTCATGATAAATGGGAATATCTAGCACATATTAAAATAAAAATCATGAAATCTATGAAACTAAGGGAACTTCCATGATTGATGAATAACTATAAAATCTCTAAGAATGACCACCATGAATACAAAATAGAGTCTTGCAGTTGAACTCATTGAAATACTTTGTACATTAATACATTCTTTCTTCAAGTGAAATAACTTCATGGAGATGATTCAAATAATGAAACCACCATGAAAAGTATCTCCAAGGCATATGCGAATCACCATCAAAATCATTCCTCTCCATAAATTTTTAAACTAGAGAAATAGGTGCAAGAACATACTCCTCTCAGATGAATAGGCCCTAGTGACCTACTATCACTCTTAGTGATTATTAATAAATAATAAGCCATCAATCTATAAATAAGTGCTACTAATTTCAATATTACTTATACCCATACAATGGCTAAATTTCTCTCTCTCTCTCTCTCTCTCTCTCTCTCTCTCTCTCTCTCTCTCTCTCTCTCTCTCTCTCTCTCTCTCTCTCTCTCTCTCTCTCTCTCTCTCTCTCTCTCTCCTCTCTCTCTCTCTCTCTCTCTCTCTCTTCCATACCATTCAATGCAAATCTACCTTCCTATGTTTGTGAAGGTAGGGATGGAAGAGAAAAGTTGTATGGAGTGTCAGTTTACCATAAAACATGGTACATATTTGAAAAATGATTTGAGAGAGATAAAGAGTCACTTACAAACCTTTTTCAACTAAAAATTGATCTTGTAAGGCCATACAAGTGCTTTTAAAGTATCCTTTTGCCAAGATAAGGCATTGAAATGTAGCTAGATTATGAATATTACTTAACCTTCTTTGACCTTTTTTTAACATTAGGTTAATTTCTAATCTTCCTAAAACATTCTATTTTTAGAATGGCATGTCTAACTCTTCCACATGGGCCAAAAGGTGTTAAAATGTGATTTTTTGCATATAAAAGCCAAATAAATGTCAAAACATGATAAAATGATATAAATGACATAAAAATAACCTTTTGAGATTACTTTAGACCATACTACACCTTTAACCATGTTTGACCATTCGAAGACCTTGTGATTCACCATAGGACTAGACAAATGAACCTAAGACTAGAACTTGGACATTGATGGACAAGGGAACATATGACCACATGGAATAATTTAGGACCACTAGAGACCATGACAAGACCATGAAAAACATTACAAACCTTTATGAATTTTAAACCTATATGGGTGACCAATTTTGACTTGGGGTCAAAATTTGGTCAATAATTACATTGCACATTCTAGTCTCATATGCGTCTACTACACATGGGTAGGCAATGATGAAGTCATAGTCTACTTGAGTTATTGATATAAATACATGAGAGGGTTGGACACACCATTCATCTAATCCAAGTTATTCATAGGTCATGATCCACCAAGTAGGGATGGGAAATGATGCAGTTAAAACTAGATTGAGTTCTTGAGCCACGTACACATGGGAATTGAGTAATCCATCATATCAATATAATTTATTCACCAATTACTTATTATCTATATGAATACACATATATTTTCACCAAGTTTATGTATTGGTTCATGTACCTAGTGAGGTGTATTCATTCTTTTCATCTCTTTGATCTTTTTACTCATTTTTGTCTTCACTTTTGATATGTACTAAGGATTGATCTATGCAAATTTCATTTGTAGGACATGAAATGGATTATGTTTCACATACTCATATATAGATTCATGAGTTTCACCACTTAGTTAAATTCAAGTGAACTTCTTTTTTATTTATCCTATTCATTTCACTTTACTACATTTTTAGAATAAAGGGTAGAAATGTAATCATCTAAAAATGACACTTGAGTTCTAAGAGTGTTACTTGAGACCACCCATCCCTAGATTATCCCTATACCTATCTTAGGGACTATTTAGATACTTATCCATTCCTTGTGTAGGAATCACACATCCCTAATGAAGTCTTAAATCCTCACTTTAACATCTTTACCCCTACTGCCTCAAGTTTTACCACTTGGACATTAGTGCCATAATTTGGACAATAGTGCCAATGACACTATTGTATTAGTTTGGGTGTTCTTGTCTTTTTCCTACCTTTGGTCACCAGTGGATATTTTTTCAAAACAAAAACCACTTTGGCTCATCTTATACCTCTTTTAAGACTTGCACAAGTACTAGAATAATATAAACATGACTTTTAGCCCTTTATTCACTAGATAGAAATCATATGCAAATGCACAAACTATCTCAGAATAATTTTTTCATAGTTAAGGTTATCAATCCTTATTCTACCCTACTATTTAATAAATCCTTATACAACCATTATACACTAAAAATAATCATATTTATAGTCTCAAGCTCCACTGAAAATCACTCAAACTAGCATTCATACTAGCTTTACTTGCATTTGCACTAACATTTAGGTGGGTAGAACTGCATTGGGCTTGATTAATTTTTAGAGTATTGATATATAGGAAACTCTCATCATAATTTAGACATTCAATTTTGGCCACAACTAGATTCCAACTAGACTTTATATTGATTTCTACCGATTAATGCAAATTATGCTTAGGAATCATTAAATGTCCTAGTTTTTTCCACACATCAAACATTAGTTTTTAGAATCATGTTGAGACATCCCTATTTATGGAATTATACTATATCTAATATTAACCTCTCACATATTCATCTCTAATAAAATTGTAGTCTAGTAATGTGATAGTTTGGCCTTTGGACCCATTAAGTAAGGCACTTGAATAAGTCCTGAAGTACTAAAATGCCAAGAAGAATGAATAAAATCATTAAACCAAATTAAATTATTAAGTGAATTTTTCATGTTAAATTAGTGAAAATAAATTTCATAAAAGGAAAATTCAATAAAAATAAGGACATGATGACATCATCACCCTCACAGTCAAGGAACTAGAAATATCTCCCTAAACGCAGTAAATTTAGAAATAGAGAGACATGATTAATAAATGGGATATGAATTACAAATATTAATTACATATCCCCTCCTTAACTCAAACAGGGTTAGCCTTTAACTCACCTAAGGTTAATTTTAACTCAACTATAGTTAACTTTAACCTAACTATAGTTGGGTTAGAAATAGTTTTAAAGGAATAAATACAAGGCCTCACCCATTGATTCATAAGCTCTTTTAATGTAAATTAATCATGAAAAAATATATGTAAAGACTTGATTATTTTAGTGTTATAATGCCCATTTTCTAATCCAAGCTGAGACAAATCCAACCAACATTACCAAGGTGATAAGGAGAGGTGGAGAAATGGAACTTCATTACCAAAGATTTCTTAATCACATAGTCAAACACATCAATATATTTCCAACTCACAATACTTTCCCTCATGAAATGTAAAATCTCTTATTTTAATTTCATTAGTTAGTTACTTATGTAGCTCTCTATATCCTTGAGTGTTTGAGATAGAGGTGTAATTTTTAGTGTGTTTATTTTCATTTGCTTTCATGATTAACATAATACTAATCTCCCCTATACGCATTTCCTTGGTCACACATAACATGGTGTTAAGGATGTCTATCCTACCCAAATAACATCACACTTTGATACTTTTACCAACTAGATAGCTTAGAAACATAGAGGTTCAGGGTTTGCATACAAAATCAATCAAAATAGGTCACCATTGCAAATCAAAACTCATGCACATAGGAACAGGCTTGGTAGACTCAGACATAGGTTCATTTAGAATCTCAAAATAATTATACACAAATGATACTAACACCAAAATAAATATTCTAGAACCATTGGTGATACTATTCAATTAGGGTATTATTATACAATAAGGGCTTTGCCACATGGATCTTATTTATGACACTTAGATTACCCCTTGTCCTAAATTGTAGCCTCGAAATCTTATGTCTCAATCAATTTATAGATAAGTACTTATTTAAATCATTTATTTCTATTTTTATAAAGGTCAAACTTGTTCAATTATGTTACAAATTAATGAGTGTATTTATTTCATATTTCTACCCTAATTTACTATATTTAGACCCTTTAACAACTTAGGGCTTGTATACACATAATATTTTCTAACTTTTATCAATAAATGATGATTTTTCTCTTATAATAACATGTTGAGTCTTAATCTCTCTAAGTGCATGGCTTAAAGGTTGAATCGAGAAAGTGGTTGGTAGACCATTGATTCTTCATAGGATTGTTGTCTCATATACCACTACTTGATATATAAATAATCATATCCTAAAACACTTTCCTAAGATTTATATCCTCTCTTTCACCCTCATCTAAGATTTTACCACCTTCATTAGCCCCTTCCTAAGCCTAAAACCCTTTTTTATGGTTTATGTTACACTCTCAACCCAATCGAACTTGTACTAAAATTGATAAAAATCATTTAGAGTTTAGGTCAACGCTTGGCCAACCTAAACTAAGACCTAAGTTATTTTTATCAATAGTAATATAGATTCAATTGGGCTAATCCTATTGTTTAAAATTTTAGAAAGGTTTAGGGTTAAATTCAACTATATATACACATTCATTTCATCATTTATTTTAGAAGAGAATAAGAAGAAGAATATATTGTACATCTACTTATCCACCATTATACATGAGTAACATATATTAGGGTTTTAATAATTTTTTTGAAAATATAGATTTTATCTTGTGGAGAAGTATTTTTGGTGCATAGAGAAGTTGTATAGCGTAGATCTAACTTATCCTTATTATCCTTACATACCACAACAACCTCTTGTAAATAACCTTGGACAAGGGAGATATTGAGTCTTGGTGGGTTCGTCTTTAAAGTTTTCATAACATTTTCCGTCCTTTGTAAGAGTAGATATATTTGCATTTATGCTTATCTCGCATGCATTAGGATTTCCTATACATTGATGATCTAGGAGGATTTTTGATATTAAATAAATTATATGGTCTCAAATTTTCCCTAAACTATGTACATTGAATATTTCATCAAGATATTTCCAACACATTTTATAGTTTGAAAAATAGACTCCATATGTAGAAATTATGGCTTGTTGAAGTTTCTAGGCAATAGGGAAAAAATGTGTAGGTACAATCACTAGACATGAACTTGTTCCAATAGATTATTGAAATGTGAACCAATAAAATCCTCATATTTTGAGTGTCCAAAATATCTCCAAAATATTCTCTAAGATTTTAGAAAAATCCCACTTCCTAAGGCTTGAAAAATGAGATTAACCCCATGCATATATCTTTCCCCAAAAATGTGGGATATTTCCCATAGAAATCAAGATATCTCTAATAGAAATGCATGTGAGGTTTATCCAAAGAGAAAGATATGAATGCTGGTTTGACCCATTTACCCTCATCAAATTTCTACACCCCATTTTGTGAGATAAGGCTAAGAAGCTTAAATAAAGGCTTGTACATGGGGATGGATAATGAATAAATCCATAATTAGTGGGATTTGAAAAACTATATAAACCAATGAAACTCATCTGTAAACTCATTCATAGATAATTCCAAGATAACTCCAAGATCTCACTTACATTTCAAGTATTTGAGAAGCAAGCTCTCACATGAATTATAACTGTTCCATTCCAAGGTTTTAGAGCCAAATATCCATCGAGGAAGAGAAAGGGGTTTTGATTGAGAGCTCTTTCAAAGAATTTAGTGAGAGATATATTTTCACAAAGAGTAAAAACACTTATATATTATCCATTTTCAAAAATATTAAGAAAGCTTATAGCTTAGACCTTTACAAAAAGAGGAAAAAAAGATTGAATTTTATCCCTTTGCATAGTAAGTAAGTTTGTATGTCTTCACTATTAGAGTAGAAATTATAGGCCTAGAGTTATTACATAGACTATTTTGGTAGATAAATTTTAGACTTTTGAAATACAAGTAGATCTATATCTAGAGCAATAGTTAGAGCCAATAGCTAGAGCCAAAGCCAGTAGCTAGAGCTAGAGCTAATATATAGAACTAGTAGCTAGAGCCAATTGCCAGAGTAAGAGCTAGTGGACATTAAAACATTTATTTATATATTGATAACCCCTACTAGGGATAACTAACATACACAAGTGATTTTTTCAGTAATAACCGATCAATTTCACCTTTAAGTAGGACCTAGAGATGTAACCTAGATTAGGTGAACTCTGTTATCAACTCTAGTTTGCATATTATCTTTGCGTTCATGCTTTTATTTTATTATTAGTTTTTTAATGTTTATTTTTAATTATTATTTCAATTTAAATTTAATTAAATATAAATTGATAATTTATAAAGCATCCATAAAAATAGAGAAATCGGTATAGTTTTGGATATTGTCTATTTATGGAACAATTGATATGAATATAGATATTTTATGCATGTTTACTTTTTATGTTTATTATCCCCACTATATGCAAAAATATTTGGTGAGAACTATATTAGTATTTTAAATTACTTACCATCATATTTAGTGAATATGAAAACATAGTACCTAGCCAGGGTTATTGTGTAGTATTGCTTGACTAGAGGCTTTAGAACCCTCTCTAGTTATGTTATTGTGGTAATACATCCCTTGGTAGGTCTAGTGGATCCATATTGGTCATGATCCCAAATATTTAATGTATCAAAAATCAAAATTATATGTAGGATTTATCTTCTTTGAGCTAGGATTAATTAATAGATTAGTTACATTTGCCTTTGCATACATTCTGGTGAACCTATTGTGAATTAAAACCTTGTAGGTTTTCTTTCACAATCTCATTTTATCATCATATTATATTTTTATATTTTTGTAGTACTATATTGAACCAGTCAATATAGTTCTAACATTTTAAGCACGTGTTTAACAACCAAAAACTCCAAAATGACTTTGTTTTATTTATGTAGGTCTTTGCCAAATATAAGTTATTGGATTGATCATTTTAGCATAATATTCATTTTCAGCTGTAGATTTGCATACATAGTCAAACCAGACAACTCTATTTAATATTCTCTTCTTTCAATAAATAGATTTGCAAACATAATCAAACTAGTTGACTATGTTTACCACTTCTTCTACATATGGGGTTTTGTAAACATTATTGAACCAATCACTTAGTTAGCATAATTTTGAATCAACATTTGGACAACATTATATAAAAAATTTCAATCTAAACATCTTCAATCCCATCAAGGTTTATTTCTTTATATATATGTCATTTTAGTTTTCTTCTTTTAGTACTATTTTTCATAAGTTTGTAGTTTGTAAGACTTTAACCTTATAGCCAACTAGGTCAACCTATTTGACAAAGTTATGTAATCTACATTTGTCTTGAAGACATAGTCAACCTGTTCAATTGTGCTCTTCCATATCTTGCTTCTAAAAAATAGAAAAAACCTAGTCAATTCTATTATACATTATTTGGATATAGTGTCTCTTGAATTGACTCTATACTTTTATCAACCAATGAATTAACCTTTACTCTATAGTAATTAATTCAGCTTTCCTTTTCAATTGCTTACATGCTGATAGTAACAAACATAGACTAAATGGGTGGTTTTTAAAATTAACATTTTAGTCACACTATTTTTATTTTTTGTACACACTAATAAATCACTTTACATTCAAAAAACATTAAACATTTATCTTCCCAAGGCCTACCTACTTGGATTTCATCACTAAGGGGGAAGCTGACTTCATTTTATGGCCAAGTATAAACATGTGGTTTATGGTATATATTATCTAAGAACCTAACACCATTATCACTATAGGATTAAGAAGTAAGGGGTAGGCCCCAATACTAATCTAGTACCACTACCAATATAGATCCCTTTTAACCTAAAAATCTTGGAACAAGCCTTAGATTACTTTCTAATTCCTTCTTATTGCCAACTTCCCTATCACATTAAAATTAAAACTTAATTATAAATTAATAACACTTATGATGACCAATTAGTTAGCATTTAACTTCCATTTACTACTTGATCTTTGATAATTGTATGTTGAATTACAAAACATGCATTGGTCAGTGTTGATTCAATGTTTGTGTTGTGTATTTTAATTAGATCAAACACATTGATCCAATTACTTGTGATATTAAATTCATTTTCTTTAAAATTATCTTTCAAAACATTTTTATATTTCAAAACATTGTCATTTCTATCAATTTAGTCTCTTACAAACTATTTAGCCTTTCTACCTATAGTACATAGTCGACCTATATAACCATGTATCCTTATCTTCATGTTTAGTCCCTTATATAAGCATTACACAATCAACCTATCTTAGCATGTCTTATTTTATTATCTTCCCTATCTATTAGTATATAATCAAATTATATGACTATGCTCACTTTTTATCTATTTTGTTCCCTAGTTTATAGAACATGGTCCACAAGTTCAACTCTGTGTCTTATTTTCTAATTTTTGCTTTTCATCACCCTTTTAGCCTCTTTTAATCATCAAAAACTCATTTTTTTAGGATAATACATATTTGAATTTAATAGACATGATGATATTTACCAATCTCAATAGGTTTCCTTGAAAATAGCTTATGGCTTCTATTTTAGATGAATGCAATGTGCATGTTACCACTTGTACTACCAATTATGGGACTCTTCATTGATAATCAGTTCATAATCTTATTTTATCCTTATAAGATGATCATAAATTAGAGTACACACCTAAAATTCTCTTCTTCATTCATGAATTTCCTCAACATAGAGGAAAGGACCCTTCAACTATTTACAAACTCATGATAGGTGGTTAAGTAGAAGAACACCATTCACCCTCCCTACATTCTCACATGGATATGGGGGTGACATATTCTTTACTTCTCAACCTCTCCCTTATATTTGAACTCTTTCCCACACTATAACCTCTTCTATGAACTCTTCAACCTCCATTCCAATTATCTCTACTAACATGTTAGGTTCAACATCTAGTGGGCCTTTTTTAAGGCCCCTCATCCTCCATCAAGCCACTAGTGCATCATTTTATACACATGCTAATCATGCTAGTAGTGATTAATTTTATTCTAATGTTAATCTTTATAATAGTGCATATTTTTCTACACATGATGATCATGTTACTAGTACTTCCTTTTCTAAAAATGCTTCTCATGCCACTAGTGCCAAGCATGCCACTACTCATAGTGTAACCCAAGTCATTAATACCAATGCCAATGCTTTATGTGCCACATAAAAAAGTGAAAATACCATTGAAAACCATCAAATTTAATTGAAAACTCTCAATAAAAGGAGAAAATTTGAAACTAATAATTCCAATTAAATGATGAAAATGCAAAATCATCTCATTTACCTTCAAAATCAACCTCAATAGGTTTCATGCAAAGTGAAAAATCCAATTGCACCCCCACACCCCCCTTAGTAATTCCCATCGTAACCTCATTATTCAACCACCCCTTGCTAATAAATCAATCAAACATATCCAAAATGAGCTTCTTATACATTAGATTTCCAATATTGAAATAGGAGTTATCACACCTACCATTAGCTATAATGGGTCAACTGATCCTACCATACATCTAAAAACATTTAGTAATATCTACAAATATTAGGCCAAGAATAATAATTCTATCACTACCAATATATTATCTAAAACACTCTTTAGAGACACATTATATTGATATCATCAACTCAAATCCCATTCCATCACTAGTTTGGAAGATCTAGTTAACTCCCTAGTACAAGAGCTTCAAACTAACAAACTCCCTAGGAATACCCTGGCTCACTTCATCAATTGTAAGTAACTTGAAACTGAAATAGCACAATATTTCATCAAATGATAGAATAATTTATCTAATAAGTCTAAGCATAACATTGTAGAATATAATTTATTTCATATATTCACTAATTCTCTTTACCTTAAGATGCAAAATTGGGTTAGGACTCTCTTTTTAAGAAATTTGGAAGAAGCCCTCGACCAAGCTAAGAACCAAGAATTTCTAATGTGATTATTTGAACCATCCCAACCTCTTATGGGAACTTGCATGATCATTAAAAACAAAAATCATCATGATACCAATGATGGTGTCACTGATTGTTATGATTCCATTCAAAATATTGAAGCCATTACTCCCAATAACATTGTGGAGCATACTCCCCCTCTAAACAACACCCCTAATCTAATTTTTTCTCAAAACTAAACATCAACATTCACAAACCATTATCCTTGTACAATATTTAAGAGCATCTACCAAGGTTTCTACCACATGATATTGACCCTAATCATCCTATGGAATCATGGTATGATCTAAACATTTTTTTTTGGTTTCATGGAAGTTAGGGCCACTTGCACAAGACTTACAAACAATTACATAATCTAGATATGGATTTTCTTATTGGCCCAAACTTTTATCACAATTAAATCATCCATAAACACCAAAAACCATATGACATATCCTTTAAAGCTAGCAAAACACAAAACAAAAGTCAATCTTTAAACCAGGATAATGCTCATCTCACCATATGTAAAGACCCTATTCCTAATCATCAAGGTAAAATAATAATCCTACTCCTTCCACAAATAACATTGAAAGTATTATAAACCAAACTATTAAATGTGATAAATATTACTAATATGTAAAGGGTTGTTTATTTCATTGATGCTAATCCAACACATATACCAAACCTCCCAAACATTCCATGTTATCTGATACACTTCCCCATATCACCTAACAGAGTTGGGGAATGAACAGCTTATCTCTTTTCAAAATTTATCAATTGATGATGCTTTCTCTCTTACAAACCCCTCTTAATCTCTCTAAGATCATGCCTTGAGGGGTGCATCAAGAAATGGGAGGGCATACCATTGGTTCTTTATAGAATTATTTTCTTTATACTACCAATTATTATATACACACCCATTGCCTTAAAACATTTCCCTAAGATTTGACTCCTCTTTTTCACCTTCCTCTAGTCATTTTATACCTTTATTAGCCCTTCCCTAGCCTAAAATCCTTTTTTATAGTTTATGATACTTCATCAGCCCATCAACCCTATATTCTAATTAATAAGACTCATTTAAGGTCTAGGTATTCCCTTGGTCAACCTAGATGAGGACATAATTTAATTTTATCAATAACGATATAGAGTCGATTGGGTTGAGTTTATCAGCTAAAATTTTTGAAATATTTAGGGTTATAATCATCTATATACACACACTCATTCCATAATTTTTTGAGTAAGATAAGAAAAAGATATATACATTATACATCTACTTATCTACCATTCTACTTAAGGAACATAGATTAGAGTTTCATACTTTCTTTGGAGATATGGATCTTGTCTTATGGAGAATTATTTTAGATGCATTGATAGGTTGTGTATCCTATTTATGATTTATCCTTGTCATCCTTATATACCATAAAATATTATTGTGAAGAACCTTGTCCAAAGGAGAGATTGAAGCTTGATGGGTTCTTCTTCAAAGGTAAGTATTCCTAACTTTGTTCCTCCTTGGTGAGAGAGAGAGAGAGAGAGAGAGAGAGAGAGAGAGAGAGAGAGAGAGAGAGAGAGAGAGAGAGAGAGAGAGAGAGAGAGAGAGAGAGAGAGAGAGAGAGAGAGAGAGAGAGAGAGAGAGAGATGGAAAGAGCATGGCTTAGGTTACTCACAAAATGGTGAGAGGGTGTAAACCTAAAATTTCTCACAAAATGGCAAGATCATGGTCAAGGGTGACTAAGATAACCTCAATATGAATTGAGTGCTACCTACATAGTTTTAGGATGGGATCTCAAGTTACTATAGTTCCACTTTATAATAGAGGAGTTTGAATAGGCACCAACAAATTAAAAAAAATAGGAAAAGTTGGAAAATGACATAGTACATCATAGGAATGAAAAGGTGTTACTTTAAATCATGATAAATAAGTGTTGTTCTTAATTTGGTCATATGTGGTTATAATTAGGAAACAATGGCATAGGTTGATGATATAAATCTTCCCATAGGTGGTTATAAGTAGTAACATGATGGTGAAACATTGATTTTCCAAAAGTTAGTTATAATAAAGAACACTTGGAACAAAATATAATAAGAAATAAAGGATGTAACCACCGAACCACTATCATACTACTCAAAAATATGACCTCTATTTGGAATACTAAAACAACTATTAAAACTTGATCTAAATCTTCATACTTCAAGTGACCATGGATCCAATGTAATGGAACCAAGGGTAAAGGGATGGGTGGGGAGGGTGAAAATAACCTAGTCAATATAAAAGGCATGGTAGAATGGTATAGTGATAAAATGTTATGGTACAAAGAATAATGTTGATACTCCAGTATAATATAAATAAGCTTCATAGCTAATACACCTAGTCTCTCAAGTGAAGTAATACTTGAGTTGTATAATGTTTATTGACTCATCAAGTTCATCCATGTTTAGTGTAGTGATCATGTATGCACCAGTGCCATAGTTTGTAATAATGATGAATGGGTCGATCCATTTGGGTTTGAAATTTCCCTTATATTTCTTCTCAACCATGGTATTTTGTTGGGTTTTTTTTAAGTTAAAAAACACCAAGTTTAAATTATCTATGTATAACACACCAATTATAATATCCATAGAGTTTATTCTAGTATGCTTGTAGGTTGTTAAATATGGCCATGCATTTCTCATCAAGTAACTCTAGTTCTTGTAGGTGATCTACTTGATAGTATTCATCATCTAGGAGATTATTAAAATATATGTCTAAACAAGATAACTTAACCTCAATAGGAATAATGGCTTTAGTGCTAAAAAAAGTGAATACAAAATGGATCCTATTAGAGTATGATGATTGGTGTGGTATGCCAAAATGGCACAAATTCTTTGGAGGTACCAATTGGGACTAACATCATTGACAATATTTTTAAGGATATTGACAATGGTTTTATTAGATGCTTTTATGTAGCCATTACCTTGAAAGATAATATGTGGTTGAAAAATGTTGAGTAATTTTGTACTCGATACATAGCATTTTGACATCCTTGTTTTTGAATAATCTAACATTATGAGATATAATTTTTAAGGGGGTACCATAATGGTAAATGATATGATTAAAGATGAATTTATAAATTTGCTTCTCAATAACATAAGTGAAGGGTATGTCTTCAACTTACTAAGTGAAGTGTTCAGTGGTGGTAATGATATGTTTATGGCCATCAGATGAGGTGGGGTTTATCCTCCCAATGATATCAAGGCCCCATGTAGTAAATGGACATAGAGTAATCATTGGTTTCAAATCCTTGGTTCGGTCATGAATCAAATTGGCATGATTTTGACATTTATCACACTTTTTGACATGCATAACTGCACTTGAATCCATCATTGGAAAATATTACTTAGTACATAAGATATTTCTATATAAGAAGGCCCCACTTGTGTGATAACCACATACTCCATTAAATTCCTATAATTCTAAAGTATATTCTACCAAAGTTAAATAACGAAGAGAGTTCCATCAAAAATACAATGGTAAAGGGTTGGTTTGAGTAAGGTATAATGTGTGGCATGGTGTATAAAGGCATTGTATTATTTATTAGATAGGTTTGGTGGCATAATGTGTTAATTAAGATATGCATAAATTTATAAATACCATATAGAGCTAGGACCAATAAAATCATAGATCATTACAATGGCTTAAGGTTCATGAGTTGACATTGATAAATTTTCAATGAGGAGCTAGTATTCTTTTATCATGTCTATATGATGAATCAAATATAAAATGGTGGCCATGAAATCTACTATTATATTATTTTCCCTTATTATATGTTCAGATTTTACATTGATAATCTACTATTTGATAGTGTTGACCATGGCCTTGTATGGTACTAGCTTGCCATCCTTAGTCTCAAAATAGTCTATAACTTGATTGATGATTAACTGAGAATCACCATAAAACTTGAGATTTTGTATATCCCATTATAATACCTATAAAATACTTTGAATAAGTGCTTCATATTTGATCATTTTATTAGTACAAGGAAATCTAATCCTAAATGATTTATGGATATGATCCCTCTATGGTATAATAAATAAAAGGCTTGCCCCTGATCCATGTGTTATGAATGATCCATCAAAATATAGATTCTAGTGTTTCTCCTCAAGAGGTGTTTTAATGATGGTCATAATGTACTCATCTATGAATTGGTATGTTAGAGGTCCTATATCTACAAGGGGTGTTTCAACAAGCTAATCTATAAGAAGTTATTCTTTGATGGCTTTCTAGTTGATGTATTCTATCTAGAACTCACTACGGATCATGATCCATTTATCCATGTAGCCTTGTAAAGCTATTTTGGATAGAAGATACTTGAGTGGATCTACTTTTTAAATGCCCATGATCTTGTTATTTAACATGTAATGTTTAGTTTTTGAGCTTGAAAGACCATAACTAAATAAAAAACTTAATGGTTATATAATTATATTCATATGTGACCAGTGTACATATTAAATAGTGCACGGCATGTTCCTTTCCATTATCATCATTCTAATCTATAAGTGTCCCTAGGGATTTGTATGTGGTAGAGAGAGATATAATAAGAGTGGATTATTTGGCATTGGTGGCAATAAAATAGGTAGATTTTTAAGATATTCATTCAAATGCTAAAAATATTTATGGAATTTATCATCATAATGAAGTGTAACACCCTTCTTCAAGAGGTTTTTACAATGATGGAACTTGTCAGACAACTAAGATATCAAGAATCCGATAAACTAGATCTTACCTTGTAAACTATGGAGCTGCTTTAAATTGGTTGGTGGTGACATCTAAGTTATGGCTTGTACTTTAGCTGGATCAAGTTTAATACCTAAATGAGACACAATGAAGCCAAGAAATTTATTTTAAGTAACTCCAAAAACACACTTCTTAGGATTGATCCTAACTTGGTATTCACATGATCTTTAAAATATCCTTTGTAGTGTTGTTAGATGATTAACCCTGGTCTTTGATTTTCCCAATATGTCATTGATGTAGTCTTCAATAATGGCATGCATCATATCATGAAATATGATGGTCATGGCTCTTTGGTAGGTAGACCTAAATTTTTTGAGACCAAATGGTATAACTTGATAATGAAAAATTCCTCATGGTATGGTGAATGTTATTTTATGTTGGTTTTCTAGCATATATTTGGATCTGGTTGTACCCTAAAAATCCATTAATCAGTGAAAGAATTTCATAACCCATTATGGAGTTGGATATCATGTCAATGTTTGGAATAATAAAGTCATGTTTTTGGTAAGACTTGTTTATGTCTCTAAAATTAATGCATATTTTATTCCTTATAGGTTATTACTAATTGGTACAAAATTGAAGATCCATTTTGAGTAGTCAATTGGTGAAATACATCTTTTTTTCAAGAAAATTTCCAACTCTTTCTTTACTAATAAAATAATGTAAGGATGCATCTTGTGTAATTTTTTATTCATAGGCTTGGAATAAAGATGTACCATAAGGTGGTGCACAACCAAGGTGGGTTCAAAACTTAGCATATCAGAGTAGGCCCAAGCAAATATATCAAAAAACTCCCTCAACAGAGTGGTATAGACTTCATGTTCCTCTTGAGTGAGGGATACACCTAACTTGATCCATTTTAGGTCAATTGGAGTCCTAATGTTAAATTTTTTAGTGTCCTCCATAAGAAGAGTCAAACCATCTTCTAAAATGGTTGGAAAATTTTTGAACTAGCTTGCAATATCAGAGTCCTATATTAGGTCTAGATCTTCACATTCTCTAAGGTATGAAGAATCAAAATCTCCCAATGGTATGGATGGCCATCCGATAAACACTATCAAAAAATATTTAATGATTTTAACCTATAATCAAGTTCATCATTGGTGGTATCCTAAGCTTTGTTTGAATAAGGTTGAATACCCCCACCTAATGGTGCTTAAAATAGGTTTTCACCACTAGATTGGCCTTTCTCTTTACTATTTCCCTAGTCCAAAAGCCCTTTGAAGAGGTTTTCATTTTGGTACCGCAATGTTTTATTAATTTATTTATAGCTAAGGGTGTTCACCCATTCTCCAAAATAGGATTTAAGATCTAATTTGATTAAGAACCCTTGTTTATGGTCTCCTAATGGAACATTTTCCCTAAGGCCAAAAAAATTACATAAGGCCTCATCATTATGAAACTCATTGACTGACACTATTGATTCTTGTTAGTCCCAATATATAAGTTGAGGATAATATAAAGGAAGTGGATTATGGAAAATAAATGGTTTAAGGGTACAAATGTCATTGGTATTAAATAAATTTATATTGACTAGGTCATCAAAAGGACTATGATTAGATTCTACTTCATTGTTGACATCATCATCACTAGTCATTGGTATTGAAACATGAATAAGGTATATGGGGTCACCCCCAGGTAGTTTAAATCTAATACTATATGTTCCTTTATACTAAGTGGTAGAAATTGGCTCAAGCAGACCCTGTTGATTTATCCCAAGGCCTCCTCCTTGATAGGCATGCTTCTCAATGATTTTGTTTGAAATGGGATACTTTTAATTTAGGTAATAGTCTACTAGTTTATCATTATACAACCAAGATTCATATCTGTAAGTAGATCTTATTCTTGGCTAGTGGCCAGTATGAAAAGGATAGGTGCTAGACTATGTAGTTTTCCTTTAGCCTTTCTTTGCCATTCCATGCAAGGTGGCTTGGATTTAGGTTTACCATAAGACTTGGGGTTTTATGGAAGCTTAGCAATATGTAATGTATCTTGGGTCAAATATTCTCTTGGGTCATTTTGGGTTAGTACAATTGGCCTCTACGGAATGAAAAAGTGTTTAATTTCCTTTATCCTTATTAACAACTAGATTCAAGCCAAAATGGTAGTATAACTTTAGTACTCAACCTCTACATACTTGCAATATTTGTATGGCTACAAATCTCCATGAATAGTAACCTTCATACTTGAATGGGAGAACGTGATACACTAGTTCAATGTTGAATGGTTGCATGGATTTCATGTATTTAAGGTCAACCTAAAATCTAATTATATGAAAAATCAATCTCTAACACTCGACCTAATGTATCATCAGTTAAAGGCCCAATGATAATTGGCATGATGATGGTGCCTTGTGATTCTCATTCTTCATTGTCATAGGCCTTGATTGTGATAATTTCTAATTGGAGATTGGCTATGGTGTACTTGAGAAACTTGATGAGCTTTAGAGACATAATATTTAGACATGATCCACTATTTATAAGGACATGTTTCACCTTGTCTTACATTATGACAACTTTGATGTATAATGGATTGTTATGCAAAGGGCCAAGGGATGACATATCACTTTGGTAAAAGTTTAATTATTGTCCTAGGTATAAATGTCTAACTAAATCTTGAAATTTGTCTAGATATATGTCATTAAAAACTTGAGAATGGCCAAGGAAATCTATTAAAATGTTTTTGTGAATTGTAACATATGTAAAAAATCCAAAATGGAGATTTGTGCAAGCATCTTTTACAATTATTCCATAATATCAAATTTATTTTATTGCACATCAATAAATAGCTTCTTACTATCAAAAATAGTTGGTGGGATGGGTGAAGTGGCATATGGTTGTGGGCCTAGGATGGTAATATTTGACTACCAAGTTATGATTACATAATTAGTATTAGATATAGGACCATGATTGCTAAAAATGGTGGTGATGAGGGACCAAATAGGATATGTCTTGGTTGTCAATACACTTATGTGTGGTCATGAGGCAATGATGATTTATTAGTATGAGGTTCAAAAGTAGTAATCCCTACTTGATTATACACCTGTATGTGGTCCCAGGTCAAGGAAGGATTATTGTCATGGGTTGGTTGATTGGAATTGATTATAACTGATATTGTTTGATTAGTAATTAGTCTCATGTTAATGGAAATGGTAGAAATATGACCTCTTGAAATATGGCATATAATATTTTTATAAATATGTAAAATTGTGTGTTAGGTTTGTTGGTTATTGGCATAATTTTGGTGTTGGTTCCAACCATTTGTGGATGTTGGTTATGTTTCTATTGTTATTGGTTGTTATGTTATGGAAAGGGGTTTTGATAAATTCTTAGGTTTTGATTAGATGTGAAAGATCCATTATCCAATGCTATCTCCTAATTTTATAACATGTTCTAAACAAGATGTTTAATTTCCATATAATAATTAAAATTATGTCCATTAACCAAATCATACTCAAAAAACTCATTTTGTCAATACCAATCAGGATAATGAATGCCTTTAAGATAGTGATTCAGAATAGGCCATCTAATCAGATTAGCAGTGATGATCTTGTGAAACATGGATTCTATGGGTTTCCAAGGTCAATAAAGATGTGATGAGTAGGTACAATTATCCTTGGAGGAGGGGTTTGTAAAGGCAAAGGTTATTGTGTTTGTTATGTTGGTCTAGGTTGTTCTACTTGATGCATTTACTAAAGAGGTTATTGGTTAGGAGTTATTTGCATATGTGGCATGGGTTGAGAAGATCATTTTTACACCATTTAGACATGTCATGACTTGATTAATCCATTTACAACAACATTCTTATTATGATTAAATATCTTGGTTTTGTCATAATTGTTAGCCTACGCTAGTTGTGATACTTGTAAATGGACTTGGTTCCAGTTTTGGCCATTGTTTTGGTTTTGATTTTGGTTCTAATTTAACAAGGTTATATTAATGATTCCTTTATTAATAAGGTTTCTTATTATCAATAAACCTTTTTCAATTATTTCCTTAAAAGTATGTTCACACTACAGTTCCAAGTGGTAAGATATCTCACTATACAAATTCTTGGTTAACATTACAACTAATTAATTATCTGTTAAGCTATGGGTGAATCAACTTTCATGTTTTCTCCATCTCTATAGATAAATCACAAAACTTTCACCCACATTTTTTTGTCTTGTATTAAATCTACCAATGAAATCTCATGTTTGAGATTGTAGGAGAAGTGCTATACAAACAAGTCTAAAATATCACCAAAATTAGAAACTAGATTCTTGGGAAATTTTAGAAATCACTCTAAATCTTGTCCTACTAGATTTATTGGGAACAATAGTAAGAAGTACATATAATTGTAGGACACTAGTTGAAAAGCAAAAAATAGCTAGGTTAAGTGGACCTTGGGGTCTCATTTACCCTTATTTTGTCAAACTTTGGTGGTTTCTATCCTGGAGGAAATGGTATTTGTAAATACTCCATGTTGAAAGGGTAGGAACACACATCATCGAAATTGAATTTATTGGTTTTATTTCCATCTTGGATGATGTAAATTTCATCCTTAATTTTTTGTAGCTCTTGGGCTTGAAAACCAGAGGGAACATTGGTCTGAGATGGAGGCTAGGCAATCAAAAGTGGTTTACTTTGACTGGGGTATAGTGAAGGCATGGTTTTATATGAAAGTTTGGTTTGGTTAGGGAATTGACTAGGAATATGCATACATTGATTAGGATGTGATTGTTGGAATTGCATGCATTATAGTGCAATATTCTAGTTAAGATTTGGTATATGGGCCTAGTTTTGGTGAAATTGTGGATGAGATGGAAGGATATGGCTAGGGGTGATGTACTGTGCCTATTTAAGTTAATTAGGGACTTGATGCTGACTATTCAAACCTTGATTATTAAGGAGATGTTGTTAACCAAGGCCCTATCATTGAGTTTTTGTCATGTTAGGAACAAAAGGCAATAATTTCCTAATTGGTATTTGTGGAAAATTAGAACCTATTGGTGGTGCAAATCCTTGTCAAGAAGTAGATGAATTTTGAAGGTTTGACATTTTTCACTGATAAATACTCATACACTATTTATTAAACATCATTTGTGTTTTCAATGGTATGTTGGTCTGTAACTAAAGAGGTATGTTCATCACTACGTGGCAAGGTGGAACATTGGTTGCCCCCTGTTGAGGTGGAAGGATGTTTTTCCTCTGTTGCATGGGTATGTTGGATTGTGAATATGGTTGTGTAGAATTATTCATCACCTATTGTGGTGGATTAATATTCATCACATTTTATTGAGGCACAATACTATTTATGGCTTGGATACTTAATCCTTGTGGTTGTGTGCTAAAAGAAGCAACTGGTTAAGGATTAAAGGTAGTTATTTATGGTTAGGATGTATAATTTCCTTCCCCCTATGTTTGAGAACCACTCATGGTATTAAATAAAGGAATATTTTGTTGTGGAATAGTTTTTTATGTATTTTCACCACTTTGGTGTAGACTAGATGTTGCTTGCACATTGTCCACTATGTTTAGCTCAATATTATGCATAGAATAAAAAGATACTTCTTCGATAGTTGGGGAATTAAACATGTATCCCATTGAAGTGCTTTGCCATAATGGGTCTATACCTTGATTTTATTACCCTATCAGTTTTATTAATACCTATTAAATGATCTAACTCAATAAGAGGAGCACTTGACATGGTCATGTTGTTAAAATTATGCACTAAGTTCAAATAAGTCTGGTATGCTATCTACATCTACATGAAGTGGTCCTCAATGAGGCTTTTTATTTTGACAAACATATGAGGTTCCTAATACAACATTGGCACTAGATGTTGAGGATTGCTAGAAGAGGCCTATTTACTATTTTGATTATATGGCATGTTTTAAGGCACTCTTACCAAACTTGGAAAATTTTTATGGGGAAATTTTATTGTGAAATTAGCCCCTACCTCTATGACTCTGATTAAGACTTCACCCTTATTTTCAATAAAGTAATAATAAAAAAATAAGGGTCATAGGCCATTATCATTCTAATCTAGTATGATTATTATTAGACTTATTCTACAACTAAAGGTACACTAAATAAGTATTATTCCATTTACTCTTGGTCTTGCTCTGAGTATGGAGGCATGTTGACCAAATAGTGGGCCAAAGGATTTTGGCTTAATTCCCTTGATTGAGTGTTTTAATGTGGATAAGGATCCATCTCATAAATGGCATCATATCCATAGGGGTCTTGAATAAAGTCTTCTTATGTGACCATATTACTATACCCTAGATTATACATGATGCCATTATAAGTATAGTGAGACATGTTCAAATTAATGGTGAATGTTTTATGACAAAATAGGTTAGAGTTATACAAACTCTAAAAAATAATTTTTAAAAGACAAATAGTTTGAACTCGATCTAACTTGGTCAAAGAGATCGAGTTGTATCTCCAAAAATAGTTTATGTTAAAACTTGGTACAAAACAAACTAATGTCAAATGTCTAATGTTAAATTTCATACATAAAAAGGTCAAGTGGATGAACTAAAATTAGAATTCCACAATCTAGGTTCAAAGTGTTACAAATAAGTCTTGATCTAGGAAAATTAAGGTTGATAGTTCTTTTGGCCAAAAATGAGGTAAAAAACTAGGCTCAAACAAGGGTATGATTTAATCTAACAAATCTAAAACATGTTGGCATAAACTAGGTACGCAACTTTAGATATAAACTTTGACCAAATTGGCATAAGGCATGAAACAAAAGGAATTTAGATATAGACTATTTTCTCCCAAATTAATGAACAAATAATAGTTTTCAAAGTGGATAAAGAATTAACCTAAGTTACATAACCCAAAAGAGAAAGATTGGTGTCTAGGCCCAAATTAGACAAGGCATAAATAAAAATTAATCAATGTTTAAATTTGAACTTATCAAGGTTAATTAAAAACTCAACTCAGGAAAACTAGGATTATTTGATCAATAATCTAGATAAAGGTGAATGGCCTGACAATACTAGATGAAGACCCAAAAGGCACTCATGGTTTAGTTTAAAAATAGAAACTTGGATAAAAGACAAAATAATTTTATGAAATGGTTTGAGTAGTGTAACGACATTATCACTCTCTAAGGATGTGATCAATGGTTTTTTTTAAGATTCCAAGGCAAAAAAATTGAAGTGGATTGGGAAGTTTAATGCTACCCTTTCCATTCAAGTGATGGACACAAATATTTGTCAAAAATACTAAGGCAAATATATGGTGTCAAATGGAAGGTGTAACATATCCTCAAACAATGGAATTATGTGGACACAAAACTCATTTTGACATGGCTTATGTAATGTACCTAGATGGGTATAATAGTATAGTGAATAATACCACATGCATTAGAATGTGGAGTGGGGTAGGTGTGAAATAATATAAATATAAGGGCATATGATGTTATAGGGCATCAAAGAGTTATTTATAATTGAGCCTGGCTCAAAGGAGGTAACCCCCTCAAATTAGCCTATGATTTAGAAATATTCCTTCAAGAAAAGGAACATAGGTTTAATATAGTGATTAATTGTTCTATTTTCCATATTGTAGCATTTGGTTTCCTATCATTAGTATCATATCACTTCCCCGGGTAATTTTTTCCATGGGGAAAATTTTCCATCATTTACATTATTGTGAGTTTGTTGGATTATTATTTGTGAGGTATCTCAGCATTGAGTTTTTATTTGTGAGAGCTATCTATATAATTTGTTATGTTGTAACTAAGCATGCAATTTTGTTTGTGTATCAATACCAAAACAAAATTTCTATTCTAGTTTATAGTATTATGTGTTAGTATTCTTCTAGTTTACAATGTAATTATAGATCTAAAAACACCATTGATACTATGGACCATCCTTATTCTTGATATACAAATCAAAATGACATTTCAAATTTATAGATATTCAATGTTTGGCAAATTTATATTTGTTGGATCTACATGGAATCTAATTTCTAGATCTTTGTTTTCACCTAGGGATTACAAGTTGTGGTCAAAAGTTACAAACTCCATTAGATCTCCATACTTGCTCTCTTTTCCTCATGATTTTACATACACAGATTGACTTCACTTTGAGTTCTCAACAACTAATTCCATCGATTTGTATTAGATATCTTTTTAGTCTCAAGCCTCAAACATGTTCATTACCTAGCTCAATTTACAGTAGCCTTAACACTAGGGCTATGTTTGGAGATAGTTGCTTCATAGAGAAAAAAATTACTATGAATAAAAGACCAATGAGGAGGAGTAAAAGTTAAAAATAAGGGTACATCACTTTTGATACTAGACTATCGAGGGGTTTTGATGCCTTGGGTTAGTATTTACCAATCTACTAAGAGCTAGAAATGAAAATAGATAACTTGCATTCACTATAAAGTTTGACATATCATTTTGAGTTCCACGAGTATCCTTCTCACCTCCTCAACTCAATGTGCCTAGACTAAAATATGTTGTAGACATCACTCCACCTATATTTTCCTCCTTGGCTCACTTTAGCTTAGGCTTACCACATCGATTCACCTAGTTTATTTAATCATGTAGATCTATATTTACAAATTCCAAGGAATATATTGGTAATAATCTCAAATATCTCATAAATATAATCCCTCTATCCTCCTTGGTCCCTATGGATCTTCACATAGCTTATCTT
Source organism: Torreya grandis (assembly GCA_037957365.1). NCBI lineage: Eukaryota > Viridiplantae > Streptophyta > Pinopsida > Cupressales > Taxaceae > Torreya > Torreya grandis. The sequence continues at coordinate 27,358 of JARHVA010000152.1, forward strand.
GATGAAATAACTATCTTAGATTGGTCTCAACATCCCTAGATATAAATTGATGCTTTTACATTTTAATCACCTAGTCAACATTCAAACAAGAGCTCTTCCACTAATGACAAATGTTTGACACACTTATCTCCTATTGTGACTTAATTTTTGATAGCACAAAGATAGTGAAATTTCTATGTGTTTTTTTACATTGATATATGCTTTGATTCTTATTTGATTTAAGACTCCATCTAGAAAAAAGCTCCTCAGAATTTGCTTATGCAATCCTAGTGGCCAATGTTTGTCCCTACTTAATCATAACCTATATTCTTAGTGTTGATTGATAGATATTTAGCATATGGTAATATTTTTTGAGTCCCTTGGTGCTTGGATTTGACAACAAACAACAGTCTATTCATCTTATGTGCCATCAACCACTCAACTCACTCCTAGTCACTCAGTGCCATAGTTTTATCTACTTCTAGTTTTTGAATTCTTCCAATGGTATTGGGTTTAGGTTTTGGTTTTGGTTAAGATTAATTTTTATGTTTTTGTTTATTATTATAATGTTTCCTTTACTTATTTATTTTATATTATCATGTCATTATTACTTAAGGTGGCATGGTTACATCTAGTTGGTTTACTTTTTTTAGATTTAGTATATAGTCTCATTTATGTGGTCTTTACTAATTAGTATTTGGTATTTTAGGGGTTCAATAATTTGGGATATGAGTGTTATTATATAATTGGTGGTCATATTTTAATGTATTTATAGTATATTATAAGTCATCCTTCATTAACTTTAGTATTTTTATATTGTGTGTCAAAATTAAGTTCATCAGTAATCCATTATATGTGTTTTGTGGGTATAGATCAAGTCATTTATTTTTATTAATTAATTATTAGTCTTATGTTTTAGTGTAAAAAAATTAAAATATTGGTTATATTATAATGGATGCATTTTTTATTGAAACCAACATCCATTTGATTGTAATTATGAGGACTCCTATTTTATCTAGAGGTAATTTCATTATGGCCTTGACTCAACTTTGTCAAATGGGGACCATCCAATAATATCAAGTAACATTTGAATCACTCACCAACTAGAATGTAGAATTCTCTGATACCTTCTTCTCATGTTGTTTCATTTATGGTATTAACTATACAATTTGACATTAGGTTGAAATGTTTTATCTTCACACAATGATGGAAGTTTTGGGCTTATCCAACCTCACTAAATATTGTATCAATTGGAAATGTCTCCAAATAATGCCCCTTCAGACTACAAAATCACTATATCAAGCACCAAAAGTGTCTGAGTACTCTTCCAATGAGTCCATTCTAGAAACCACCATGCTTAAGTAGACCCTAGATGATATCAAGCCAAAAATCACATGTACCAAGCAAGGTGTAGACACCAAAATCGTGTCGACTCCCCTGGTCATCCCCCGTCTTATTCTTCTTCACCTATTTAACCCTTGTCGATCACTTTTTCCATTAGCCTTGACCCTGACAGCATGTAAAAATGAGCACAGAGCTAAAGCTAGACTCTATCCCCATTGTGCATCTGTTGATGACGGTTTTTACCTAGCCGACGTCGGTCACTTATCGGCCGACGTCCGCAATCCTGCCGACGTCGGTCACCTTACCGTTATTCGTTATCATTTATCATTCAGTTCCCAATCAGTTTCCTGAATGGTTATCGAACCGTCTCTCAAACCACCCCTTGCCTTCATCAGCATCTGCCGATCAATCCCAAAGGCTAATCAATCAACGAATCAATCAATTAATCGACCCCTGAACTCAGATATTCACAAACTCTGGCGATCAATCAACTCCAGCATTCAACCAATCTACATTCGCTTCAATCAACTTACGGCAACGCTTCAACAACTTCAATGATGGCTTTCATCATGTCTTCTGGCAGGTAAGTATTTACTCTGTTTGTTTTATTTCTTTCTGGTTATTATTTGTTTATTGTTTCTATTTCTATCACCCTGGATCTTTAGACCATAGACCTAAACCTTGAGTCCCTTCCTTACATCTCTGCCCACTATCCCAGTCTATAACTCCGTCCAGACTCGACCGAAACCCCCAGACCCTGTCCAGACTTGACATTACCTTGTTCAGACCCTGTCCCGACCCTGTCCAGACCCTATCCCGACCTTGACTAGACCCTATCTCGACTCTACCAAACCTTCTGCAACTCATCCAGACTCTGTCCAGAACTTGCCCCGACCGACGCTGGTCACTACCCCGACTGACGCCGGCACTTTAACCGACGTCGACACTTTTCCTAACCGACGCCGGCACCACAGAGACCGACATCAGTGACTATACAGAACATTTTACTTCATTATCAGGTACGCATTTTATTTTTTGTCCTTTATTTCTGTCATTTTATCTTTTCATTTTATCTACTTTAGTCCAATATTTTGCTTTTTTATCAGTGGGTTGATATCCTTCTAGGAAGTCTTCGTACTTCTGAGATCGGGCGTTCACCTGATAGCCCACCATAGCTTTGACTAACGTTTTCCGTGTTTTAGTCTCTTTTCTTCGCAGGTGTCATTCCTCCACAGCCAAAGAGGAGAATCTTCCAACGTCTGATCTCGGTGCACATGACTTTATCAGGTATCTTCTAGCCTTGACCATTCCTTTTAGTTTCTTATTTCTTCTTTGAATGTAGAAAGCAATTTTGCATAGAAACACAAGGAATCGACACTCCACCTCCTTTGGAAAATAATGCTAAGTGGGATGGCATATACCCTCAATTGGTTCACAAGGACAACTATTTTGTGTTACCTTGTTCTATATTTGGTCATATGATTATCACACTTCAAATCTTATTTATAGACTTTAACCTCTTAGTTAACCTATCTTCCATTGAGGTTATTTCATATAGAGGTCTGTATGTACTTCCATCTCATACTATATTGCTTGAATTCACACTATTCATGTCCATGTTCATATTCCAACATTGACAGAAGAAGTGGAAGTAGAAAAAAATGATTGGTATAGATTGCATCTAGTATTTCACCAATTTTTTAGTTTGGTTTTCATTTGGTCCTCCTATTTATTATCATTTTTTGAGGGAAAAATATATTTAAGGGGGATAAAATGTAATGTAACTAGAGGGGTATAATAGTATAGTGAATAATCCCACATACATTGGAATGTGGAGTGGGGTAGATAAGAAATAGGATAAGTATAGGGGCATATGATGTTATAGGGAATCAAAGAGTTATTTATAATTGAACTTGGCTCACAAGAGGTATCCTCCTTGAAGTGGCCCATGATTCAAAGTTGTTCCTTCCACAAAAGGAACATATATTTAATATAGTTAGTAATTATCCAAATTTCCATATTATAGCATTTGGGTTACTATCAACATAACAAATAAAATAGATAGTTCAGACTCAAAAACCATGTAATAAATGATAAAATGATAGAAACATATAAATGTATTGTCTTAGATCCTATAATTGACAAGGTTGCATAGTGATGTCAAATTCCACTTATATATATGCTCTTAAGAGGATTTTAAGTGTTGATCTAAAAATAATAGCACATTAAGTAGTAGGGTTTTTACACCCCCTTCTCTAAAAAGATTGTACGGTGACATAGAACTTTGGGCTACTCACCTTGTATCAGTAATATGTCCATGGCAAGTGGGGTTATTTTGATACTAAATTTTCAAACATATAGATGGTCCCAAATGTGGTTAACACTAGATTTGCATCATGTAAATTGAGTTCATAAAATATAACTTAATATGCAAGGGTCTATTCCCTTTCATAGTGATTCCATCTATATAATCTTATTGGAATCCCCTAGTTAGCTAATCCTAACTTGGGTTTTCATTGTGGTTGAAGAGGCTAGTCACTCAACCCCTAGAAATCATAGTATACATGCCCTAATGTACATAATTTACCATAGAGCGAGGTTGGTACAATGTTAAGATATGAAACCCTAGGTCAATGCACCCATAAATAACTCATGAGGAGGATATGAACTCCTACTCACAAGCTAAGTTGCATAAAAATAAATGACAAAGTGAAAAGACTCTAAGGTTGTGTTTAGATCACCCAAACCATACATATTTGGGGAGATCCTTAAAAACATTATTTCTATGCCTTTTAATAAGGTAAAAATGCAAAGAAAGAGAACTTTCAGTCACCCAAGTTCCCTAAAGGTGATGGGGAGAGTATGCATGCATCAATCAGTTTGTGAAAATAAAAAACTCCAAATAAATAAGGCATAAAAATAAATGCTTCTAAAAAGCATGTAACTAAGTGATTAAAGTTAATTTTAATGCACCAAAAATTAAATCTGTAGTGAAGTTGTTTTGTCCCCTTAGAATTAGTGGAAAACTTGCAAAAACTTTCACAATGTAACTAAGCATAACAATGTCTTAATTTCTTTTAGGCACAAAAATGAAATGTTCAAGACTTAAACACTTCCAAATTTATACCCTTTGCCAACTAAGGTCCTACAATTTTTAGAGGGTTTTTAACTATCTTATAGAAATTTAATGAATGAACAAAATATTTTTTAAATTTAACTCTTGGGTTTCTCTATTTTTATTACAAAGAGACTAACATCAGCCCATAGATACCGATGTTAGTCATAATAAAACTGATGCCAGTTGTAACAAAAATGATGTTGATTGACTTAAAATTAACTCTATTACCTATAAACTAATAGGCAAAAAAAATTATTAGAAACCTTTTTGTTAACCTAAATAAGTATAAAATATCTTGAAAACCTTTGGATCCTATAACAAAAATATTAGATAGAGACCATGCAAGTTAATAAAACCAAGAATAATAACCTGTAACTTTCAAGAAAACTCAAAAACCAAGTTTTTTTGCCATGTTTTACCCTACATAGGGACCAATGCCAGTTAGGATAGGAATGATGTCAGTTAGGGTAAACCAATATTGGTCAATATGTAAAACTATGTATAGTTAAAAATAGATTACAAAAAAATAAATTAAAAACTCAAATTTTTAAGATGATCAAGCATTCATTAGAAAAACTATGAGTTGCACTTTGGTCTCCTTGCTATATGGGATCCTTAAGTCCCACTAGGCATGCCATTTATGATCATAAGAATCAAATAAGGTAGGTTATTAATATATTATTTCAAGAAATAAAAACTTCAATAAACACACTAACACTTACACTCTAAGCCTAGATCTTAGAGGTGAGATTAGTAATAAAAGACAAATTAAAGCATAGCTAAAATGCATAAGACATACAATCCTTTAACTTCCTTGAGAGCTCCAAATGCATTTTTGAGTGGCTTTCTCAGTTTGTGCTTCAAATATTTTTTGGTAATTGGGGTTTGTTGGCTCATTCTCTCCTTGGCACCATTGTATTTAATATGGCTTAGTGTATCTTGGCTCAATACTTTGGCATTATAACAATATTGATATGAATCTCATGTAACAAAAATTGCATTATAAATCTACAATATCCAAGCTTAAAATTCAATAGGAAAGGGATTGTATTTATAGGATTACAAACTAACTCAAACCCAAGGTGAGTCAAGATGGAGTTAAAGCTTGGAATGAGTTCAAACCTAACCTAAGGGAGTCAAATATAACCCCGGTATAATTAATATGTATCAACTAATAATGATTTGAAATGAATAGGAATGGGTCTCTAAAATGAGATATTTTATGATATTTATAAAGAGATTGAAAACTCATAAATGTCTTGATGAAATACTAGGATAATTTAATTTTTTTATTTTCTTTTTTTAGTTATTCATTAATTTCACATGGATAATTAAACTAGGCATTTAATTTTGTTTAGATTATTGATCAATTCTAATTATCCATTTAGCTATTTCAAGATTTGATTTTAGTTCATGTGCCCTACTTAATAGGTCCATAGGCAAGATTGACTATTGTGATTTTACAAGATGATTAGGGATGAATCCATGAGATGTTATGATTACATATGGTAGGATACCCCAATTAAGGATGCCTTAATGAGATTATGAGATTTGACGAATTATGCACAAGAAAATTTAGGATGTTTAATGATTCCTAGGATTAATTTTTAATGGTTGTTAGAAATTAGTGTAGAATTTAGTTGAAGTCCAGTGGTGGCTATTTTTATATGTCTACATTTAGTGGTCTTTAAAATTGTAACCCTATAACTAACTAGGTTGACCTAGTTGACTTAGTTATGTAGTTTGTCTTCTATTTGAGAAACATAGTTGACTTGTTTGAATCTATTCTTAAATATCTTGATTCTATAGAATAATAATGACCCAGTCAAATATGTTCTATACTATTTGCATATAATTTCACCTAAACTAACTCTATACCATTCTTAATCAAGGAATTAACATTTATTTACTAAGTAATTCACATTTCATTTTCAATTGTTTGCATGCTTAGAGTAACTCACATTGTATAAATAGGTGGTTTTTCAAATTACCATTTTAATTACACTATTTTAATCTTTTGCATACACTACTAAATCACTTAGCATTCAAAACACATTTAAACATTTGTCTTCTCAAGGCCTACCTACTTAGATTTCATCACTAAGGGGGAAGTCCACTTAGTTTTTTGGCCGAGTATAAATACATGGTTAATGGTATATATTGTCAAATAGATTGACACCCTTGTCACTATGGGATTGTATAGTAAGGGGGTAAACCCCAATACCAATCTAGTACCATTGCAAATATAGATCCCTTTCAACCCAAACATCCTAAAACCAAATTTGGACTAATTTTTAGTTCCCTATTTCAGCCAAATTTCCTATCACATTAAAATAAAATATTTATAATAATCTAATAACACTTAGGATGACAAATTAGTTAGCATTTGCTTTTTAGTTGATTGTTTGATCTTTGATCATTGCTTATTGTATTAAAAAACTTGTAGTGACTAGTGTTGGTGCAAAGATTTATGTTGTGTGCCCCAATTAAATTAATCATATTGATCCAATTATTTGTGTTTGCTTTCATTCTTAATTCAAACCGTATTGAAATTTTTTTCCCTTATATCAGCACACTATTGTCTTAGTTGATACAATCCCTTATAGACTATGTTTTAGCTTACTTCTAATAGTACATAGTCGATCTACATGACTATGTCTTATTATCCTCCCATTTAGTTCTCTATTAAATTATAAATAGTTTACCTGAATGACTATCTTTATCATCATGATTCACCTTCTTGTTTGCAATACATAGTCAACTTGAAATACTATGTATTCTTGTTTGCCTATTTGGTTATATAACATAGTTGACTTATTCAAATTTGTATCCTATTTTTTGACTTTGTCTTTACATCATTATTATCCTTCTTATCTTTTTCCTCTCATCATGAAATTCTTATTTTAGGATAACACAGAGTTGAGATATATATATATATATATATATATATATATATATATATATATATATATATATATATATATATATATATATATATGTAGAGTCCAATAATTTCTAGTGTGAGTGGACACATGCACATTACTTTCATCTAAAGTGGAGGCCAAAATCTATTTATAAGGGAACCTATTGGGATTGATAAAGTTCATCATATATATATATATATATATATATATATATGTATATATATATATATATATATGTATATATATATATGTATATATATATATATATATGTATATATGTATATATATATATATATATATATGTATATATATATATATATATGTATATATATATATATGTATATATATATATATATATATATATGTATATATATATATATATATATATATATGTATATATATATCTAAATATATATATATATATACATATATATATATATATATATATATGATGAACTTTATCAATCCCAATAGGTTCCCTTATAAATAGATTTTGGCCTCCACTTTAGATGAAAGTAATGTGCATGTGTCCACTCACACTAGAAATTATGGGACTCCTCTTCATGCATCCAGAGTTTATATCCCTCTATTATCCTTAGAAGATCATCTTAAATTAGAGTATACTCCATAAATTCTTTTATTCATTAATGAATTTCCTCAACATCAAGAAAAAGACCCTTCCACTATTTACAACCTTATGATAAGTGGTGAAGAATAAGAACCCCATTCAAATTCTCCCACATTCTCACATGGATTTGGGAGTAATAAATTTTTTGATTCTCAACTTGATCCTTCACTTTTGACCCCTTATCATACTATTACATCTTATTCCTTGATTTATTTTACCTCCATGCCTAGTATATCTACTAATATGGTAGGTTTAACATCTAGTGGGCCTTTTATAAGACCCACTCTTCTCAATCCCTATATAAGTGCATCATTTACTACCAATGGTAATAATTCCACTAATACTTCTTCTTCAAATCCTTCTACTAGTGCATCTTTCACAATACTTGGTAATCATGTCACTAGTGCCTTTTTCTAATAATGCCTCTCAAGCCACCAATACCATACATGCCACTACTCATAGTGGTACCCAAAACACTAATACCAATGCTAATGTTTTTCATGTTGCACAAACACCACTTAAACCCATCAAATTTTATTGAAACCCCAAATGAATGATTCCCAAGATAATGCCAACCAAATGATGTAAATGTAGAATAACCTTATTCATCTCCAAATCAACCCCAATAGGTTATATGTGGAGTGCACAACCAAAATTTCCCCCACCCACTTTAGGTATTCCCATGGAAACCTTATCCCTCAACCACCACTTATTAATAGAATGTTCAAACATATTTAAAATGAGCCTCTTATACCTCAAATTACCAACATAGATTTAAGAGGTATCACCCCTACCATTAGATACAATAGATCATCTGATCTTGCCTTACACTTAAAAACACTTAGAAATCTATACAAATATTGGGTCAAGTTAAACACTTTTTCCACTACCATGATCTTATCAAAAACCCTCTTTGAAGAATCTTTATATTGGTATAACTAACTAAATTCTCATTCCATCACTAGTTTGGAAGATCTAGTTAATGCTCTAGTACAAGAATTTCAAACTAGTGACCTCCTTACAAATACCTTGGATCATTTTGTTAATTGTAAGAAATTTGAGATGAAAAATACACAATATTTCATCAAATATTGGAAGACCTTATCTAATAAGTGTAAACACAACATGGCATATGATAAAATCTTTTATATATTTACCAATGTTCTCTATCTTAAGTTGTAATATCAGGTATAGGCTCTCTCTCCATGAAATTTTAATGAGGCCCTCAACCAAGCCAAGTGCCAATATTTTATAATGTATTAGTTTGATCCATCATAACCTCCTATGGGCACTCACATTCTCATAAAAAATAAAAATCATCATGCTACCAATGATGGTGTCACTGATTCCTATGATACCATTCATAATATTCAAGTTATTTCTCTTGACCTTAATCTATAACAACCTCCCCCTTTAAACCACATCCATAATAGTAAATTTTCTCCAATAAAAAAACACAAATTTCATAAACAATTATCCTTAGCATAACTCCAAAAGCATCTACCAAGGCCTCTTCCATGAGATCTTGATCCCACTCACCCTATGAAATCATCATAAGATCCAAATAAATTATGTTGGTTTCATGCTAGCTAAGGTCACTCTCATGAGAATTGCATGTAATTATGTAACTTATCTATGGATTTCCTCTTTGGTATAAATTTAAACCATAATTCCCTCATTAATAAACATCAAAAGGGCTATTACATTGCCTTCAAATCTCATGAAACACAAAGTAAAAATCAATATTTGAACCAAGAAAATGTTTATCTAGCCATTTAAAAAGACCCTATTCCAAATCATTAAGACAATAATGATAAGCCTACTCCTTCCAAAAATAACATTGACAATATTATACACACAACTCTTGAAGAGAATGTGATCAACATGAATACTTATGTTTCTTGTCTCAACTTTATTAAACCCCTTAGATAATCTGAGTGTAATCTTAAGTCCACATGCAACAATTGTCAAGGCTATGACTAAAGGAAAATGCATCCCTTAAGTTATGTGGTTCTTCCATCACCATCTGACCTATCACTATTCTAGTGAAGATTATGATCTTCAATTTCCCCCTCTCCTATAATATCTTACTTGGTAGGCCAAGGAATCATCACATGAGAGTTGTCTCATCTTCTATTTGCCAATGTGTCAAGTTCCCTCACAATGGTGAAATTTATAAGATTCAAGTTGACAGTAAACCTTCAAATTTTAAATAATTCTAGGACCATGGTGTATTCAAAATTCCAACCCTTGAACCCTTGTCAAGTGTTCCATTCTATGAATATCAATGTTTTAATCTCCCTATCAACTCTACATGAGGTTACCATGGTCACTCCAAACTCGTCAAGAATATACCACCTAACCTTTTAGACTCCAATGATGATGAGACTGATAAGATCAACATAACTATACAAAAATTTGATCTCTCTCTTCATCTCATTTCCTACCTTCCACTCTCTTTGAAGTTGCATTCTCATTAACCACCTAATGATGATATACCCATACTCTTCGCTAAAAATTGACACTCTATTCATCATGCCACCTCTAATGGGAAGGTCATACCTACTTTCATAATTTATCTTCATGTAATTGATATACTCTATATAACCCAATTCTAGGAGATATTATTCAAGCTCGAGATGCTAAAATCTTTTGTTATCATTCTTATTTATTTTATTGCATTCTATCATATATAGTTTCTAATTTTAGAATTATTCATCTTATTTATAGGGTAGAGATGGTATGTTTGCATGACACAACTATAGTTTTTTAAGAACCTCTTGGGAGCATGCTTATGGATTATTCTATGACTAGTCCTTATTGCTTCACTAGATACCATGATCCCTATCGATGGCTTTCCCCTGAGATGCTTGATACTATCATTAAACCCTATATTCATCCTACTCCTCCCTTAGTTTATCCTAGTATAAATACTACTAACACTCTCCCTTTATCTAAGTATCATCCTCTTTTGATTCTATTTCTCCTTCAATTGAGCCTCATATAGTCTATCCACCAACCCCACCTCCCCTTAGCAATGGATTGCTTCTTTTAATGTAACTTGATCCTCTTCCATAATAATAGGTTGATCATCCATACTATGAAATTTATAGAGATAATGGTCATTGGAATAGAGATTGTAACCTATACAAGCCTTCCCCAACTTCTACCTCCACTCCCTATATTATTACACCCACAAATTCTATTTACAAACATATATATTGCTTTCATATCATAAAAAGTCATTCATCCACATATTATCTAAAGATTTGATAATATATAGATACCTTTAATCCTACTCTTCCTTAGTATAGAGAAAAGTATATACCTCCACCCATGTTATTATCTGAGTATATTCCTAAATATGGAGAGGTATATTATCTATGGCACCAATGCATTACACATAACACTGATCATTTCCACATCCTCTAGAAGCATCTCCAAAATCACGTTATGACCATTATTATGCCTAATATCCCTCCTTAAATAGGTCACCCATGAAATAAAGCTCCCCCTTCTTCCCTTGCGGTTCCTCTACCTATGTCCCCTTCTTCCCCCATGGTTCATCCACCTATGGATACTCCTTCACCTATGGTCCCTTCTCTATCGATGACTCCTTCATATCCCATAGATTTCACTCTTATTCTATCCTTGAGTATCCTATGAATTATGGCCCTCATGATCATGATTCTTTAATAATTCCTATTTTTCATGTCAAAGGGATTTGACGAGAGGTATTTCCCCATATTTATTTGAAGATCAGTGAGACCCTTATTATAGTCTAAGTCTAGATTCACAAAGATCTATCAAATTTTATGGGCAATATTTGTGGAAAAACTTACCGGCATTTATGAACATAGTATGGTGTTCCTTAACTTTATTCTTCATTTTGGATTGGACATGTTTTCCATGTTTATTTTTATCTACCTTATATCATTTGATTCTGTGTCAAATTTCATTCACTTATTTATATTATATGACTATTTATATTTCACATTATATGTTTTCTATGGTGTCATTTTATTTTCTTATGATCTCTTATGGATGTTTATAGGTAGTGTTATTAGTTTGGATCTCACCCTTGAGATAGTGGTGTTTTAATCCTTCCTCATTTAGCTGATAAAATAAGATCGCCTCTATTAGGATGAAATGGATGTAGAATTATCCTCTATTAAGTTGAAATTAAATGTGGAGACTATGGAAACAAAAATCAATACTTGAAAATCAAAAAACTTAAAATATAAATTCAAACAATAAGAAGATGACACCAAGATTACATGGTTCACCCAACTTGGGTACATCCATAGAGAAGTTTACAACTCTCTATTGCAGTAGAAACCTAGACAATTACAACATGTGATAATAAACCTATCACTCACACCATTCTCACTCTCTTACACCTATTTCTTCTTCCTTTAATACACCAAGATTAAAACCAAGCTTACAATGAAAATAAATACATAAAATGAACCTTACAAAATGTCTAAGTAAATTCCCATACTTAAAGTCCAATATAGATAAGAAGAAATAAAATCTAAGGAGAAAACACATGTGAGAGGGAAAATTTTAGCCTGATACTCATGACATCACTATTGAGCAATAGTGTAAAGGTGGAATCATCATTCAAGTCCTTTCTTCAAATAAAATCTCATGATGCTTTGTTGACTTCTTCTAATGTGCTCATAAGTGGCATGTCCCACTCTCCATATGCAAATAAAGGGGTCAAAAGATACCCAATCAAAAAAAGTGCTTGTACCCACTACCCCACATGTCTCCAATCAACTTTTGAAGATTCCAAATGACTTTTGAATTTCTCCTCTGGACATAATCATGGCTCCACAAAATGCAAGATCCTACATGAAAAGTAAATGAATTTTTAATTCAAAAAATTACTCATAGTTGAGAAAAATGTCCCACTCTACCTCATGCCTTTGTGGGTCATGCCACATTACCTTTGGATCCACCTCATTACCCAATCACACATCCACATCACCTACAAATAGTAAAATTGAATGGTGACAAATTAATAGTGTTTGTATGAATAGTAACTTCACACCTAACAATTCTCCCACTTGAAGTTAGAATTCATAACTTCCCACTATTGCACCTGCTAAATAAACTTCTAATCTTGATCTTACTCATCCATAAAGACCAATTGAAGTTGAACAAAATTTCAACTTCACTCTTATGACCATCGTAGTCAACATATCTATAGGGTTTTCATTAGTACGTATATTCTCTAGCTTTAGTTACTCCTCCTCTAATATTGATCGAATGAAGTGATACCTCAACTAGATATGATTTGTCTTAGAAGGAAATGTTGAGTTCTTTACTAATTAAATATAACTCTGACTATCACTAAAAAGTATCCCTTTTCCTTATTGATGTCCTAACTTCATCAATCTCTGTATCCATATCATCTCCTTTTTTTCTTCTATAATAGCAACATACTTAGCCTCTATGGTATAAAATGCCACCACTTCCTATAGATGTGAGATCCAACTCACCATTGTACTACCCATAGTAAACATATACCTGATAGTGGACCTCCTACCATCCAAACCACATGCCATGTTTGAATCCATATATCCCCATAGAATAACATATAATCCACCATAACATAGTACTAAATCCATGGTCCCTTTCAGATATCAAAGAATCCACTTAATTGCTTGTTAGTTCTCCTTTCTTAGAGTGAAATGTTGAGTTCTTTGCTAATTGAATAAAACTCTGACTATCACTAAAAATTATCCCTTTTCCTTATTGGTGTCCTAACTCCTCCATCAGTCTCTATAGCCATATCATCTCCTTACTTTCTTATATAGTAGCAACATATTCAACCTCTATGGTAGAAAATTCCACCACTTTCTATAGATGTAAGATCTAACTCACCATTGTACCACCCATAGTAAACATATACCCAATAGTGGTCCTCCTACCATCCAAACCACATACCATGTTTGAATTCATATATCCCCATAGAACAACATCTGATCCATCATAACATATCACTAAATCCATCATCCCTTTTAGATATCAAAGAATCCATTTAACTGCTTGCTACTGCTCCTTTCCTAGAGTGAAATGTCAAGTTCTTTGCTAATTAAATAGAACTCTGACTATCACTAAAAATTATCCCTTTTCCTTGTTGGTGTCCAAAATCCTCCATTAATATTTATAGCCATATCATCTCCTTGCTTGCTTCTATAGTAGCAACATACTCAACCTCTATGGTAGAAAATGTCAACACATTCTATAAATGTGAGATCCAACTTACCATTTTACTCCCCATAATAAACATATACTAAATAGTGGTCCTCCTATCATCCAAAACACCTACCATGTTTGAATCCATATATCCCTATAAAACAACATCTGATCCACCATAACATATCACTAAATCCATGGTCCCTTTAAGATATCATAGAATCCACTTAACTACTAGCTAGTGCTCCTTTCTTGGATTGATCATGAATCTACTCACCACTCCAACTGCATGTGTAATATTGGGACTCATACATACCATATCATAAATCAAACTACCCACTTTTTATGAGTAAGGGATTTTATACATGTGCTTCCTTTCTTATTTTATCTGAGGACTTTTCTCCTTTATCAACTTGAAGTGGCTTGCCAAAGGAGTCCAACAGGGTTTACATTTTACATGCTAAACCTCTCCATCACTTTTTTTATGTACTCTACCTATGATAGTGTTTAACACCAATTATTTTTATCTCTAGATATCCACATCCCAAAGATATGTTTTGCAATACCTATATCCTTCATAATAAAATAATCTTTCAACTATCTCTTGAGTACCTTAATATCCTACATGTTAAACCCTACCACCAACATGTCATCTACATACAAAAGTAGGATAATATAAATACCATTATAAAATCTCTTGAAGTACACATAGTGGTTATAATGACATCTAAAATAACCTTTTTCTAACATGGAATTGTCAAACTTAAGATACAATTGTCTAGGAGCTTGTTTAAGGCCATACAAGCTCTTCATTATTTTCCACACTAACTCCTTACCAATAAATTCATAAACCTATGGCTGCACCATGTATATCTCCTCCTCCAAGTCCCCATGAAGGAATGCATTCTTCACATCTAAATATTATAGATGTAAATATTCTACTGTAACTATACTCAAAATAGTTCTAATATAAGTCATTTTGACAATAGGAGAAAATTTTCATCAAAGTTTATACCTTTATTTTTTGCAAACCCTTTCACCACCAATTTGTCCTTGTACACTTTTTTTGTCACCATCATCCTTCAACTTATAAACCCACTTATTTTACAAATTTCCTCTTTCCCTTCAAAATCTCAATCAATTCTCATGTTTGGTTTTCCATGAGAGAATAATAATCCTCATACATATCCTTCTCCCACTTCTCTTTAGCATCAACCTACATTGCTTCTTCAAATATTTCTATCTCACCACTGTTAGTAAGTAATAAATAATTAAATGAAGGAAAAAACCATTCAAATGATCTACTTAATCTTGTAGATCTTCTCAAAATAAGAGTTTGGGTTTCCTATTATCATTTTGCACTAGTGCCTTTGGGAAATTTTCATTTGTGATGTCCTAAAAAATTATGTATTCTTTCTTGGCTTCCTCTTGATTATTTTCTTGTAAATGATCCCTATACATGAATTTTCCATTGGAAATCACATCTCTACTCTAGATGATTTTTTTATCTTCTTCATTCCATAACCATAATCCAAAGACATTAGTAATATAGTTAATGAATGTAAATTTAAAGGATTTAGCCTCTTACTTAGATCTATTATTTTTATCAATAAGTGCAAAAGCTTCATAACTAAAATTTTTTAGAAAATAATAGTCAACTGTCTTACCACTCCATGCCTCCTCTGGTATACCACTATCTAAAGAAGTTGAAGGTCCTCTATATATTAGGTACATATATGTATCAACCACATCCTTAAAATATTATAATGGTAGCCCTACATGTAACCTCATACTCCTAGCACATTCTATGATGGTTCTATTTATCCTCGCTGACACACCATTCTAATGTAGTGTTCTTAAAACCATTCTCTACCTTTAAATTCCATTATATGAATATTATTCATTAAACACATTGTTGCAATACTCTCCACCATTATTTGACTTGAGGCACTTGAGCTTTAGTCCTGTCTCATTTTCAACTAGATCTCTCCATCTCTTGAATATGTCAAATACATCAAATTTATTTTTAATACAATAAACCCAAACTTTCTTAGTAGCATCATTAATTAAACTGGCATATTACCTTTAACCACCAAGTGAAGATACTTGAGTAGGTCCCCATATGCTTGTATGCATAAACTCTAGCTTCCTTGTCTTCTTGGTTGGTCCAACCTTTAGAAACCACACCCATTTCTATTTTTCATAAATATAGTGCTCAAATAATTCCATTTCTATCTATTTAACACCTCGTCATCTCCCCTTTGAGTGAATTATTTTAAATCCCTTTTCAATCATGTGTCTAATTCTGTAATTCCATATAGTTGTATTTGCACCTAAAGTAGCTAGATCACAAGATGAGTTAGAAAAACTAGTGGATAAATACAAATTACCCACTTTCTCACCTTTGGCCACCATTTAGAACACCCTTGGTAACTTTTCATGAGTTACAAGTAAAAGTGACCACACAACCATCACTTCCTAACTATCATATAGAAATTAGGTTCCTCTTCAACTTTGGAATGTGCCTAACATCCTTAAGCACCCACATGTTCCCACTTTGTAGTTTCACACCTATGCTGCCCTTTCAAACAATGTTGAAAAGTTCATCATCACCGAGATACACATGTCCATAATCACCTTGAACATAATCTCTAAATTAGTTTATGTTATGATTAACATGAAATGAAGTCCCTAAATCTAAAACCCAAGATTTATGAATGTTATCTAAAGAAAGTATAAGATCATATTATAGTGTCTCACCTATTACATTTTCCTTATTACCTTCATGTTGGGTCTTGTTAGATTTGGTAAAAATATTCTAACATTCTTTCTTTGTGTGACCTAGCTTCCCACAATGCCATCACTCCATCTTTTTGGTTGATTTTGACCTTGAACCTTTCCTTAATTTCCCATAGTTTCTTCTTCCTCTGGTCTTTGATCTCCCTCGTGTCTCTATGGACAATGCATTTATCAATGTGTATGTCTCACCCCACTTCTCCATATTTCCTCACTAAGGATCACACCCACCACATCCTCAAAATTGAGCTTTGTGTTGTTTAAGATAGAGTTTCTCCCTTGCCATGACCAAATTATTCTAGCTTTTAGGTAAGGAACATAAAATAAGGAGATCCCTGACTTCATCATCAATGGTAATACTAACAGAGTCTAACTAACTAGTAACCATTTTGAAATCATTTAAATGGTTAGAAATAGAACCATTTTCATCCATTTTTATATTAAATAATTTTTTCATTAGAAAAATCTTGTTGGAGGTAGAAGGTTTTTCGTATAACTTTTCCAAGGCTTTCATAAGACTCTCTATAGTCTTTTATTAAGATATATTGAATTCCACCATTGAATCAATACATAATTAGATGGTCCCAAGTGCTTTTCTATCCAATAATTCCCATTCCTCATCTATCATAGTTGTTGGTTGTCATGATTTTCCTCCCAATGATAAGAAGAAGTCCTTTTGGTATAGGTTGTCTTCCATCTACATTTTCCATAACCCAAAATTATGGCCATTTAATTTCTCTACCTCTAATATGCCATCTTCTACCATATCTCCCACTCAATCTAAAAATCCCTTTAGCTTCTTACAACTTAAAGTGCAACAATAACAACTTTGTTTTGATACTACTTATTAGGATAAAATGAATGTGGAATTTTTCTCTATTAAGTTCTAATTAAATGTGGATACTATGGAAAAAATAATACTTGAAAATCAAAAAACTTAAAATATAAATGAAAACCATAAGAGTATGACACCAAGATTACGTAGTTCACCCAACTTGGGCTACGTCTATGGAGAATTTTGCAACTCTCTATTATATTAGAAACCTATAGAATTACAACCTATGACAATAAAAATATCACTCACACTATCCTCACTCTCCTACACATATTTATTCTTACTTTAATACACCAAGATTAAAACCAAGCTTATAATGCAAATACATGGATAAAAATAAACCTTACAAAATGGATAAGTAAAATCCCATACTTAAAGCCCAATACAAATAGTGTAAAGATTGGATCATAATTCAAGTCCTTCCTTAAAATATCATCTCATGATCCTTTGTTAACTTCTTTCCATGTGCTCATAAGTGGAGCATCCCACTCTCCTTGTGAAAATAAAGGGGTCAAAAGATACACAATTAGGAATAGTGCTTGTCCCCACTACCCCATATGTTTCCAATATACATTTGAAGATTCTAAATGACTTTTGAAATTATCCTTTAGAAATAAACATGGCTCCACCAAATGAAATGTCCCACATGAAAAGAATATAAATTTTCAATTCAAAAAATTCCTCATAGTTGATAAAAACATCCTACTCCACCTCATGCCTTTGTGGGTCATGCCACATCATCTTTAGATCCACCTCACTACCTGATCACACATCCAAATCACCTATGAATAGTAAAAGTGAATACTTAAAAATGAATAATGTTTTTGTGAAAATAACTTCACACCTAACAACCTATTGGTCCAGGTAACCTAGATGATGAGGTGAACCTCTAGTTTTGGGTTTAGCTCCCTTGGTGCATCAATTATGTCTTCGTTCCTAAAACCTACTAGATTTTTAATGAAAAGGGATAAAGATATGAATATAAAAAACCTAAGATAAGGGAAGTGATGCACCAATAGTGTTATTTCCACTCTATAGGAACCTTTAAAACACTTATGAACCAGACAAGGACTAGTAACTAAAACATATTCTCCAAGAGACTCCTAAGCATTAGTATTTAAAATGGAGGTTGTGATAGATGGATAAAAATTAAAGGTGATCAATGGATGGTCTACTTAGTAATACTACCAATAATATTACACTCTAAACCTGATCAATAATACTCTCACACACTATATGACATATTTAGATCAATGTCCTAGTAATTAAGTAGAACAAGGACACAAAAAGGAAGATAAATTTAACACTTCTATAAATTATCAAGTATGAAACACACTAAGATAGAATAGATGATTTTAAATAGTCCATAATTTATTCAAAAGGTTTATAATTCATAATTTTGAAAGAGTTTATTCATACCCTATTGATGGATGCATATAATGACATTCTAGCCTCAATTTATAAAATAAGAGAAGAGAAAGAGATGAGAATCTAACATAGAAGTGTGGAGAGGAGGTTATGATGACCCTCATTCACTTAATAATTAGTTACAACATGAATAAGGATTAGTAAAATATCCATCAATTCTCTCATGCACTACCTTGGCTTCATAATGGCCTTCAATGATAGAATGATGTAGGAAATAACCTAGTGGAGGCTCCTTCGGTCTTGGTTGACCCCATTCACAACATTATCATGCCAAACTAGTAAAATACCTCTCCTTTTAAAATTTACAAATGAATAAATGTGGTCTATCTTAGCCTTCATTAAGTACTAAGTAGCCTACCTCTCTCTTGCATGTCAATAAGGCTTAGAAAACTATCCCATCCTCGATAATGGATATGAAATGTGCCTACTCACCTCCATGAGGTAGTTACAAGGGTGTTTATGACATTAAATTTATAGGATTAATGGAGAGTGGTTTTTGATCTAAAAAGGTGAAATAAACTTCACACTACCCTCTTGAATGATTTATAATTACTCATTGAACCTTATGCATTGAAATTATCACTAAATCTTGAAAAAAATAGGTTTCTAGTACATTTATATAGTTGTCCATATAGATTAATGCCCTGAGTAGAACCTCTTCAAAGTGAAAAATGATTTCTAGGTGTCGTCTAATCCAATTCAATTCATCTAAGTGCAAATTTCTCAAGATCTTTCCTATTGGGATTCTATTAGGGTTTTAGAGAGTTTTAGGGAGGTTTAGACTCTTAGAAATTATTCATATCCATAAAGACTTAAACTAAAAAAATAATTCCAATATATTTAATTATATAACCCTCTCCAACATACCATAGTAGCTAGGATACCCATTTAGATCCTTTGTATAATTTTGCACACAAGAAGGTGCTCCTTGGTGACTATATTTCATTTTGTGAACCCTCAAGGTAGTTTTAGGCCAAAATGGCCAATATTGAGATCTTATATACAAAACAACACTTATTGAACATATAAAACTCATTTAAATATACTTCCATTTTTGTTTAAGATCTCATTCAACCTTTCTTATCCTTTAAATTCAATTTTCAAGTAGTAATGTCTTAAGTAGGGTATTAGGCTAACAGGCCTAATGTTAGGGTTCCTATGTTTTGACTTGAAAATGGAGTTATATAATCATTTTTACACTTATTATATCATGTATTCTACACCTTAGGGCCTTTGGGCCACTTGTCTTAGCTTGGTTAAGCCACTTGCTTCCTTCTCATACATATACAATTAACTAACCAATCACTTAAGCATGTCTATAGGTGATCATCAAATGTGGATACCACTATAGGTGATTTTTTTGTATTCATATTATCCTCTTATATCCTTTACCATTTATACTTGTGAAAAACATGCAAAATTTATCTAATTTTTTACACATAGGCTTGCAATAGTCCTCCCTAGGCTTCTAACAATCTTCTTTATACATTGTATACTTTGTACATGCCAAACAATTACTCATTTGGATGCATATGAGGCTTGAGAATACTTTCAAGACCATTTCAAGGCTCAACTACTTCATTTTAATGCATTTTATGGAAAAATTCCTTCATTAAGTCTTTATAAAGGTTTAAGAAGGGTTTTAATGGCCTACCATCTTAACCATGGTCATAAAGTATAGGATTTAGATCCAAAACTTATTTTCATGGATGTTGATCCTATATTCCCCTTAAAAACTCGCAAATATATATTATTAACATGCACCTTGTACAATGACTTTTGAGTGAAAGTTGGTAGCCTTCTAGCCTTTGCTAATCATTTTGGGTGAGTTGATAGTGTTAAAGATAGTTCATAGAGTTAAGATCCTAAATGTAAATATGCCTTTCATGAATAGTAAGTGCATAGGGGTACCCAAGTTCCCCTAAGATAATTTTTCCCCACTCATCTTTCCATGTAATATATGAGCATTTAAGTTGGTAGCTTGAAATGATAGAGTAGGGTGATGGAGCACGAGAGGGGTAATGAGACCAAATTGATTACTTCTTTGAATTTTTCTATATAAAATACCTTCCATAAGGCTTATATCATCATTGCATACATTTTCCTGACCTTAAGTATTCATGGGGTTTCTGGATATGTCATAAGGATGAAGTTGGGTTTTTTAGGCCTAAGGAGGGTTTTAGGCCTTATATGCCTAAATTGGGCCTTACAATTTTGAATCATTTATAAATGAATTAATGACTTCCAAGTTACATTACCACCACTATCCATATAATTTTAACCTTTTTCACTTATCCTTGGTTTCTTGTACTCCTATCTTTGTCCCTCTCTTATAGGTCTCTCTTGAGCATCATTGTCTAGTCTAAATGTTTGGACCAATTAGTGTTAGAGACCTGGATAAGACCTATCTATTTATAATACTCACTATTAGTATAATTAAGGGGCTCAAGTTACATGATATCATATTCTTAAAAAAGTCTTTTAACTAGATTTACCTTTAATTTTTCTCTCAAAACTTAGCTCATAATCATACACACAGGCCTATGTGTCATGAATGACCAATAAAAATTAGGTAGCTTCCTCAAACTTGTATCATCATCATCATATAAGATCTTAAGTAAGATGTATTACATAAAAATGGGTTCATCTAATCATTTATTTCCATAATCATCAAGTTAGTTAAACACCCTAATTGAGTAGACAGACTTGCATGTACTCATGCTATTGTTCATGCCCAAGTCAACCTATTTTGGCTATCTTTTAAAGTTTATTTTGCCTTTCAACCATATAGTATTTATGTTCTAAAAATATTCTTGATATCTCTCCTCCATGTGCATATAGCATCTCACATTCAAGGTTGGAGGTATATTGCCTATAGTTTTAGATTAAGGTAAAAACAGGTTTTGAAGGGGCCCCAAAACCCTTAACATCAGAAGAAAGATAAGCCTTAAGCACTTCTAGTATACAAAATAGCCGGGAAACTGTATAAGAAAGACCAAATTTACCCGAAATTTGAAAATAGCAGATAAGAGTTGGACAAGCAATAAACTTATTTCTTACAAGACCGAAGTTTCATATCTAGACAGGGGACCAAAGGCTTAGACTTCTTCCTCTTAACAACTGTCCAACCATCCTCTACCTTAGCTGCCTCAGCAACCCAGTCCTCAGAAGGCCAAGATCCTTGAAGTCTAAGGGGTGTTGAAGCCTCAGCAACATCCTTATGAGAACTAGCCAACTTTTGGCTCCTAGGAGAAACCTTCAAAATAGCTAGAGGAACCACCACCTCCTCAATAATCAGTTTAGAGAGAACACCGTCTCCAATCACCATAGTACCATCCACAGGATCAACCTCCAGTGGAGCCTCCTATTCTATTGATTCAGAATGGATACTCATTTCATTCTCAATCTCTGAATCAGTCGAATCATCACCAGGTTGTTTAGCAAAATAGTGTTCATGTTTAGCTTCAGACCACCATACAGGTGAACTTCTTGGTTTGGATTTCCCTACAGTGCACCAGATTGCAACGTGCCCCATCTGGTGACACTTTCTGCATCGAAAAGGTAAACCTTCAAAATCTAACATTTGCGTCCAAGAACCCCTTAGGGAGTCCAGACAGATCACCTCTGGAAGGCCCTTAGAAACATCCACCTCAACCATAATGCGAGCACAGGTCGAGTGGTAAATCCTCTTAGTTTCATCATCCTTGCATAAAAATTCTCCTAAAGCATTCCCGATGGTTTTAAACACCGCTTCTTGCCATAAATGTATTGGTGGATTAGGGAGCCAGACCTAGACAGGGATCTTATTAAAGGTTTCCGTGAGAGGGTTGAAATCCTTATGCCATTGTTTGGCCATAAGAGGGTATTTACCCTGCAAAAAAAGATTACTGTTGGACAGAATAGAATTCCTATCCTTGGAAATTTGGAATAAAGCAATGAAAAAACCTTTAACACAAGGGTAAATTTCAACATTTCCATCAATCATTGGCAGCCATATATTGCCTATAGTTTTATAGGTGGTGATCTGGGTGTTTTACTCTTAAGGGGGTTCTTAGATAGGTTCATGAGTAAGAGGGGGTATTATAGACTATGTTAGAAACCTGATTTACCTTCCATGAAGACCAATCACCATATTTATGTATTCATATTCATAACATATTACCCTTCCTTACATCTTTTATTTTTAGCTATATGATGGTTTTGGAAAACCCTTTTAAGATTGGGCTTGAGTTGATCTTCTAAATTTGGTCATAGCTTCTCAATAGTATCCACACTTGAATAGACCCCTTTTATCACAATATCATTGACCCTTCATGGTATTATGTAACATTTAACCTTGATTTCATGACTTAATCTTGAGCATAAGGGCTTAAACCTATAGGTGGTGGTCATAAAGTCCTATGAAGCTCTAAATTTGGATATCAAATATTAAAATGGGGTGAAATGGTTTGATGAGATGATTACATAGTAGATGTTCTTTGAGAGGTTATATATGTATTATTAGTCCTTTTTCAAGATAACTTATGGGGACCCTAGACACCCCTATCTATATACTTGACAAGGAAAAACATTTGGAGCTAGTTAATGAGATATATGAAGGTAGAAACTGAAACCTAGAATTTCAAAAATACCTTAAAAAATTCTAATGAACCTTAAACTTTGATAAAGATGTCTATGAAAGCATTGGGAGCTAGTTCATTATTTCTTGGTCTTAAAATCCATAATGAGGTTTTTTCCTTTTGAGAGGGGACTCCTCCACATGAATATAACACCTCAACATACTTTATAGTGTTCTAATGATCTTCTATGACCATCACCATGAAATACTCTTCTTGCACTTGCAATGAAGGTCAAACTACATAGGTAGTCTTACTTGAATATAAGAATTTGAAGGAGTTGAATGTTAATTTTTTCACTAGGTTTATCATCAATTATGAGAAAACTTGATAATATCTCTTCAAAATCCATCATTACAATCAATAAACTATTTTTGACACATATAATGCATTAAAGGATCCACAAATGCCAAGAACTACTATTTATAACCTATAAGTGTGATCATATGAAGTTTTTCTTTCTCCCATGTGCTCAAATATTCTAATTAGGGTTTGAGGTGAAGAATTAGGACCTTTAAATATTTTAGAGGACATATGCAACAACAAATTTATTCAAACAAGTCAGAAATGCATTAAAACCATTCCAAAATTGACCGTATGTAGATGTAGAAGACTAGTTTGACTACCTAGGTTCTTAATCATTGTTCATAAACATGGGTCATCAATATAAAACCTAAGTATAAGTATTATAAATCTATTAGATCCCCTTATTCTAGCTAAGAGCTTAGGTCACCATATTCTCTCTCTTATCCATACTAAATAAGAACCTAAGAGGTTATCCAAGGCTACCAACAAGTGTGATGAAGATAAGGTGATTGTTTTTTTAATATTTTTAACTTAAAAACTCATGGATTATCTCATCTAATGTTTTAACTAAGCTCCCTTTGAATATTCTTAACCTCTTTTGACCATGATTGTATTGTATAGATCCATACAATCTTGAAAACACCTATAAAACACTACTTTCTTGAATTTTATTAGGTTTTAGATCTTGAAATGTTATTTGTTGGTAGAAATATGGAAATAATGGATCAAATATCCATTCAAAATATGGATTAAAATTGGAGGGAAAGTGAAGATTCATTATTTCACATGTGTGGGCCCCTTTAGTTATGAATAAAAGAATTTGAATTATAAAAGGAGACCCTTTTTCATATGAAACCATTATATAATGGAATTACAATGTTTATGGAGACATTTTAATTCATACTATATGGTATTGGTGGTGTCTTGGGGTAAAAGTAATATTATGGACGTGGTTACACACTTTTTTTGAAGGTAGTGCATGCATAATTCCAAATGAAACATCAATTAAAGGAAATACCTTAACATTCACTAAAGGAAATTAAATTATTATAAGGGTTCAAATAAAGGTCAAACATATTATTCATATTGATCCCCAATCTCTAAAATTATGTATGTAATTGTAAATGCAATAGATCTATAAATCAATCCTAGCTCAGAGAAGGTAGATCATACTTACACTTTTGATTGGGAATATAGATAATCAAGGTCATGACCATTATGGGTCTATTATACCTAATTAAGGGATATATTACCATAATAATATCATTAAGGGGGATTAAAAATCCTTCAGTCAATCAAAACTATGCAATAACACTAACTAGGTCCTATGTTTTCATATTCACTAAACTAATAACAAGTAGAGAAAAATCTAATCTCTTGATCACCAAACCTTGTGACACAAAGTGGGGGTAATAAATCATAAAATTAATCATGAATAGAATACACATACTCATATCAATATATAATTAATCCTAATGCATTAAATATAATTTCAAATGCATATCTATCTACTCGTACAAACGAGGAATAAAGTTAGGAATACTTACCTTTGAAGATAAACCCACTGAGCCTTAATCTCTCCCTTGGAAAAGGTGATTCATAAGAGGTTATTATATTATGTAAGGATGACAAGGATAAATCAGCTCTAGGTTACATAACCTATCAATGCTTCCAAAAGACATATCCATAATACAAGATCGGTATCTCCAAAAAAAGTATGAATCCCTAAGCTTGCTCTTCAAGTAGAATGGTGGATAAGCATATGCAAAATATATTTTACTTATTATATTATTTTATAAAATGTGAAATAATTATGTTTATATAGGTAGATCTAAACTTAAACCCTTCTTAAATTTTTAGCTATTATGGTTGACCCGATCGACCTAGTATTGAAATTGAAAAAAACTAACTAGGTCATAGACTAGGTCAACTAGGGGCTGACCTAGTCCCTAATAAGTTTTATTAAAGAGAATACAAGGTTGATTCAGCTAACATATTCATGTAAACTATCAAAAATTGGTTTAGGTTAGGAAATGGGATAATGAAGGTACTAAAATACTAGAAGAGTGTGTAAAATGGGAGGCAAAGCTTAGGAGAATGGTTTTTAGGAGATAAGTGTGTATATAAAAAGTAGTAAAATGGACAACAATTCTATGAAGAACCAATGGTCTTCCCACCTTTTTCTTGGTGCACCACTTAGGGTGTGTACTTAAAGAGATTGACACTCATTGGGTTCTTTTAAGATAAAGAGCATCTATAATTGATAAAAGTTTGAAAATATTAGGTTTATACATATTCCCCACTCTAAGTTCATCACATGTCACATACATGTAATAAGGGATGGTGCTTTAGGAAAATAACATGATGACACATAAAACTAATGATAAATAAAGTTTAGTAAGGATAAAATAGGATAAAATTGAAAAATGCATACCTTTACTTACCTTAGTGTTGTAGATAAAAAAGGAAGTGTGAGAAATGGGAAGGTGTCCAATGTAAGGAACATTAGGTGAACCTATAGATATTAGAAAAAAGATTTAAAAAAATGTAACATATGCATATAATAGTTAGAAATATTCTCTACAAAATTAGGATTCTAGAACATTTTATGGTTTGGAAAAAGATTTAGCAGAAACAAAGATATGATCAAAATAAGAAATTTGATGATAAATTTTTAAAGGGTAAATAATTTTGAATATTAAATATAGATAGGATGAAAAATAATTAATTTTATATTATTTAATATTCTTTAGAAAAATATAGAATTGAGGGACCTATTGAGATCCTAAATATCCAAGATGGTGAGGAGATGACAGTTGAGATGGGAAGGATGCATAATACCACAATGAGTGCAACATAGGTAAGTAACTAAAAATTTCAAAATTTTAAGCATTTTTATTTGAAATTGAGTATTTTATAGAAAGTTGACAATTGAGTAAAATTTAGCTACCAAAATGAACCCTAGGAAATTTTTATGGATACTAGGGGTCAAATAAAGTATTGTGTAGGAAGAAGTTGGATCAATAAATGCCCAAGGACTTTATGAAAATTAGTCAAAAAGTCATCACAATGAATGAACAAGGTTAATCAGGATGACATAGTTTATAGAAGACCAAAAACTATGGGCCAAATTAATAGTACATGGCTAACTTAGTTTGTTTAGGAAGGGGGATGACATAGTACCATATGGTTCACTTAGATATTTTTGAGGTGGCTAATATAGAATTGTAGGGTAGAAAGAATGTCAGCTTAGTATTGTAAGTCAAAGGGTGGATGACTTAGTACTATGTGGCCAACTTAGTTATTTCTTAAGTGGCCTATATAGTACTGTAAGGAAAAAAAGGGGTGGATATAGTAATATTAAGCCATAGGGTGGATGACTTAGTACTGAAATGGATTATGTAGTTTGAAATAGGTAAATTTGGTATAAAATGAATAATTTACACAAAACAATTTATTTTTATGAAATTTATAAGAATGTGTTTTGATTATGAGTGACATGGAGATCTAATATATCATTTGTTGTTTTATATTTTATAAAGACATTAGAGATATTGATAATTGGTTTATGCTTCATGGCTACCTAATTTACTAGAGTGATTAATGGATGTGGACAAAGCTAGATTTATTACATTGAGCTTGGGAGGCATCATGTAGATGAAGCATACTCTACTGAATGTTGATCTTGTTATCATGTTCCTTGGAGAATTGGAATAGTTGACCAAATCTTTTAGATTAGTGGTGGATGGGGATAATATAAAGGTGGGTATAACATTGGAAGATGTCCATGCATTTCTTGGACAACCTATAGGGGGACATTGGTGATCACAAGAACACTAGATGATCAGGAAGAGAGATGAGCACTAGCCTAATGAGTGATGTGCTTAGATAAGATTTACCTGTGACTAAGGATGAGCTTGTTTTATGTATATATTACATAGATTTTGGATATATAGAAGGCTATGATAGTACTTATGATAGCATAAGTGTTGTGTCACAAGTTGGATGGAAAGGTACCATTGTATGTGATAGCCTTGTGTCAATCCATTTAGGATTAGGGGGCACTCTATAACTTGGGTTCTATCATCTAGATTGAGCTCATGCATGATATGTATGGGATGATATCTAGGGGAAGAAGACAATGAGATAAGTGGTATTACTAAGTGCCTAGATATATGATAGGTTCCTAATGTATCTTCTAACTAGGTTTCCCCATGTGGTTAATTATTGGTTACCTCAGGTTGTGAGGTGGAGCTAGGATCAGGTAGTATGGGTCATGCCCCACATGCTACTACTATATACACTCACATAAAGAGAGATCATGTGACATACTTATGCACATATTGTGATTTTTTGGTTGAGTTGGGTTATTTTGGCACTATGGATAGCATGAGTGTGTATCATGGGACATTATACTTGGTGGGTAGAGCCACATATGATGTAACACTTGTTAGGATAGTTTTTACTCCCACACCTGATAGATCCTATAGTAGTTCCCACATTTTGGGTATGGCATTTGAAATATTTGAGGGGGAGAGGAGGAAGATCACCAGTCAAAAGATTGGAAATTAGACCATAAAATGTAAGACCATGGACTAGTCGAGCATGAAAACCAATAGCTATAGGATGGGAGGACATAGATGTGGATGTAGGGGTGTAGTAGGTACCATAGTTAGCACCATATTAGGAAGAGTATCAACCACCTAGATTTTTACCATCTATGATTATTATAATGGTGGAACTGAGCATAGAAAATATTTATCTAGGATGACCCATCAGTCAGCCCAGGGTAGAACTAATCCATAGATGGATCATTGAGGAGAGGATTGAGATATGCATACATGGTGTCTCTAGATTTTTTTATGATTGTGAAGCATCCCATAGATAAGGTGCTCAAGGGAATGCCTATGGGAATACCATGCTTCATAGATGAGTATATGGGGAAGTTATGGTAGGTGACACTAGGATAGGTAATAAATGTTTATTGTGTGTTAGTCTTTGAAATAGAATACTAGTTGTATATGATTATAGGCAGATAAATTTTAAGATATATATGTGATTTGATATATATCTATTTTAAATTTTGTAAGTCTTTTGGCTAAGGATATCATATGGGGATCCATATTAATGGTAGAAAACCATGATATTTTAGATGGGGTGTTGATACCATACAACCCCACCACATTGGATAATCTTGTAGTACCATCTTCCCTAGATCAGGAAAGTTAGTTTAGACTTTGGGGGAGGCTATGAAGTTATAGCATATTGAGATGGATTGAAGCCACCAGTGGGGGTGGGAGTAGGAGAGGCATAGGATTGTTAGGCCTTGGTTTAGGAGAGAGATATGCATATGGCTACCACTATATAACTAGTACAGGTTCAGGCCTAGGTGGCCAACTTATAAGGACATGTAGTAGGGTTGAGATCTCAAATAGCCTTTTTAAAATGCACTATGTAGAGGGGATAGTCTAAGGAATCTATGGGTAGTGTGGTGAGGTCATGAGATAGACATGATGGATCCCAACAATAGATATAGAGTGATGTATTTTTGTACTATTTATATTAAAACACATAATTTTATAGAGATATTTTGTTTTGAAGTTGGATGTTGATCCTCAGGGTTATATTTTGGTTATGGTTATGGATACATGGATATATTTATTTTTATCACATCTATTTTTCATTTTTTTGTATATGATATAGGAAATATATGTATGGTGTTTTCTTTTCTATCATTATGTAGTACACATGCACGGTTAAAAAGAAACATGGAAAAAGACTTGAAAAGTATAATTAATCAAAAACAAATTCACTATACACTATATCACAATGGTAAATGTGTAATAACAAAAGATTACTATGTATAATAAACCAAAAAATGGTAAACAAGAGGGGAAAACGTTTTTAAACCATGAAAAAGATTTGCAGCAAATTAAAACAAGTAAAATCACACTAAATCATGCTAGGAAGTATGAAAATAATGCAATAAAATGGAAAACAAATGAAAGACTAATGAAATAAAAATATATCAATTAAGTCAATCAAATCATAATAAATAACATTGGGAAGTATAAAATAGAAACAAAATTGGTAAAATGGTCTTAAATTAATAACACTAATTCAAGTTAGGAAGTATGAAAAACTTAAGAAAATTGGTTGGATTTTTACATGTAATTGGAAAATAAAAAGATAGAAGATGAAATATTAATGATGTAAGCATAAAACATACTAAATAAATATGGGAAATATGTCAATGACATGTGACTCATAATCAATCACATCTTATCTCATATTTAATAGATGTAATTTCATTGTGACTTGGGTATTGGAAAGTTTTGTGAAGAAGGCCACATCCTATCCATAATCTTACACTAAAAATCACAAAGGTAACACCAATGATATGGAAACAATTTTCAAATATGGAAAGAGGGGATTTTTGGAATGGTAAATGAAAATTTTGGGTAATTTTTTAGGAAGGCTAGGTCATATCCATGGTCTTACACTACAACTCACAAATGGAATCTCTAGGGGGAGTGATTAGTGAACAAAATAATATTTCTCAATAGGAAATATTAGGGTTGTAGGGAGTGATAAATGGAATGTAAGAATCATAACATAGGCATCTTAGGAGAAGACCTTAGGAAACATGAGGCACATTAAGGACATGAGAAGACACTAAGTGACTAGTGACCATCAATATATAGAGGATACATGTTCGTTATAGGCACAAAGTTATGTAGGAAAATAATGTGGTAATAATATTAATTCATGTTGGTATTTTCAAACAATAAAATTAAAATGGACATACATTACCACAACATGTTCCCCATTCCTTAGGACCCCTTACAGAGTCGTTGATCTACAACGAAGATTGGGTACCTATATGAAAAAGTAGGTAGCACTAAAAGATTCTTTTAATTATCCATTTCTAATTTACTGGCCTACCACACCCCAATGGAATTCATCTCTATTGTGAGTCCAATTGTAGAATTTGATCTTTGATTATAGAAAGGATATGTTCTTAGAATCATGTTTTTAAGTGCAATTTCACTTTTGAAAATTTTAGATGTTTCCTTTTAGATCATTGCCTTTTGTTAAATGATTTAGATTTTGAATGTCTTATGGTTTTAATATTCCTCCTCCATACATACATGGAATGACCAATCATGAGAGATAAATTGATAGACATGAATGAAATTTAGGTTTAGGCTAAAGGAATCTTAGTATTTAAAGATTTGACTAATTATAATACTTAGGATTAATGATGAACTGGTGTGTTATCTCAAGTATCAACCATGTTTATGCTTACTTTGTGAAATGAAATAAATGGGAATAAGGGGAGATACAAAGTGGACTAGTAAAAGGAGATTGTAAAGAGATGAGTTATTTTATAACTAATCACACAGTAAATGAGGAATGATTAAAGGGAGCAGGGTTTGTATAACCAAGTCATAATAATAATTATCTATGTTTATAGAGATAAGATATAAAATAATCATGAAAAATAATAAGGTAACCATAGGAAATGGACTTAAAAAAAACATAATAAGAATAAATTATATCTTAAGCAACATATAGTGCAAAACAAAAGTCACCATGTAAGATAGATAAGAATTTGACACAATGTCAAATGATATAAAATAGATAATTGTAAAGTTGGATCATATATCTAATCCAAATGAAGAAATAAATGAAATCACACCATGTTTGTGTTCATAAGTATTGATATATTTATCCACACACAATATTCATAATATCTAATAAGTCTCTATGAAGCTAAACTCAGAATGTAGCCAAAGTCTCAATGATCTTTAGGGAATGTTCAATAAATAATTCACATCAAATATCTTTGATATAAAATGTATGAGTGCTTAAATGATCATGATGATGAGGGATATCATGTTGGAGATGCTTAGGATAAGTCATAGGAATGGATTCTATGGAGGATGAATTGGTTACTAGTGGAGAAGGTGCCATCAAGGATGGAGGATCAATGGCTAAGGGACTCACAGGTGGAAAAATAGTAGGTGGATAGGGGACCATAGGTGGTGGATCCATGGGGGAAGAAGGGGAGATTTTTTATAAGGATGACCTATGGGAGGAACGGTAGTAGATGTAGGAATGGTTATGAGGTGATCTTTGAGATGTTGGTGAAGGATATGAGAATGATTAACATGATTTGTACCACATTAATGTTAGATACAATATACCTCTCCATATTTGGGAATATATTCAAGTAATACATTCAAGTAAGGTATAGCCTTGTATGTCCGCTGAGGTGTGGTAAGACACAAGGTGTTAATATATTTCCACTACTTATGACAATATGTGGATGAATGATTATCTATGTCATGGAAGCAAAGAATGCACCTATAAGTAGAATTGGTATGTGTACACATAGGTCGAGTAAAATCAAAAAGAGAAGAAGGTTGGTATATTGAATAGTATTTAGTCCAATGATTGGAAACTTTATTAATATCACAATATTATTGATTGACCTATTTATTGGACAAAGGATCAATCTATGGTAAAGGGAGCAAACCATCACCAAGAGAAGGTGTGGTTGGTGGATAAATTAGGAATGGCTTGACTAAAGGAGTAATAGGAAAAAAAATTATAAGAGACTTAGTTATAGAGGGAGTGGTAATAGGATCCAAACTAGGCTCTATTGAGGGAGAGGCAAGATGCAAGAAAAGGTTGAAGGATAGTTGCAAGCATCTTAGGGATAAGTCAGCTAGAGGGGTCTTGGTATCTAAAAAAGTGATAGGGACTAGTCATTTCATGATCCATAATCATAATCCTATGATTTTATTTAGAAAATAAATGTGTGCACACAATCTCTACCCTATGATCAAGAGGGAAAATGCTAAAAATAGGAATGATACAGGATGAAATGTTAGAATTTATTCTAAAAGACTAAAGCAAAGATGAATGATAAAAAATAATTTTAGCATCTTGATCCTAAAAAATACCTCCTAAGAATGAATCGTCTAAGGTATATCCATCATCATAATTAGGTGTATGAATATTAATGACAAAGGTAGGGATGACCTAGTCATTGGATGTGATGTGGTGAATGGAATGTCAAGTCTTAGTTAAGACAATAGGAAGATCATCACATGATAAGAATGAGGTTGAAAATAAAAGTGAAGATGAGAAATGAGATGAGGTGAGAGATCCAAGGTTTTAATCTTGAGATTGATCTCATTAGGCTCATAATCATCAAAATTTAAGAGGTTAGGGGTATATTCCTGATGAGTTCAGGGTGACCATTGTAACCTCTGGTGGAATTAATTGGAAATTTAAACCATTAAGATTCATGAAATGGAATTTTTGGAAATCATTCAAGGGTAGGAATCTTGAATACACCACAATCTTGAAATTGTTTAAAATTACAAGGGTTAGTGTCATCTTGAATCTTATATATGGCTCCATTATGAGTAAATTTGACACATTGGAAAGTGAAAGAGATAATTTCTCTCATGCAATGAGTCCATGGCCTATCAAAAAAATATTATAGGATAAAATAAATTTTAATATCATCACCTTTACATGAATGGTAATACTTGGGATGGTAATGGGGAGACACACACAACCTCAAAGAGGAATTCTCTAGTGGTATTATCCTTAACATGTGTTGTATGTATATTTAAGATTATAGTAAAAATATATAAGGTTTCTTATACAATCAAGAAAGGAAACATAATTTCTAGAACCCTCATCAATCAAAGCATGCTTGACTTGGATATCACTAATTTGGACATTGATAAATAGAGAAGTACATTCACATGAATAAAAATATCATCAAGGATCATATAAGTAATGGGGAATTTGAGGGAAAGAGAAGTGTCCATGTTCATCAACATGTATGGACATATCTTCACACTATTATAAAATGTTATCTTTTGATCTAGATAAGGTGGATTTTCTTCTATATAGGGGAGAAAAAGGGATGTTTATTTCAAACAAAATATGCATAATATGATTATAATGACATGGAGAGGTCTACATAAGTTCAAGAAATGTGATTTGAGATGGGAGATTAGTAAGCTCTATAATAGGATCCCACTCATCACAAACCATAAGAGGATTTTTGGAAAGAGGTGCATAATGTTGAAGTATGTCCTTAGAAGGAGGAGTTTAAGTGCATGTGAATTGATGTTGATAATATGTGGGAGGTTTAATTAGAGGAGAAGTTTGTTGATTTTATTTATAATATGGGTTAATTGATACATGTTTGGTTTAAGAAGTTTCGATAGAAATTTGAGTATCATTGGTGATTGGTAAAGAGTTTGGAGGAATGGTAGAAATGGTATGAGAAGTGTTATCCAGGGGAGCTATTGGAATTGGTTCATCAAAATATATAAGTTGTTCTTACCCTAATTTTGTTAAGTGAGTTATAGAAGAGTCTTAGATAACATGAAATGTTCAAAGTAATTGAGGGGTGTGGATGGGATAAGGATTAATGAGGGAAACCACCCTTTGAATATTAGTCATATTAACCACATAATATTCAAGGTTTGGGTCAATAAAACCATAAACATTATTGGTATAAGGGTTAGGTTTATCTTGGTTATCTTGGTAATTTGGAAGAAGATATTTATAGATGGCCAAATAAACATTAGCTTGGTTCAAATATTGAGATTTAGTTTTTATTTCATAGTCTTTGAAGGCAATGTCATAGGTTTGTTGACATTTACAAATGATAAAATCATGATCAAAATTTTGATTGAGAAGGAAATCCAAAGCCAAATTATGAAGTTTCTTACAAGTCTCATGAGAATAACCCTAACTATCATGAAACCAATAACTCTTTTTAGGATCATATGAAGATTTAATGGGATGAGTGGGATAAAGTTCTTGTAGAAGAGGCCTTGGCAGATTCTTTTATAATTCCACTAAGGATAAAGTTTTATGAACATTGATGTTATTTTTTAAAGGTAAATGAGGATTAGTGATGTGGTTGGTAGGGGAAGCTTGTTCTGGAGGTTGGTTGGGAACAAAACTTGAATAGTATGAATGGTATCATAATATTCAGTGATGCCATTGTTTGTAGCATGATAATTCTTATTTAATTAACATGTGAGTACCCATAAAATATTGTGATGGATTGAATTTATTCATAAAGAAATATTTTAATTTGGATTGGTCAATGACTTCCTCTAAAATTCATGAAGAGAGAGTCTAGACCTGATATTACAACTTGCAAAAAAGAGCATTAATAAATAGATGAAATAGGTTGTCATCTACCATATTATGTTCAAATTTTTTAGACAAGTTTTTCCATCATTTTATGAAATATTACGTGGTTTCAATCTCAATTTTCTTATAATTGATAAAATGGGCCAAGGTATTCTCAAGGAGATCACTAGTTTAGAACTCTTGGACTAGAGCATTAACTAAATCCTCCAAACTAGTAATGGAATGATATTTGATTTGGTTGTACCAATCTAAAGCATCACTTGGGAGAGTCTTTGATAATATCTTGGTAGTGGAAAAGGTATTTAACTTGACCCAGTCTTTATATAGATTTCCAAATGTTTTTAAGTGAATAGTAGGATCGGTTAACCCATTGTAATTAATGGTAGAGGTGATACCTCTTATATTGATGTTAGTAATTTGAGATGTAAGAGTCTCATTTTGAAGGTGTTTGATTATTTTATTAAGAAGAGGAGTTTGAGGGATAATATTACCATGGGAATATTAAAGATGAGATGGGGGAGCATTTTGGTTATGCATGCCCCATGGCATCAGTTGAGGGTGGGTTTGAAGATGGAGAAGATGATTGTGCATTTGCATATTTTGATTTGCATTGTTAACTTGGAAAGATTTCATTTGATTAAGAGTTTGTAATATAAGTTGGTGGGTTAGATTGGTATTATTGGCATTGTGTGAAGCATTAGATTTGGTAGTAGTGGCTTTGGTACCACTATGGGTGTTAGTAGTAGCTTGAGAAGAATTTTTGGTAAGTGAGGCACTAGTAGCATGATTCGCTTGTGTGGAAAAAGATGTAGTAGTAGAGGTATGATAAGAAGAATCACTAGAAACATGATTACCATGGGTACAAAATGATGAATTAGTGGAAGAATTGAGAAGAATGGGTCTTGAAAAAGGTCCACTAGATGTAAAACTTGCCATGTTAGTAGAGATACTATGCATGGAGGTCGAGAAAATAAAAGAAGAATATGTCATGGTATGAGAAGGGGTCAAAATAGAGGGAAGAAGTTGAGAATCAAAGAATATAGTGTCCCCAAATTCATGTGAGAATGTGGGAGAAGGTGAATGAGTCTCCTTGTCTTAACCACTTATCATGAGATGGTAAATAGTAGAAGTATCATTTCCTTGGTGTTGAAGAAATGTTTTGATGAAGAAGAGCATTTTTGGGGTATGATATAATTTAGGTTGATCTTCAAATGAGAAGAGAAGATTGTGAAGTGAAGAGGAATGAGGAGGGGTCCCATAATTTGTAGTGTGAGTGGTTACATGCACATTGCTTTTAGTTAGAATAGGAGCCACAAGCTACTTATAGTATAACCTATTGGGGTCATTAAAACTCATCATATATATTGAATTCAACTAAATGTTTCCTTAAAATATGGAATTCATGATCAAAGAGAGATATTAAGGAGGGAAAAGATGATTCAAAAGAAAAAATATACAAAAAATAGATAAGAGTATAGAGTCGAGCAGGTTGACTGAGTAATATAAATAAGAGGCCAAAGAGTATAGAGTCAACCAAGTTGACTTAGTAATACTGGATATAAGGTAAAACAGTAAAGAGTTGACCAGATTGAGTTAGTAATATAAATAGGGAAAAATATAGTCTGATAAGGATATAGAGTTGACTAGGTCGAATAAGTACTATAACTTAATTGGCAAAAAGGAGTACTAGATTGACCAGGTTAACTTAGTACTACAAATAGGGAAAAAGATAATTTTTAAAAGACTATGTCATATAGAATGATAGTGTGCTAAAAATAGGGAAATTTTTTTGCAAATGTAATTTGAATAAAAAAATAGAATTAAACACACAAATAACTAGATCAATAAGAATGATCCAATTGGAACACACCATAAAACCTTACACCAACATTGGATAATGCAAGTTTTTACAATACAACATACAATGAGCAAAGAACAAGTAGTTAACTAAAAAGTAAATGCTAACTAAGTGGTCATCATGAGTGTTTTTAGATTATTATAAAGTATAATTTTAAGTGTGATAAGGAAGTTAGCTGAAAGGAGGGAACTAGAAAGTAATATATGGATGGTTTTGGGATGTTTAGGTTGAAATGGATCTATGTTGGTAATGGTATTATGGCCTACCCCCTCACTTCATAATCTTACAGTGATAAGGTGTTGAGTGATTTAACAAAATATAAAATTAACCACATTTTTATACTTACCTAGAAAACCAAGTCAGCATCCCCTTTAGTGATGAAATCCAAGTAGGTAGGCTTTGGGAAGAAAAAAGTTAAATGCATTTTGAAATTTGTGTGATTTGGTAATGTGTACAAAAATAGAAAAATAGTTAGACTAAATTTTATTATTAAAAACCACCTAATTAGAATAAGTGAACTAATCTAAGCATGTAAACAACTAAAAATGAAAGTGTGAATTAATTATTAGTATATAATTGTTGATTCCAAAATTAAGAATGGTACAAGGTTCATTTAGATGACATTGTATACAAAGATTATAGAATAGTTTCAATTGGGTTGCTACTATTCTATAGAATCAAGAGTCCTTTAGAAGTATGTTGACTAGGTTGGCTTAGTATTTTAGATAGAAGATAGGCTACAAAACTAAGTCAATTAGGTTGACTTAGTTTTTTTATAATATTGTAGTTTTGAAGATTGTAAACTTGTACAAAATATAGCTTTAATGAAGTATTAGCTTAAAATAAAGACAAATAAATGAACCTTTGTGGGTTGTAATATGTTAAGTATTGAAAATTTTCTATTTAAGTGCCTTGAATGTTGCTTACAAGTTCTACCAACTAAGTCGATTAGGTCGACCTAGTTTTATGAAACCATATTTACTAAAGCTTGTTAAAATGACTAAGTTGACCTAGTCAACTTAGTTTGTTATATAAATGATGACTATAATGTTTATAATGTGTTATAAATTATGCATTAAGTTTTAATTGATATCATGAAAGTGTCATTGATATCATTCTGAATTGTCTTTGTTATTCTTGACATTAAGTTTATGAGCCATGTACTTGAGAGACCTAGTGAGAAGGTATAGGCCTTGTAGCATGATGAGGTGAGTATTATAAGGCTTGAGATAATAATATTGGTATTTTTTGATTATTGTATGAAGTTTTATGACATAAGGATGAGGTTTTGAGATCATTACAAGAGGTTTTAATGTGTGTTCAATGTCTAAGTATGGCATACAAGTTTAGGCCTAATGAATAAAGAGACCTAGTGTGGCCTAATGAGGAGTCAATCTTAGTTCCCAAAGTTACAAAGATCATAAGAGAATTTTTTTAGGTTTGAGATACTATGTAAATATTTTTGACCAAGTTTTAGGTCAAATCCTAATGTAAAAAACATGAAAATTGGTGTTGAGGTTTTCTATGTGCATAGAATGAGGTGTTGCAGACCCAAGAAGGATTTTATTATGCTCATTGGCATAAGAAACATTTGAATGAGGATATAATAAGTTCACGGTAGTTAAGAAAGGTTACTATATTAAATATCCTAGAATTGGTTTTGGATTTAAGGGGTCATCCTTTACGAATGATTGCTAAGAATGAAAAGCAGCCAAAACCCTGATAATGACCTGATAGGAAAGATCTTATTAGAAATATATTATAATGGATTGTATGACCTATTTTGATTATTGGATCATATATATGACTCTCCCATATTTCTCCAAGTGGTATTGTTCTATTATAAGAGTAAATGGAAGCTATAAGAAACCCTTTATTTCTTAGTTTTTATAATGTGATAGGCAAGGTTGACCAAGGCAAAGCATGAAAATGATTTGAGGATAATGTGTGATACTTATATTTTATAATAATTTAAGTTTATAAGTATTTTTAAGATCTTAATATTCTAAATCGGTCATGAAATTTGACCTATCACTAAACAAGCCTAACGAGGAAGATAATGAAAAAACTAGGCAAAAGTGAGAGTACGATTAGGGATAGGTTGTAGTGGATTAGGGATGGATAAAAATGCATGGGGTAATTTTATAAGACATATATCATATTTAACCCTTAAATATAATTTTTTTATGCTGATATATAAGCAAGAAATTTGTTCTTAAAGTGACCTATCTAACATTGTGAGGTATGTGTAGGGTGAAGACATGAGATTGGTCTATAAGACTAGTATTAATATTTAACCATATAATATATCTATTTAAATATGTTTTAATGATGGTTAATGATCATATAAATTCATTTCAAGTTCATAAAAGTGTTCACACAAATGTTCTAAGTCTTAGTTTCCATGGCTATGTTTTTGGAGCTACAAGTAGTTTTATGTGTGTGAGTGAGAGTGGTGTTCTTATGTCTTTTTTCATAACTTTGAAGAATAAAATGCACATGAAGTTATTATATATGTCTCATAGATTCATTTTAATTAATTTATATGCATGAAGGTGATAAAATTTAGAGGATCTTGACTTGGTTTTGAAGCTTCTGTGCAGTTTTGAGTGAGCATATAAAGATGATCAATTTAAGGTATTTTATCCTATATGGTGAAATATAATTGACTTGGTTTTGAACTTAAGATCATGGAGGTCCTATTCATGTGATTTATTGATATGGTTTTATGGAAAAGTTAAGTGTATGCTTGAGATATTTAAGATAGACATTCTGGTAGTAAGAAGGCCTTATTACTAGTATACCTAATGGTGTGGTTCAAGGAGTGAAATGAGATAAATGATTTTTGGGACCTAAGGTGAGATTAGAAGGGACATAATTTAAGTGTGTGTTTCACATAAATTTTTCTATTATTTATAATAAGGTAGTAAAATTGTAAATATGGGTTGTGGTAGGAATACCTAATAAAAAGTGTGTATGTATTGAATTAGAAGATTGTGAAGAGCTCATCTTTGGCTTGGAGAGATGACCTACATGTAAGAAAGCACTAAATCAAATTTATGGGTTAGATAAGTATCTAGGTGGATTTCCTAGTGCTAGATAGATACTATAAGTGAGAGCTTCTATAGGGGTTGTCAATCCACCATTTTAGAACAACTAATTTAATAAAATAGAAATAAAGTACTTGCATCAATGATCAAAAGGTATTAAAATTGATAACAAGAATTGTTTGATAAAAATATATGCTAGAATGATCAAACTAGTGATAAACTAATTAGTGTTAGTGATAATGGGTCAAGATGTGATTCAATAAATATGAAAGGGGCCTATGAGTGGTTGAAAACATAGAAGAGTAAATTGGGTTAGGTAAAGGAGGTTAAATTAGCTTGTTGGCTTTTTTTGTCATAGGTGACCATCGGTGATTGGGTTAACCATTAGTGGTTATACCTAACCATCATTGGTTATGATAACCATTGATGGTCTATTGTGTCTAAAACTAGGTTTGATTAGCATCAAATTGATGAGATTCATAGATGAATTTTGGGGGTTGGGTAAAGGCTAAATTAATTATGAAACATAAATAAAACACATGAATACTAACAAATGAGGGATTGTCTTACTTTAAGTGGATTGGATGAGTAGTTGGCTTATAGGTAGGATTTGGCTTGATTTCAATAAAGAATAAGTTTCTAGAAGCTTGGTTGGGAGGTGATGACAAGTTGAATCTTAACAAAATGGCTTGATAACATGAATGAAATTGGTTGACCTGAAAATGAAAACTCTGAGTACTTGAGCTCTTGATAATAATTGTAGATATTTTTGCTCTTATAACTCTCTCTTTATTATAGGTAAGGGCCAAAGGTTAAATAGGGAGTGTAACTATGGATTCTAAATATAATTCATCCATGCAATGCCTCACAAGGATATTTGGATGACTTATATTTAGAAAAGGTAGCTAACAATTTACATGGTGTTTACATGTAGAAGGTTAGGCAGTTGAACTTGATTGTTGATGGCTAGCTTGACCATCAATGGTTGAGGTTAAGTGTAAAAATAGCCTAAATGTCCATGTTTAATCTTGATAAATCTAAACTAATGAAAATAGGTATAGGTAAGAAAAAAGGCCTGAGGATCCTGCTAGGATTCATGACACTTAGAAATGTGTGTGCAGAATTTTGGTGTCTTTGTTTTTCCCCTTTTTGTTGTGTGGATTGAATAAATAATATGCAAAACAAAAATAGAATATAGGTAAGGTCAAGTATTCCTTGAAATATGAAGAGGTATTTCCCCTCAAGTTGGGATGTGATGAGGTCAAATGAAATCAAGTCAAGGTTTGATAAGTAGTAGGTGGTAGGGTGAGATGTAGAACTTGCAAATAGAAAAAAACTAAGTATGATAGGGTAGATCACACAAAGACTAAAGTTTCCAATGTTAATAAATAATAAGGTTGGTGTGAAGAAGACAAGTGACCAATGTATCATGTGACTAATGTAGGCATAGCATTGGGATACACATGTTAGTCTCTAAGGCATATTTAGTGTTTTGTTGGGTATTCAAGGTAGGAAGTGTTCTTGTGAAAACACCAAATGGTCAATGTGTGATAGGTATATGAGGTAGGAAGTTCTCCCATGAAAACATAAATGATTTGGTTATTGCATTAGGTGGTAAAAAAACAAATAGGTAATCTATCAAGGTTGATGGTGTGGTTAAAATGATCTAATCAAAGTTATCACAATACATGCACATAGTTCAAGTAATAGGGTCATCGTTGATGTGGATGTAGGAAAACTAGTGGGTTGGGGTATGGCCAAGATGAATCCACATGCACTAGGAAAGTAGATTCTACCTACATATTGAAGGGGATTCAACATCCCACAACAACTTTAGGCTAAATGTAGTTCTTGCTCAAAGGGTAGTGTTGAGGTTGATCCTTAGGTGAATAGGTCATTGAGATTACACATAATATGTGACTAAATGATAAAAATGCCTAAGGATAATGGCCAAGATCAATATGGACATGG
Source organism: Torreya grandis (assembly GCA_037957365.1). Lineage (NCBI taxonomy): Eukaryota > Viridiplantae > Streptophyta > Pinopsida > Cupressales > Taxaceae > Torreya > Torreya grandis. Next base: position 69,620 of record JARHVA010000152.1, read on the forward strand.
TCAAATAGGGTTGGTTAGGAAAGTTTTGATTTGTCAAAGGGTAAGGGTCATGTTTGTGGGGTGGGTCCACACTAACTACCCTTGGGTTGTGGGCTACTATAGTTACTCAAATAGGGGTCCTAGGGGGAACACTATTAGGTATAGGTATAGATGGGGCCAATGGTAGTGGTGTAGGTGGTTTGAGTGTTTTAAGGGGATGATTGATATATAATATTAATGATATTATATGATTTTTTATTTTGGCCTGTATGTCGATGTAGTGAGATGTATATTTTGAGAGAGAGTTGATATTGATCCATTATCACATGTACTATTTTTTACTATTTGATATATATGATATATGACATTTGATGTTTTATGTGATGCTCATTTTTTTGATTTATGGTTATGAATGTTCATGGTTTATGGATATTTGACTTAGTAGATTAGGCATGTGATATGTAGAAAGTTGAATTATGGTGTTTTAGTTCTATGGATGGTTAGATAGGATGTGTTATGGATGGATACATGTTATGGCTCTTGTTTATGGTTATGTGTATTGAATGGTGAATGATATATGTTATTATGTTTTTCTTATTGATTTGATTGATGGTGTAATAACATGTTTAGAAGCTTACATAATGTGATGGATAGGTGAATGTTTATGGCTGGTTGTTATATGTTTACATTATACTTGGCTCATTAGTAGATAGATGATGTTGTTTGTTGACATAGTTCATGATGTTCATCCTTTTGGTATATTATTTGTTGTTCATGTTTATAGGCTTACATAGACTAATAAAAGATATGAAAAAGAACATGATGCCTTTTCATTAGTAAATATTAACATGAAACTTTATTTGGAATGGCTTAGTGAAAATAATCCTTTCAAATGTTTTGCATTAGCATGCCTAGTTTGATAGATAGGGATCCTGATAACATTATGTCAAGTGAGCTCATAGTCTTGTGCATATGATATGTGGAGAGAGAAATGGGTGAAACTATAACCATTAATGAGATTAGTATACCTTTTTTATAGGTGTCTAAAGAGGTGGTATAGAAAGTATATGTCTATATATAAAGTGTAGACTGATCAATCTGGGGAGTCTACTAAGGAGAGGCAATTATAGTTTTCCTAATTTTATTTCTATTTAGGAGAGCCAATTGTGGCTTTATAAAATTGCTAATTTTTCTCTTTTAATTATTTTTGACTTTTACTTGAGGGTTAGGGAAGTTGATCGATGTGGGAAGATTCCAATAAATTTCTAGCTTTGAATAATGATTTATCCAACCATCCTTCAAGGGAGTGGTCTAGATTTATATGGTTAACTCAAATGATTTTGATAGCTATCCTTCAAGGGAGTAGTCTGTGGATGCTAAAGATGACCCATAGTTTGTTTTTTATATTTGATATTGCTTTTGAGTTTATTTGAGTTTTCTTGACATATACCTATTCATACATGCTCAATGGATTATCTTTATGAAGTTAAAACTAAGCTGACATGCGGTGCTAGTAGGTGAAGAGGAGGTATAGGTAACAACAACCATAGGAACTGATCTTGAAGAGATGGTAATAATTATAAGAATCATGTCATAGATAGAGCCATGGTATCCATAGTTGATAATAGGCTATGCTTATGATGGATAATCACATGAAGTATTTTTAGTTAGTTGTCCCTTAAAAAATAGGGAAATGAATGTGGTTGCAAGGGATGAGCTTGAGTTAGACAAATGATGATTGTGATCCCTATCTAATAATAAAAGGGATGCAGATGTGAAGCATTAAGAGGCTTAGGTTCTAGTTTGCCTTCAAGAGAGTATAAATGGTAAGCCCCTAATCCATACTTATGGGTTATGATATAGGGTCCAAGCCAATTCAAAACAAATTTTCCCCTCTTGCTTTTCTCCATATTAGTGACATGTTGGTTTTCCTTGAGGACAAGATATCTAATGTTAAATTTTAAAACTTTTAGGTGTTTTTATAGGATCATTTGATTCATTATTGGTAGACACAAAGATGGGAAAGAGTAGCTAAATGATTCTCATTGAGTAGCTCAAATTGGGATAAGTGTTCTTGACGGTAACCATCTTCCAAAATGAGGTAATGCAAAGATATGTGAAGAAAATGTATTAGGATTTAAAGAGGCAAGATAGCTTTAGCTACAAAGATGAGAAAAAAGGGTGTAGCACTAGTGGGGATTTAAATTCTAGTATGATATGCCCATAGGGTAAAGGGGATGTGTAAGTGCCAATCCTAACTTGAGGCATTGACCATTTTGGTAAGCATGTTGTTAAGGGTTTTGTTAGAGGCTTTAACTTGTCCACTTGATTGTTAGAAATAAGCTGATGAAAAGCCAAGTTTAATACCCACTACATCAAAAAGGCCTTGATCTTATTTTTTTGAAATATTTACCATTGTCGGTGATGATCTTATGGGGAACACTGAAATGGTAGATGATATGATGGGTGATGAATTTGATAATCTTTTTAGCTTTTGTTAAGATAAGGGGAATAGCTTCCACCCATTTCATAAAATATTTAGTTGTGGTAATGCTAGAATGATGTCATTATGAAGAGTGGGGGTTAATTTCACTAATAAGGTCTAGATCCCATTATGATAAAGGCCAAAAATTTAGGAACACACAAAGGCTATTACTAGGTGCATGATGTAAATTAGCATGTCGATGACACTTAACACACTTTTTCACATAGTCATAGTAGTCTTGGTTAAGGGTGGGCCAGTAATAGCCTAGGTAGAGGATGAACTTGGCCATAGTGAGGCTACTGATGTGACCCCCATATATACCATCAAGTGTCTCCTTGATGGCATGAGAGGCTTCTAGATCATGAAGGCATCAGAATAGGAGGCCATCTAAGCCTTATTTATAGAAGATTCCTCCCATAATGGTATAATGGGAGGTGCTATGAATAAATGCCCAATGGGCATTCCTAGAGAGGTTAGAGAGAATTATACTAAGGTGAAGTTAATTGAAGGTTTGCTAGTACCAAATATAAGGGAAAAGTTTCCTTCATGCTAAAGATGGTTAGAATGTCTGATTTGGTGTAGGAAGGTTTAATGAGGTGATGGAAAATGATGGATAGTTTAGAGCTTGAGGGTGTTGGTAGGATTTGAGAGGTGAGAGAAGACATGGTATCAGTAAATTTGTTGATATACCAAGGCATGGTTTGGATATGGAAGTGTTTGAATGAGGTTAAGATTTATGTGATGAGTTATCTATACAATTACATTATTTCATTTTTACACTAGTAAATGTCATTGACTTGGTTAACCACAAGCTAAGAGTCCCAAAAGATATTTATTATTATAACTCCTAATGCTTAATTAGTTTAGAGACTTATTACTAGGGCCTCATATTTAACCATGTTGTTGGTGCATTTAAAGTCAAGTTCAAAGGATAAGGGAAGTGGTTCATTGATTAGGGGTGCAAAGACAATACTGGCTCCCCCACCATGCTAACATTTAGAACCATCAAAAAACATGGTTACCTAATTAGTAAAATCTACTTGAGATAAGCTTGCAATGAACTCATCTATAAATGCAAGAGGAGGATGTTGGTTATTTACTACGGGTGCTTTGGCTAATTTGTCAATGATGACCTACCCATTGATTAATTTCTATTAAAGAAACTCAAGGTCAAATTTAGCTAAAAGCATGAGCCACTTAGCCTTAAACTCTTTTTATTATGGTCTAGAGTGCATGTATTTTAGGGGGTTGTTATTGGTTATGAGTGGCAAAGTTTGGTGGCCATGAAGACCAGGGCCAAACATAGTTTTTCAGTATGTGTGTACTAAGTCTTGTATTCAACTAGTGTATGGATAATGTAATAGATGGATTGATATTTGTGTTTTTCATCTTAATGGGAAAGCATTTCCCCTAGGGAGTGGTAATTTACATAGATATTGAGATAGAAAGGTTGTTTATCCTTAGGAGGTGTAAGGATAAGTGGAGATAGTAGGTACTTTTTGAGTACATCAAAGGCCTTTTGATAATTGACATTCCACTTGAAAGGGATGTCCTTTTTCAATAGATGGTGGAAGGGATAACACCAGTTAGAGAGCTAGGAGATGAGAATATGAATGGATTGAAGTTTCCCTTGTAAGGTATGGAGTTGTTTAAGATTGGTCGAAGGTAGCATCTCAAGGATGGCTTTAATTTTGGCTAGATTGACTTTGAATCCTCGAAGGGAAATGATGAAGCTAAGAAGTTTGTTTGATAAGATGCTAAAAATATATTTCTTGGGATTGAGATGGATGCGATAATGGATAAGTTTCCTAAAGATAATCTTAAGAATGGATAAATGGTATTTTCAAATCTTGGACTTCCTGAGAAGGGCATCCACATAGTATTTGATGATTGTATGGATAAGGTCATGAAACATATATGTTATGGTCCATTAGTAAGTTGTGATAATATTATTAAGGCTAAAGGACATGACCCTATAACATAAAGTTGACCGTGGGGTGATGAATGTAGTTTTGTGTTGATCTTTAGGGGTAATCAAGATCTAATTATAACCTGAGAATCCATCCATAAGTGACAACATATCATGGCCTGCTATAAGATCAATAATTTGGTCAATGCTAGGTAGAGAAAAGCCATCCTTTGGATAGGTGAGGTTGAGGTCATGAAATTCCACATAGATACATATTCCTCTTGTGGATTTAGTGATAGGTATGATATTTGAAACCCATTAGGGATAATCAATGGGTTGAATGAAGTTAACTAAAAGGAGGCATTGGAGCTCTTCTTTGACAAGGAGAGTTATGCATGGATGTATTTAGTGAAGTTTATATCTAACAGGTTTGGAATCATAAGTGGTGATGATGTTGTGTGTTGAAATGGCCATGTCAATACCAATCATATCATCATATGACCAAGAGAATGTGATTTTATGCTCATGGAAAAAGGTTACGTAGTCTTGTACTTCCTCAAAGGTGACATTTTGGCCATGTTTGATGACATGGGGGTTATCTAGAGTGCCTATGTCAATGTCTATGGTAGAGGCATTGAACATGGTTGAGGTATGATTCGTGGATGGAGGAATCTAGTATACCAAGGTAGGTGAGAATAACATCATCATCTTGACACTGAATGGTGTTAATGGTAAGAGAGTCATCTCCCATGAGTTTAGGATGGATTAACGGGATGGATATGGGTTCCCCTTAATTTTGGTAAGTTACAAGGTTGAGGGTAATCATGTTGATGAAAAAAAATTAGTGGGATGATGTCCTTATCTTCACTCTCAGGTTGAGGGGATGTTGGTAGGGAAGGGTTGTCTTCTATAACAATGTTGGTGGTAGGTTTGTTGGCTTTCTTTTTATTAGGTAGAATGAATCCAAGTTCATGTTTTTCATGAGGCTTGTGGGTCTCAATCAAGGTCAACATGTGTAATCCATGCTCATACTATCCTAAACCAAATCCCTTTTAGGTACACCTATGAAGGTATAGTTTGACAAAGTCAAGTTTATCCAAGTAAGAAAAGTTAGAGGTAAATGGTTGAGGTGAAGGGTGGGCAATGGAAAAATTAAGTGGCTTGTTGATTTTGCCATATATGAAGTTATTTTGATATATGGGATGCCCTAAATGGATAATAATTCTAATTTTTGGGTCATAACTTAGGTGGTGGTTGAGTTTCTCATATTCATGTGGAGTAAGGAGGGCATCTAGGGTGAGCAGATGGTATTCTCTAAGGGTAAGTCATTGAAGGTAGAGTTTAAGGGATCAATGATGGGTATTTAGTTTGTAGAAATAGATGAACTGGTAAATGCTTCCATAAGAAGGGAAATAATGGCTTTGGCTTCCATGGGTGGTAGTGTTTGTGGTGTTTTGGATGGAGGTAGGAGAACATCATTAGGTCGGTAGGTCATATTACATGTTGTAAAAGGGCTAGGGTCAACTTGTATGGTAACTACCTGACCTTTATGTTCAAACTTGACATGATGATGGAGGGTGGAAGGTACACAATCCATGGCAAGGATCTAAGGTCAACCTAGGAAAACATTGTACAAGAATTCACCTTCGACCACATAGAAAAGTTTAGGGAGTGTATAAGGTCCTAGATGAATGTGAAGGACAACGGTGCCTAGGGTAGTGGTTATAGTGTCATTAAAGGGTCCAAGGATGGTTGAATTTTTATACATGACATTGTTTGGTAGCTTGAATTGGTCATAGGCATGGGAAGAGATGATGTTGATACTAGCTCTCCCATCGATCATAACCCATTTGATGCAGGTTTAGCTGATATGGGAAGTGATAAAGAGAGGGAGATCTGGGTCTTCAAGATGGATGGAAAGTATCTCTAAGTCCTTAAAGGTGATAAGGGTAGAGATTTGGAGAGTGATAATGAAGGTCTCTATAGGTTGGGAGTCTCTCAGTTTGACCTCAAAATCCTGCATAGCCTCTATCAGGGCCTAGAAATGGTTAAGTGAGGTGGAAATGAGCTCATAGAGGCTCATCTTAGCTAGAGTTTGGTCAATTTGCTTAAGAATGACCCTCCTAATAGATTTAAAAGGATTATCATTAGAGCTAACTAAGATAATTTCTTTGGGTAGAGCTAAGGATTCAGAGTGTTGGATGGAGTTTGATTTAGGATGAGTAGGTGGGTATGTCCATGAAATGGACAACTTGGATTTCCATGTATCCCTTTATTGTGATCATGTGACCACATTGATGATATGGATAGAGGGAATGATGTGATAAGAATTTAGGTAGGTTCCCCATCATTCTGAGGTGTGAGTAGAGGATCTAGTATACATTGGCAAATGGCTAATATGTGCTTTGGTAGAGGGGTCATGGGAATTTCTTCTAGTAAGAGATCATCCTTATCATAAAACTAATAGATAATGGTTTGTAGAGCTTTATAGTTCTTAGTGTCATGTCCAAGTTTCTTATGATAGTAATAGATTTGATGGTCATTATAGCAAGTTGGTTTCAAACCAAGGGGGTTAAAAGGTCTAGTAGAAGGTAAGGTGAGGTGTGAATATTGTAAAAACCTTTAAAAATGGTTGAATAATATTTAGCAATAGGTGGGAAATGCCTAAGGGTTTTCATTTTGGGTGGTAAGCAGGGTGTTTTCATAGTAGTAGGTCTGATAAGAGAAATCTTTGGTGAGGTGATGTTTCTAGGTAATGGTTTTAGTTTGGGCATGTTAGTGGTTGGAGGGTTTGAGGTGAATAGTTTGGCCATCAGTAGTTTAAGAAAAATTGGTGTATCAGACAATAATTGGGCTAGTGTAGCTAGTAGCAATGGATGACATATGTTAAAAGGAATTTAATTTTTGGCTAGTGTAATTTGAGGACCCAAGATATAAGGAAGGGTATAAGAAGGAAAAAGCCTAGGCATGTGTCTATTTGATGGTTTTGGTTTTTTGGTTGGTTCAGGTCAAGGTTTGGGTGGAGGTTTAGATTAGGTTAACTCCACTTTAAGAGATGGGTATACTAAACTTTATATGGGTAAGGTACTAAGGTTTGTAATAGGTTATTTTGGTGGTTTACTCATTTGAGGTATGATTACGTTGGTTGGTGGGGAACGTGAGGGTTGGTAAAAGTTCTGATTGGTTTGAGATGTGGTGGAAAGATGATAGATTGTTTGGTTAAAGGTGTGATATAAGGTTCATGTTTGTTGATGTAAAGGAGGCCTAAATGTTTCCAAAAAGTAGCTTGATCCATATCTAGTTTCAGGGCAAATTCTAATTTGTGTACTAATGTGGAAAAATATTTGTGCACTAATTTTGCTTTGTGGGTAGTGGATGTAAGAGATAGACTTGTAGGTTAGGGAGGTTCATTTATTTCCTAAGGTGAGGGAAGCAAGGTCAAGATATATGGCTCATCCATCAGAGGTATTGGTAGAAATGTTTTTCCTTTAGTAACAATATCCATAAGAGTAGTGTTTTACTGGGTAGTTGGTGGAGGCAAAAAATCAATAATGTTTACTTGTCTAGATGTGTTTGTTGGGGTAGAATGTGATGATTCCAAAGCTTCTATGAGTGTGGCTAGGAAAAATGTAACCTCCTTAGGTTGAATCTCTAAAGGAGGTGAAGATGAATCTTCTACCTCTATAAGTGAGGTGGGCGAAGAGTGGGTAGATTGGATGGTTAAGTCCTTATGTGTAGGTGTATCATAGACCATTTTGATCATGTAGGCATCATGAGAGCATTCGGCATATGTGTCCTTATATCTGAAAGAAGCATGGTTGGGAAATGGATTTCTAAAGATGTTTAGGGCTTGATTTAGAGGGGTATTAGGTTTGTCAAACATGAGTTTCCCCTTGTCAATGAGGCTTTGAACAACATTATTGAAAGTATTGCATTGGCTAATGTCATGTCTGATCACTCAATGAAAGTAACAAAGGTCATTTTCATTATACCAAGTAGGTGTTATATGAGAATAATCAAACTATGGGGAAGGATTGATGGGTGGAAGTTGTACAATGTTAGATTTTAATAACTTTTCCAACATTAAGGCATAAGATTCTCTAAATAGAGTAAAATATTTTTACGTGCTTTGATTTAGGTTCCAAAAGATTTGGTTAGAGGGATTGGGAAAGTTTTTTTTATTGAAATTAGGTGGTGAGGGATACTTAAGGACAACTACATTTATATTTCTCTTATTCTTAGCCCTAGAGTTAGCTTGATTGCTTATTTTAGAGGAGGAGGCTTCACTAGTTTTGAAGGTAGAGTTCTTGTTTTGTAACTTTAGTTTACCCTTATCTATAGCCATATTATCTAACTTGCATGCCATGGTAAAATCTTCATCAAAAGTTCTAAATATTTGGGCATATAGTGTGAAATAAATGTGCTTGGCACAAGCATGGGCAAAAAGCTCAATCAATTCAAGATTAGGAAAGGAGAATGATAATTGGTTGATGAAGCTTCTCCAATGAGCCACAAAATTAGTTATAGACTCATCCTCAAATTATAAGATGGAATAAATGTCAGTGATAGAGAATTTCTTGGATATGTTAATTAAGAAGTGATCCAAGAAAGTCTGATATAATTGGTTAAAGGAGAAGATGGAATGTTTGGTAATGGCACTATACCAATATAGTGCCTAGACATAAATAGACATAAGAAATGTACACAAATGAAGGGCATCATCATAGGCAATCATTTAACAAAAATTCATAGATTCTCTTAAATGTTGTTGGGGGTCTTCCTTATTATTAAACTTGGTGAGTTTTGGAATCTCCCATTAGGATGGATAAGGTCTAATAGGGACCAAAGGTGAATGGATCATTAGATATTTTGTCATAAGATAAAATATTATGGGCTCTCGAAAGGGATGACTCAAGTGACATCTTGACCATGATTATTTTCATTAAGTCATTTTGAGGTGGTGTACGTGAGGGGTTATAAGGCATATATTATAGTTGGGGAATATATTGATGATTGACAAGAGATTGGGAGATGGCCCCATACTGATAAGAGGTTATGGGATGTTAGGTATATGACATATAAGGAGAGGTAGCTGCTAGCAATTAGGTAGTAGATATATACCCTTGTGGGTTAGGGGTATAACCAAAGTTAGAAGATGTTGGTAATTGTTGGGATGTTGAGGTAGGTTGATCTATGGTTGGATTTGTTATTAGGGGGTGGTTGTGACCTTTGTGATAATGGGTGGTGAGGTAGAAGGGATAGGTACCCCTAAGTTTAGTAAAGAAGTATTAACTAATGGACTAGGTTTAACAGAGGGGAGTTTGGAAATGTCAGTGATGGGTACCCCAACTACAAGTGAGACTTGATGGGTTGATGGTTGGGTTGTCCCCAAGGTAGATGAGTCATTATTAGGGGGAGGATGATGTAAGGGTAATGGTTGATTAGATAGGTTGGTTCTCATCCATAACATCAAAGGGGTTAGTAGATGAAGATGTCTAGGTGGTTAAAGGTTAGGTGGTGATCACAGAAATAGGGCTACCCTCCATAAAGTGGGATGGCATGTTGTAAGGAGGTCTTGAGGTGGATTTTAGAGTAGTATATGGTGAGAAGAGGTGTTAATATAGTGTTGAATGGCCACTAGATTATTTTATAAATGGTGGTAAGGTCCATGTCTCCTTGGGGAGATACCTAAGGAAAAGTATGGATTCCTAATGGATGAGGTGAATCTTCTACCTCAGAGATGTACTCCATAAATGCTAAAATAGATGATGTTGATTTAGGTGATGGGTTTTGTTCTACTAGGTATTTTCACTATTGACGAGTGAGAACCATACAAAAAGTGGGAGAGAATACAAGAGAATAGACTCACCGCTCAAATAGAAAAAAAGCAAAGAAAATAGTCAAGGAAATTAAGGAACACACTAAAAAGTATGTTTAAGCTTGAAGTTAGTTTTAAGATCAATTTTGGATTATGCCTTAGTTTATGAGAATGTGTGATAGGAGTTGGCTTATAGATCATGTAGTATATAAGCAGTCTATGGTTAGTTTTAGGCTATTTAGGTGCTCAAAAGAATCTATATTGGAATAAATATATGGTTTGGTATTGGGGCCTACCCCCTCACTTGATAGTCCTATAGTAATAAGGGTGTCAAGTGCTTATCCAATATATATTAATATCCATAGTTTATACTCAACCAGAGAACTAAGTTGGTTATCCTCTTGGTGATGAAATCTAATTAGGATCATCGAGTAGGGTAGGATGATCCATCAGGTGATTAAATCCTAGTCAAATCTTGTCTCAGGTGAGTTATGATATTTGATTGATTATGTGGTTTGGTTTTGTAACATAAGTGTGTTACGATTAATCCTAATGCCATTAATTAAGACAAGTGAGCTAGAAGAAGTAGGCAATCAATGGATGTAGTATGTTTTAGACCCAAATAAAAATTGTATTTCAATTATGAACACAAACAAACAAAGAAGCATATAAATGTGGATAAAAATAAAACCCAAGTAGATATGAGGGTCCCACCAGGTATGCCATAATATTTCACTCTAATTTGGCTATTATTTAGAAGAAGGTGGTAAAATTGGGAATATAAGTTGTGGTAGGAATACATGATAAAAAGTATGCATATGTTGAATCAAAATATTATGAAGAACTCTTCTTTGGCTTGGGAGGATGACCTACATGTAAGAAGGCTTTAAAGCAAATTTTTGGGTTAGATAAGTAGCTGGGTGGATTACCTAGCACTAGCAAGATCCTAGAAGAAAGATCTTCCTTAGGGGATATCAATGCACTATTTTATAATAATTAATTTAATAAAATAGAAAGAAATTACTTACATCAATGATCAAAAGGTAATGAAACTCATAACAAGAATTTATTGATAAAGAGATATGCTAGAATGATCAAACTAGTGATAAAATAATTAGTGTTAGTGTTAATGGGTCAAGATGTGATTTGTGAAATCTAAAAGGGGCCTATGGATGGTTAAAAACAAAGAAAAGTGAATTGGGTCAAGAAAAAGAGGTGAAATTTGCTTGCTAACTTTTTCTACCATAGGTGACCATTGATGGTTGGGTTGACTGTCAATAGTTATGCATCACCATCAATGGTTATGTTGACCTTTGATGGTTGCCTATGTCCAAAAATGGGTTTGATCAATAGTAGATTGTTAGGATTCACAGATGAATTTTGGGGGTTGGGTAAAGGCTAGATTAATTGTAAAACAAAAATAATGCACATGAATAATAATAAACAAGGGTTTATCTTACCATAAGTGGGTTGGATGAATAGCTAGTGTAGTTGGCTTGTAGGTGGGATCTAGCTTGATTTTGGTAGAGTAATGGTGCTTGGAAGCTTGGTTTAGAGGTGACATAAAGTCAGCTCTTAATGAAATGGCTTGATAATGTGGATGATGTTAGTTGACCTGTAAAAGAAAAATCTAAGTACTTGAGCTCCTAATAATAATTATAGATCCTTTTGCTCTTATATCTCTCTCATACTTATAATGACCAAAGGTTCAAGAGGGAGTGTAACTAGGGATTCTAAATATAATTCATCCATGTAATGACTCACAAGGAGATTTGGATGACTTATATTTAGAAAAGGTAGCTGGTAGTTTGCATGGTATTTGTATGTAGAAGGTTTAGTGGTTGAGCCTGAATGTCGATGGTTGGGCTAACCATCGATGGTTAGCCTAGTCGATGGTTGAGGTTAAATGTCAAAATAGCCTACAGGGCCATTTTTAAGGCTAGTAAGGCTAAACTAAAGAAAATAGTCTTAGGTAAGGAAAAAGGTCTAAAGAGTCTGTGAAGGGTCATGACTGTTAGGTTATGGAGCTAAAAGCTTCACTAATGCAGACATGGAGGAGGTTGCAGAAGGGTTGCAGAGTTTTACTGTCACCAACATCAGTCAGGCCAACTGACATCAGTAGGGTGGAGACAGGAAGGCAACTGACATCGGTCAGAAGTCGGCCAGCGTCGGTGACCCCCAAGCAGACAGGGACTGACGTCGATCACCTGTGTGGTTTGAGCTACGAGTATGCTATGGGAAGTTTGTTGATGAACCAAGTGTTTGCATGACGAGAGCCAATTTTAGACTGAGAGCTATGGATCTAATTATTGTAATTAGGTGTCTAATTATTGTTTGCATGAGATCTATTTAAGAGACTCATTAGTTGTATTGTAAACTTGTGATAGAGAGTAAGAGAGCAATATTATAAGCTCCTTCTATGTGTGAGGTGAGCAATGGTGTGTTCCTCCTAGTGCCACAGTACCAAGTGTGGGTGCTAGATTAGAGAATCAGCAGGGTTCTTCAGGAGTGTATGATCTTGGTCATCAGGTGAGCATGGCTACTTTAGGAGATCTGCATGGTAAGTAAGATCATTGATTTATAGGTGTATGTGTGTGCAAGGTCAAGGTTCATAGGTATGTAAAACTAGATTGATTTGCTGTGTAAGATCAGATAGGACAGTAACACAATAGGGAGCAGAATTAGGTGGGGTCTACTTGGAGTATAGTGGGTACTCATAGAGAGCAAAGAGGAAGGCAAGGAAGATCCCTCCATAAGTAAGGTTTATTAAGGTGCAGGTTGTTTCAGGTTCAGGGGAGATCTACTTGAAGTACGTTTGTGTACTTGTGGAGTGTGTGGAGCACTTGTGGTGTGCATGGAGCACTGGAGGTGAACACCAACTCTGTGTTTGAGTTGGGTGTTGGAACCTAAGGGAGAGAGCTTTGAGGGAAGATTTACTGTTTATGCCCTAGAGGTGTGGGAGCCCTAGAGGTGTGTAAGGAAGAAGAATTGTGGTAGCCTTCTTTGTTGTATTTCCTTCTGAAAGAGTTTTAATACAAGTTGTGTATTGTCTCTCATATCATGTGTTATTTCTAGATTCTAGTTACTTGTTGATTCTGGGTAATTCCGCATATTAAGTTGCTTGTATTTGGTAATCAATTGTGTGCTTCCGTTATTTATATCTCAACAATGACAATTGGAAATCTATGTGTAATTCTAGTGTCTATAGTGTGAATAAAGTTTTTAATCCATTTTTGGAGGCTCAAGGTGTTCCAAGGTGGCCAAAGTGACACATGTGCTTTGAGAAGGCCTAATTTCATTAGGTTTTTACTAAACCTAATGGTGGTTTTGGCCCTTAAGGGTAACGACTGACCTATGTAATTATTATTTAAATTATGAAAAGTATTTTTTGATCTATTACAAAGGTTATCCAAGTATGGAGAGTTTTTTGGCCTACCAATATGGGTGAGAGCGAGAGGCAAGTATAAAGAGAAGGTCTAATTGGACTAATTGACTTGTTAGAATATTGAGGATATAAATGAATGATATAGATATTTGTAAAATAGGTAGAGGGATTGGAGACCATAAGAGAGGTGTGATTAATATGTCATGAAGATCTAATTGTGTTTTTATCAGTGATGAGCAAGGTCATATGACCTAATTCTACAAAGGAAAGTGTTAGTTAAGTGAGAAGGCCTAATAGGTTGTTTGAGAGAAATAGAAGAGAGAGGAGAGAAAAATAAGGTGGTCATATTTAGTTGATTTGGAAAAAAAGTTTCCAAAGGTGATCATAGGTTCAAGGTAGCTAAGCTGGTGTTGAGTTACTTAAGGGGTTGGTGAATGGTGCTTGTTAAAGTACTAATTGAGTTGGTGCTTGACTAATGAGGGATTGTGTCTATTTATGGGGTTGGTTCTTCAATAAATTTTGATTAATTTTTTTATAATATTGTATTCTAAATCTATGTGTTAGTGTGTTTTATTCTACATGAGGGTTTCCCACATATATCTTATGTTCATGTGTTATGTTTCTACTTCATGCTCATATGAATGGTTGATTGTCCATTGCTACAACTCTAGATTTGTTTGAGTGGTATATGAAATTTTAAGAAAATTATGTACACTGAGTCACCTCCCTCTCAATTGGTGTGCTTATAATAATTTTTATTAGATCAAGGTCCGTTAAATATGCCTAACATTTTAAGAGATACCTTTGGAACATAGGTATGGATTTTGATAATGAAAGTGTGTTTTATGGTTGTGATGAGGATCTATCCATAGTCATTGTAAAAACTTTTGAATGTTGTTAAAAATAGAAGAATCATATGGAATAATGCACCCAACTTAGAATGAAATTAAAGACTTTAGAGGCATAAGTTAAGCAATATGCAGTTAAGATAAGGACATATCAAAAATTTGACGAGTACTAGAAAGCTTAACAATATTTTGGATAGTCAAAGGTATTTTTATGATATAATAGGTCTTGGCTTCAAAAAAGAACAAAATAAAAGTTAGTTTACAAAATTTATTGATTAGTCAAGGAATGATAAATCTAGTAGAATCAAGACCTATGCAAAAGTGGTCAAGTTTGAAGTCAATCATCAATAATCCAAGAAAGATTTTGCTCTATCAAAGGATATCAAAGGTAGGGATGTATCATCTAATTATCATAAAAAGATAAATAAGATTAAACAATAATATTATGTGGATTCCTTCATTGGATATTATTTATCTTGTAGTAAATTTAGACATAGAGATATTAATTATAGATGGGGAAGTAGAATCCTATGTTATAATTATAACCAAAGAGGAAACATTTCAAGAGAGTGTAAAACAAGGTCTATAAGAAAAAATAGTCATGTTAAGAATATATATACTCGTGATACTAAAGAATGGATCAAGAAAGCAGACCCTATGGATAAGATGAAAGAGAATCTGGATTATAGAGGAGAAAAATCTATGATAGCCCAAACTACATTTCATACCTATAATGAAGATTTAAATTGGTACATATATAGTGGTTTTTCATGTCACATGATATGATATAAGATCAAATTCATCACTTTGAAGAAGAATGACATAGATTTAGTGAAGTTTGGAAATAACACATCTGTTGATATAGTTGGCAAAGGTGCTTTGAGATTAGAAAATGGGAAGACCAAGATGTAAAATGTATTGTTTGTGGATGGATTTAAACATAACTTATTGAGTGTAAGATGAATTTTCACTTAAGGATATACCCTTACTTTTCATGACAAAGGATGTGAGATAAGGAGAATAAAATCAAGGAAGTTGATTACTAAAGCCAAGAGAATTAAGAAAAATCTATTTGTATTGAATGATATCACAAAAGAGAAGTGTTTTATAATAAAGGTAGATGAAATTT
Source organism: Torreya grandis (assembly GCA_037957365.1). Lineage (NCBI taxonomy): Eukaryota > Viridiplantae > Streptophyta > Pinopsida > Cupressales > Taxaceae > Torreya > Torreya grandis. The sequence continues at coordinate 85,173 of JARHVA010000152.1, forward strand.
GGTTATGACATAAGATATTAGGTAATATTAACTTTGAAAATATAGTCAAGATAAGCTCTAAGGGATCTGTTAAGAACATGCCCAAAATTTTCAAACCTATAGATGATATTTACAAAGCATGGCAACATGGTAAGTAGACTAAGAGGAGAATAAATTCTAAAGAATACTCTAATGGTAGACCTTTAGAACTAATTCATACTTATCTATGTGTCCCTATAAGGATTTAAAGTATTCAAGGTGACAACTACTTCATGGTGCTTATAGATAACTTCACAAGAATGATTTAGGTAGCATTCTTGAAACAAAATTTAGAAGCTCTAAGTAAGTTCAAAAAATGTTAAGGCCTTGGTTGAAAATGAGATGAATTTGAAGATTAAGTGTCTTAGGTTTGATAAATGAGGAGATTTTTGGTCAAATGAGTTTGATGAGTTTTATGAAGTAAATGGAATAAGAAGATAGTTCTCAACTACTAGAACACCTCAATAGAATGGGGTGGTTGAAACAAAGAGCATAATAGTTCAAGAAATGGAAAGGATCATGTTTAATGAGTCAAAGTTGTCCAATGTATACTATATAAAAATTGTGAGTATTGTAGTTTACACCTTGAATAGGGGATAGATTAGGATCAATGGTGATAAGACTCCATATGAATTATGGAATGGTAGACTTGCAAGTGTTGAAAATTTTAAGGTAAAGAGAGATGATAAGTAATTAATAAAGTTTCACTCAATGTTTTATTAAGGTATTTTCTTATTATATTCATTATTAAGTGTTACCTACATATGTTATAACAAGAGGCTACAAAAGATAGTGGATAACACAAATGTGAAGGCTGATGAGATAAATAAATCATATCATCAATCAAAGAATTATGAAGGAGAAATAGATATAGATGATGATGAATAATAAATTGAGGAAATAAAGGACTCAAAATGTCCTAGGTAGATTCAAAAGGGTCATCCTAAATCTTAAAGCATTGGCAATAAAAGTGCAAGTATACAAACAAGAATAAGAATGGTGAGAGATGTTAATCAAGATAATAATATCTTAGTATCTAAATTTTAACATAAAATCTATGTATAAATAAGTAAAGATAAGTTTTGGATATATACCATGACTGAGTATTTAAATTAAATTGAGAATAATGAGACTTGAGAGTTAGTCCCTAGGCCTAAAGATAAAAATATCATTGGTACAAAATGGGTGTTCAAAAATAATTTGAATGATGATGGAGAAGTCACTATAAACAATGATTAACTAGTATGAAAAAGATATGATAAAGTATAAGTAGTGGAATTTTTGTTAAATTTTTCTCCTGTATCAAGGTTAGAGGCTATTAGGATGTTTATTACCTGTGTAGGTTTCAAAGGCTTCAAGATATACTAGATGGATGTCAAGTCAACTATCCTTAATAGAAACTTGGAAGAAGTATACATTAAGTAACATAAGGGTTTCCTATTCATTTTTAATAAGTACTATGTCTACACATTGAAGAAGGCCCTCTATGATCTACAACAAGCTTCTAGAGCTTGTTATGCTAGACTAGACAAGTATCTTTTCGACCAAGGTTTCAAGAAAGGAGTTACAAATAGTAACCTATATATCAAGACTGAAAATGACCATAAATTGATATTTTTATTCTTTGTGGATGATATCATATTTCATCTAACTTATGATAACATGACTAAGGCCTTTATAGAGGTGATGAAGTCAATATTTGAAATGTCTATGCTTGGAGAACTATCTTTATTTCTTGGAATTCAAATCAATCAATCTGAAAAAGGTATGTTCATTTCATAGGTTAAGTATATAAAAGAGATCTTAAATATTTTTTAAATGTAATATTTAAATATTTTAAGTACACCTATGGTTATAATATGTAATCTATGTAAGGAGGATGAATCTTCTAGAGTCAATCAGATAACTTATAGATCAACGATTGGGACTTTGTTTTATACTACTACCTCTAGACTCAACATCATGTAAGTATTAGGTCCTATAGGAATATTTAAATTATATCCTAAGTAAATTCATCTAAAATTAGTCAAGAGGATACTTAGGTATCACAATGTAACTATGGAGAATGGACTATGGTACCCAAGGAGCAAATTTTTTGATCTAATAGCCTATATAGATATAGTTTGGGTTGGGAGTCTAGATGATAGAAAGAGTACTAGTGGAGGAGACTTATTATTAATTAAGTTCTTATCCTCATGTATAATCAAGATGAAAACATCACTAAAATTATCTACTTGTGAGGCTGAGTACATTGTAGTAGCTTCATGTTGTACTCAGGTGTTGTGGAAGATTTAAAACTTAAGAGACTATAAGGTAGAGTTTGATGGTCCTAGTTGTATTATTTTTTATAATTTTTAGTGCCATAAGTGTTTAAAATAATATAATAATGCATTCAAGGACTGATAAAATTGTTATCAAGTATCATTTATTAAGAGAACTTGTAAGCAAACAAAGAATTAAGCTTGAATTTATGTCTACCAAGGATCAGATTACAGATATCTTGACTAAGCCTCTTCCAAAGTCTATTTTTGAATATTTGAGATAGTAATTATGTTTGATTCATATTATTATAAATCACTAAGAAATTTAGAGTGCTTAAGGGGATCTAATAATCAGGTGTTTTATCTCAAAGATTATGAAAGAAGTGCACAAGATGTGAGTTAAAAGGGGGAGTCACATCAGTTTTTCAAAAATAATATGTCTAAGGTATGCAATAAGATAAGGGGATATTGTTTTGTCATTAATTTATTTTAGGTAAGTGTTTTGTCATTAATGTCATAGGGGGAGATTGATTTATATGGGGAAGATGTATCCCAGTAATACAATATTCTTGGAATGATTGCCATCAATGAGTGGTTTCCATTAATGACAAAGGAGGAGATTGTTGAGAATGTGTTCTAAATTATGAATGAATTTTTTATTAATGTCATGAAAGTGTGATTTATGTCATTTTGACTTGTCTTTGTTGTTTTTAAGGTTGAGTTCATGATATAAGTTTTTGAGAGAACTAGTGAGAAGTCTTAGGCCTTGTAACATGATAAGGTGAGAAATTTAAGGCTTGAGAGAAGAATATTGGTAGTGTGAGAGCATTTTATTAAGCTATATGACACAAGGATGATGTGTTTAGATTAGTCAAATAGGTTTCAAGGTGTTTTCAAGGTCTAAGGATAGTTTACAAGTTTAGGTCTAATGATCAAAGAGGTCTAATGTGGTCTAATGAGGGGTCAAGCTCAATTCTCAAGGTGTTATATATCATAATAGCATATTCATAGGTGTGATATTTTTTATAAAGTTTTTTGACCAAGTTTGATGTCAAATCCTAGAGGAAAAAGCATGAAAATTGGTGTTGAGGTTTTCTATGTGCACAAAATGAGTTGTTATAGATCTAAGGAGGATTCTTTTATGCTCATTGTCATGTGAAGCCTTTTCATGAGGATCCAATTAGTTTATGGTAGTTATTGAATGTTCCTAACTTAAATCTCCTAGCATTGGTTTTGGAGTTGAGGGGAAATCCTTTATGAATGACTGTTAAGAATGGAAAGTAGTCAAATCCTTCCTAAAACCATTATAATGACTTGATAGGAAATATCTTGTTGGAAATCAATCAAAATGGATTGGATAACTTATTTTTATTATTTTATCATGTATATGACTCTCTAAACTTTCTCCAAGTGGCATTGGTATATTAGAAGAGTGATTGGAAGCTATAGGAAACCCCTTATTTCTCAAATTTTTAATGTAATAGGCAGGGTTGACTAGATAAAAGCATGAAAATGATTGGAGGATGTTTTGTGAGTCTTATATTTTATGATAATGTAAGTGTATAATTAGGTTTTAGTCCTTAAATATGATAAACTAGTCATGGAAGTTGACCTATTGCTAAACAAGACTAATGAGGAAGAGAAGGGAAAAACTAGGTAGAAGTGAGAATGAGATTTTAGATGGGTTGAAGTGGATTAAATATGGATAAAAATGCATGCATTAATTTTTAAATACCTATATCACCTTTTCCCCTTGAATATAATTTTTAGTGATGCTCATATATAAGCAAAAAGTTTTTCATAAAATGAATTGTCTAACATAGTGAAGTCTGTGTAGTGTAAAGACATGAGATTTGTCTATAAGATCAATATTGATATTGAACCATATAATTTATATATTTAAATATTTTATAAGTATTTTTAAGGATTATATAAACCTAATTTAATTTCATAAAATTGTTCACATAAATTTTTGAAGTCTTAGTTTTCATGATTGTGTTTTTGGAGCTACATGTAGTTTTTCTAAGAGTAAATGAGAGTGGTGTTCCTGAGTCTTTTTGAAAATATTTTAAGAATAAAATTTACTTAAATTTATTCTATAGGTCTCATAGGTTCATTTTAATATATTTTTATTCATGGTAAACTCCTATGAATGTGATAAAAGTCAAAGGTTCTTGGCTAGGTTTTGAAGCCTATGTGTAGTTCTGAGTGAGAATATAAAGATGATTAGTTTGAGGTATTTTACCCTATATTATGAAATTTAATTGAATTTTTGTTAAACATAAGTTTATTTAGGTAATATTAATGTGATTTATTGATATTATTTTATGTAATATTTAATTATATGCTTGATATATTCAAGATAAACTTTCTGGCAGTAAGAAGGCCTTATTGTGAGTAGACCTAATGGTGTGGTTCAATGAGTGAAATGAGATAAATGACGTTGGAGACATAAGGTGAGATTATAAGGACTATAATTGAAGTGTGTATGAATTTATTCATCCATTTTTGTAGGCTCAAGGTATTATAAGGTGGAAAAATTGAAACATGTGCGATTATAAGGAGTATAATTGAAGTGTGTATGAATTTATTCATCCATTTTTATAGGCTCAAGGTATTATAAGGTGGAAAAAGTGAAACATGTGCTTTGGGAAGGCCTAATTGCATTAGGTCTCTATTAAGCCTAAAGGTGGTTTTGGCCCTTAAGGGTAATGACCAACCTATGTAATGATTTTTTAACTTGTGAAAAATGTTTTCTGATATATTCCAAAGTTGATATAATTATTTATAGTATTTTTATTGACCAATATGGGTGAGATAAAGAGTCAAGTATAAAGAGAAGGTCTAAAAGGCCTAACTGACTAGTTATAATATTGAGTATATGAATGAATGATATAGATCTTTGTAAACTAGGTAGAGGGATTGGATACCATCAGAGAGGTATTATTAATATGTAATGAAGATATAACTATGTTTATAAAAGTGATGAGCAAGGTCATATAACCTAATTCTGCCAAGGAAAGGGCTAGTTGAGTGAGAAGGCCTAATAGGTTATTTAAGAGAAATAAAAGATTGAAAAGAGAAAAATAAGGTGTTAATATTTAGTTGAGTGAGAAATTGATGTCCATAGGTTATCAAAAGTTTAAGGTATCTAATTTGGTGCTGATTTACTTATGGGGTTGGTGCCTCCTTGCAAGCTGGTGTTTGCTAAAGGACTAGTTGAGTCGGTGCTTGACTACTGAGGGGTTGGTGCCTCACTAAATTTTAATTCATTTCTTATAGGATTTTAGTCCAAAATTTTGTGTTAGTGGTATTTATTCCCCATGATGGTTTCCCACATAGATCTTGTGTTCATGGGTTATGTTTTTACTTCATGCTCATATGAATGGTTGATTGTGCATTACTAAAATTCTAGATTTGTTTAAATGGTTTATGAAACTATAAGAAACATTTTTACACTAATATACCCCCACTTGAAGTTATGTGCTTCCAACATATAATACTAAGTTGATTTGTTCAATATAGTCTATTATTTTGGATGCTAATTGGAGAATTAAGCTGACCTAGTTGACATAGTTTATTATTTGGGATTAAAATAAGAGTATTATGTTGAATTTCTCAATCTAAGAACCTATATTTGATGAAGACCTACATAGAAAATAATGGAGTTTATTTTATGTGATTGTGTGTTAAATCTATGTATAGAAGTTAGAACTATACTGGTCTGGTCGATGTAATATCTCAAATATAGAAATTAATAAAATGGTGTGAGAATACCATCTATTTGGTGTATCACCTACCCTATATTAGATTCATTTTCATTTATCCTTATCCCTTTTCACCCCCTAAAAGTTACGAATAGGTTTGAGCTATAGTGATACATCAAGGGAACTATCCCTAATTTAGAGATCCATTTCAACTTTGGGTTATAAATATCCCTAAGGTGGTTAAACTATTCCACTTGAATGAGGAGATACTTTTCATCTCCTTAAAGGGTGAAAATTCAAGTGACAATAGTTTTTGGCATGCTCAATGGGACTAAAACGTCCATTCCTTGAAGAGTTTTGGTGTTCTTAAGATATCAACCTTTAGAGGTAATTTCATTAAGCACCAATGGCAACTAAAAACATAAATCTACTAGTTAAGTAGCCCAAGTACTCTTTTTGAGGTTATTTTCTTGTTCTATAAATTTCTCATGAGTGATTCATGGATAATTTTGAGGTTGAGTTTATCTCAACACAAGTTGGGGAAACATATCCATCTTTGCCTTTTCCCTCTCAATATGAACAAGTACTTGGCCAATCTTCTCATGATCCCTATCAATCATATGTTGCCTATGATCAGCCCATTTAATCTTGCTAGTCCACTTAGTTCCTCTCTAAGTCAGTCTATTACAAGTTTCAAGAATATTCTTATTGGCTAAAAAGACTATATGTTAGACATTGATACTAGGCATGGTTGTGGTCAAGTCATCCCTAGTGATTGTATCAAGAGTGTGAGAAATGATTTGGAGCAAGCTAAGAAATAATGAATGACTATATAGAGAGTTAATTGTCAAGTTATTAATAATTAGTGCTTGATGTTTGTGGTCTAATTTTCCACCTAGAGGAGAGGTTGAGAGCTCTTGAACTAGCCTAGTCTTAGCAGCTCCAATATATCCCACATCAACCTTCAAGTGTATCAACTTTTCCCACTCAAAATGATAACCCAAGCATGCTTCAAAATTCCCCAAGTCCTGCATGCATTCCCCAAATTTTCCCTTCTTGGAGATTCATCCAAGAGAGTAGCCAAAGGAGGGAGGATATCACTATTGAGCAAGTTGATTTATTTGGAGAAGATTTTGAGAAAGTAAGTTTGAGTTTTGAGGTCCATATTGACAAATAGATTGAATTGGCCAATCATATTTTAAGGAAATCCATCATGGTATAAAAAATTGGAGAAGTTCTTAAGCCTACTTTCCCAAGTGGGAGACAAGACACCAAACCCAAGTAAACCCTAAGTTTCTTAAGTCTATCTTTTATCCCTCCATTTACATCTCAGCCCCATGAAGAATTCTCTAATCCTACCTTTGTAAGATGGAAAGGAGTGGAATCTTTTGAAAATAAGAACAAATCATGTTTAAGTGGAGAATTTTGAAGTGAAGAGAAAATTGAAACTACTCAACTCCCTCCCACCCCTCCTCAAGAATCCATTGAAACCATCTTTCCACCTCCTCTAACTAATCCATTTTTTCCTTCTAATGGTGAAGATTGTATTTCCCCTTGGGAACCTTCTTAGGCTAAACTTCCTAATTTTGAGATGCCTAGTATTAAATCATTATGAAAAAACTTCTAATTGTAATGGTAATCAAGATGACACTCATGTTGAAGAATAAGATTTAAAGGAGGTTCTTTTGGATTCTAAAGAGGAAGAAGTTTCTCTTATTTTTCACCTTCAGGATGCTGACCAGAAAGAGGATGATGACTTGTGATAGATATTTGAGGACATTTACAATGAATTTGAAGGTCTCATGGGGCCTACAAGTCTTTTGGAGCTCACCACAAGACATGATAAGCAACACAATGTGTTTCAAGAAGGCATGTGGCACACATATATGCAAATCTTCAAATAATATGAAGATAATGAGATGAAAAAAATATTAATAAAATAAATTGAAGATATTTAAAAGCACACATGTGTTGAAAGGAATCATCATCAAGATAATACAGACCATGATAGAGCAATTTATGATGATTATGTGTCTTTCAAAGAAGGTTTGAAGTTTGATTTTATAACCTCATGTGAATTTGATCCTACCAACACCAAGAGGGAGTTTGAACAAGAAACATTGCTAGAGAGATATGAAACAACACTTATTGAAGGCTTTGAAGAGATTGTAGAAAATGAGAAGGACAATGAGGTCTTTCAAGAAGGTATAGACTTAAAAGAGGATGTCCCCTTCATAGATATACAAATCTACCATAATGAGATAAAAATATATTAGTATGAGTCATGTTTCCAAGGTTAAGAATACTTCATCTACCTTGGAGGATTATGGGAGATGACTCCATCAAATGACATGAAAAGCCAAGGAACAAAAAGGAAACATGTGTCATCTAGCACTTATTCCAAGAAAAAACATGTTTGGCATCCTCATTCATCTCATGAGGAGGGAGATTAAAGGTACTTCCATTTTTATCTAAGAAGGGAGGTATGTTTAAGTTGAATTTACATAATTAGTTTCCTTTCTTTTGTGTCTTATTTTCCCTAAGTGCTTAGTAGCACAAGTGTGTTTTTGTTTTGTGTGTTTATTTGGTCTTGGTGTGTGTTTACCTTTCCTTTTAAGTTTTGATGTTAGTCATATATATTGATAGTCAAGTCAAGGTTTCATCTTATTTATTTAGAGTGTATCTGACTCCCTTTTCCTAATGGATGTGATAAGGCTACTGGTCCTTAACATAGGTAAGCATGTTACCCCTAGGAATTACTAAAAATGTTGACCAAATTTGACTTTTAGTCAAATTGGGTCAATGCATACATATTGAAACTTTTTCAAAGGTTCCTATATGTCTTATAGAGGTCTCATGTTGGTCTAAGCATATCACCCATCCCTACTCTAGTCTTGGTCTAAGCCTAGCTTCTTTGTACTCACCTAATCAGCCAAAGTCAACTCTAGTCAAACATGGTCAATGGTTTAAATTATATTTAAAATGTCCTAATATGGTAATTTAGATGCTATAAGGAGTCCATAAGTCATAAAATTGATCCTTTACCATGTCTCATATGCAAAAATGCCTTTTTGGTCATATTTTAAATTATTAAATGACTTATATAGACTTTCAAGGAAGAATATTTATTACAAAGGCAAATTTCAACATGAAGAAGGTTATGATATGTTAGAATGTAGTTATATATTAGTGAAAGAATTAGTTTCATGTAGAAATAGGTAGTTTCTCCTTGAAAATAGGCCATTAATGGCACTTATATAGACTTGGTATGTCCACTTTTAGAAAAAAATGTGGGATAGTGTTTCTTAAACTCCCTAAAGTCATTTCCATGCTTGTTGTATTGAGAAAAGGTCAAAAATTTTAGTTTTTGCTTTTATTTTATCTTTCTTGCCTTCATAAGCCAAGAAGGGTCAACTTTGTAGGCTTGGTGTGATCTGTACAGGTAGAGTTGGGATAAATTCTCTTGTGGGTTGAAATTTATCTAAGTTAGTTTCAAATACATGGAAATATTTTTTAGTTTCGTGGCTTCTCCTTTATGAACCATCACTGAGAAGCTAGGTAGGTTTTGATGCTTCTTCATCTAAGAGGAGTCACTCTTTAGGGTAGTTTCAATATTATTATATTTTTTTTACAAGTTTTATGGTTTCATATGATTCTTAAGATCTCTCCATAGGTTTTCCCATCATCGTCTTAGTTTTGGATAGCTCAAGAACTTAATAAGCCTCTTCTAGGCTTGTTTGGGTTTGCCATTGTCTGCTCTTTTCATCTGCAGGTGCCTTAAAGGTGTTTTCCATGTAGATAAAGGTATTTTGAGGTTTTTATAAAAGTTTTATTAATGGAGGTTATCCATTTTAGGGCTAAAAATTACATTTTCTTTGCCTTACCCTTGCATATTTTTGCTCCTATGCCTTTGCTTGCCTAACATAGTCAAAATAGTCACATTTAGGCCCTTGATGACATCATGGTGACATATAGGGAGATGGAAAGGTACTCCAATTACTCAACATCACCAAATATACATTAACATACCTAAGGGATGTGTACAAGGTTCACATTCATAAAGGTTTCATCTTTTTCACTGTGGTGTATCAGATGTCCACCTTTAGGTTGTCTTGACAAAGGTTAAAGTGCCCACTTTGTAAGATTGAGTCATAAGGTGAACTCATTTGAGGCCATATAACTAGTTAAAGGCATGAAAAACCTTGCATGAATTAATGAATTGAAAAAACAAGAGGCGTAAATAGGTTTGAAGGAATAAATTTGAATTTTTCCTTTTGTCTCTAAAATGACAAAATAGAGGACCTATTGGTTTTGTGTGTAAATTATACCACAGTTTCAAGATCCCTTTGATGCTTCTAATTATTTGGCCTTGTATCCATTCACATTGATAATGAATGTAACAAGTTTTAATGGGTGATTTCAAGTGGAGAGAGGTATTCTAGAGGTCTAAAAGTGCTCTTAAACACACTAAAAAGCTTTAGTAGTATCTACTTGCCTGAACCTAAAAGTGTCTCGTTCTCCACTAGGCTATAAATGATACCTTACCAATGCATTGAGATGATTCCTAATGTCTCCAAATGAGTTTTTAAATTTATAATGACCATATAATAAGGATAAATCCCTATTTTTACTCATAAGCTTATCCTCTATCTATACACATGGTAAATTGTAACCTACATGAGGTTATAAGGGAGTTGTCTTAGGTATATAGATCATGAGTTTAGAAGGTCTTGACGTTATTTTAAAGGGAATTTAAAGGAATAAACTAATTCTAACACATATTTTTTAACCTCATGGAGGTTTAAAATAACTTTTTGACATCATGACCAAGTGCATATAGAGCCTATAACACCTAAAACTAGCTGAGAAGGATTGAGACAACAATGAGCATAAAGAACTCAGTTGAGTAAGCCTAAGGATGAGATAGGGGTTTAAAACCAAATATAATGGATACAAAATTTTTATATACACCTTATAAATTCATTCCAAGCTTATATAACTCCATAAAATCCCTAATACCATCTACAACTCTACATATGAAAATATAAGTAGTGAGTTGAAAGTAAAGTTTATTGCTACTAAAGGAAACTATGTTGGTGGAGTTTGGCATAGAAAAAGTGGAAGGTGAATTCAAGGTATGATTTATAGTCTCAAAACATGTTTTAAATTCTCATTTCAAATACAAACCTATATGCAAGATCAACAATATGTCTCAGTCTAGGTAAGCACAGTCATAGTCAAGGATGGGGAGGCTCAGTCTTGAAGATCATGGTATCAAGGAAAGGTAAGGAAGATTTACACGTGATGAACACATGATTATCTGATATTAAAATTAAATTTAATATCATTAAATATTTCTAATTAATAATTCATGCACATACATACCTATAGTAGACCCTAAGAAGTTATCATAATCAGTTAGGTAGAGAGGATTCTTGTTGCAACTTAAAGCTATAAAGGAGAGGATTTATAGTGAGATAAAGTGATAAATGGTTCCTAGAAATATAAATCATGATGTTTTCACCTTGAAATTATCTTAAATAGTGAAAATCAACTATGGTAAGTATTCCAACACTGATGCACATAATCAACATTTAACACCTTGTAGATAGTGTACCTATGAAAAGTCTACCTAGAAAATGGAGAAAATGAGTGGTCTTAAACTTGGAGTAAAGAGATAAAAATTTATATATAGAATATTATGGACCTAAATAACCCTATCCATTGGTTGGTTTTTTGATATTAATAGGGTAGATAGGGGCACTTTTCCCCTTGCACAGACCTTATTTTCTTGTGACGAGAGGTAGAAACATAGGCCAAAAGTCAAGGAGAGCTTAAATAATGTTTTTAAAATTGGAATAAACATGTATTAACATTGAAAAAATAGATAAAATATATGAGGTAAAATAGGGTTCCCATGCAACAAGACATACAGGCAGACCTAGTTAGGCAAGGGGCAAGCCTAACTCTAAATAGGGTTTCTCTTCCATTTTAAGCTTTTGATAAGCATTATAATGATTTATATAATCTTAATGGAGGTAAATATTATTTTTTATATCTATATTATAGGTATGGAAATCTAAAAAAGAGTTTTGAACCACCAAAGTGTAGATAGACCTATAGAACAAGGTCTAGGCATAATGCCAAAATAGGTCTTTTCATTTCTAGATATTAAGGAGATATTTTGATAATGGAAACATGTTTTTAGGGTATATATATGGTTTTTAATCTTTTATTATGTAGGGGAGGTATCCAATAAGACATTTTTGGCTTGAAATGAACTCAAACCTCACATAATTATCAAAAATGGCATGAGTGACCATCTTGAGATGCTTCAAACTTATCCAAAACTTTTCATGTAACCTTAGAATTATCAAGGGAGTTATGGGGTCCATAAAAATCCATAAATGTCATTTAGATATGATTTCAACTTTTGGAATCTATGAACAAATGTTAAGACCTAAAACTACCCCAAAACCCTCCAAACCCCTCATTAAGGACCTGATTAGGGAAAGAAGACACTTGAAGCATCCAAATGTAGTGAAAATTCCATGAAACCAATTTTAATATGTAGAGGACTCTCCAAGTACCTGACACATGTAATTAAGGTGTACCCTACCTATATGGAAGATGTCTAATAGGGCCTTCTTTGAAATTTTTTGTGTTTTGTAGGCATGGAGAAATTTTAAAGGATGAAACCACTTTTAAGAGAGATATGGATAATTTTTATAAGTCCTCATGTCCATATATTAAACCATCCAATTTATTACATGTGTTTTTTTACCTCTTTCATCTCAGGTAGTCTAGTGCCCAGATAATGAACACTTAGTGAAAAATGGTGAAACTCCAACTGGGAAGCATTTTAAGGCTTGATTGATGAACTTGATGACTTGGAAACTCTTGAAATGTGTCATCCCTCCTTTTATATAGATCATATTATATAATTGGAAAGATTTTGGGTGCCAAGTGTGAGAGGTGCATGAGAAAGAATCATTTTGTAACTGTCTTAGATGATTGATCATAGACAAAGGAATATGAATGATTGAGGACCAATCCAATGTATGTGAGGGATTTTTAGTAACCCCTCCCATTTATATCAATAATTATACCTGAATATATGTGGTGGTGAGGTATTTTTGTGAAGGAAAATCATGAGGGCATTTTCTTATGTAAGCACAAGGGAATCTACGCCACATATGGAGGAGTTAAACAAGTTTGAGGGATATTTGTCCTTGATTTACTATCAAGACCTACATCATAATATATTCCATGATAATTCCTTCTCATTTCTTTACAAGTATATTAGTGACTCTTGAGGTTCACTTTCTCTCTCTCCTCTCACAATTGGCATAAATTCTAGCCTTTTTGGTTGTTATATGGATCCCTCTACCTAGGTATGGTGAATCCCTACCAAATTTTAGTCTTGAATTAATGAATAATTTTTATTTACCTCATTTAATATATAACTAAGTGAATAATATGGTTGTTGGTCTTGTGTAAGTGTATTTTACTTACCTTCACATGTTACTCTTCCTAATGCCTTATGTGATTTAAGGGCTCTCTTTTACAAGTCAAAAAGAAGTGTCTAATGTGGATTGTATGTGTAGTGGGTATTTTATTCATTAGTTTTTCTATAATTACTATTATTTAAGTCCTCCTTTACTAAGCTCTCTTCAAGACCCCATGCTTGAAACATTGATGTAGAATAAGAGTGTTGAATTGGTGTATATGTGGGATTCTCCTTGATTCTAAGTGCATTACAAGTGGTGTGAATATACCATATATTTTGTGTATCACCTCCTATATATTATAATCATTTTAAGTTATCCTTTTCCCTTTTCACCCCTTAGAATCTAGTAATAATTTTGAGCTATGGTGATACATCAAGGGAACTAGCCCTAATCTAGAGATCTACTTCAACTTTGGATTACCCATAGCCCTGAGGTGGGTCCATTATGCCAATTAAATGAGGAGAGAATTTTCGTCTTCTCAAAGGGTAAAATTTCAAGTGACAATAGTTTTTATCACACTCGATGGGACTAAAAATCCCATTCCTTGAAGAGTTTTGGTGTTTTCCTCAAGATTTTAACCTTTGGAGGTAATTTCACTAAGAACCAATGGTTACTCCAAGCATAAATCTACTAGTTAAGTATCCCATGTACTCTATTTTAGGCTATTTTTTAATTATATACACTTCTCATGAGTGATTCATGGATAATTTCTAGGTTGATTTTGTCTTAACACAAGATGGGGAGACTTATACATCTTTGCCTTTTCCCTCTAAATATGAACAAGTCCTTGGCCAATCTTGTCATGATCCCTATTAGTCATATGTTACCTATGATCATCCCTATCAAACTTGTGCTTCACCTAGTCCACCTAGTTCCTTTCCAATTTAGTCCATTAAAATTTTCAAGAAGATTCTCATTGGCTACAAAGAATAAATGTTAGACCTTGATACTAGACATGGTTGTGGTCAAGTCATCCCTAGTGATTACATAAAGAGTGTGAGAAATGCTTTGGAACAAGTTAATTAATAATGTATTCCTATATGATATAATTTTTAACATATTACTAATGATATTATTGATGTTTATAGTCTAATTTTCCACCTAGAGGAGAGGTTGAGAGCTCATGAAATATCCCATTCTTGGAAGCTCCAATATATCCCACATTAACCTTTAAGTGTGTCATATCTTCCCACTCAAAATTATAAATAAAACATGATTAAAAATGACCCAAGCCTTTCATACATTCCCCAAAGTTTCCCTTCTTGGAGGTTCATCCAAAAGAGAAAGCAAAGGAGGGAGGACATCACTGTTGAACAAGTTGATTTATTTAGAGAATATTTTGAGAAAGGAAGTTTGAGTTTTGAGGCCCATATTGACAAAGAGAATGAATTGCCCAATCATATTTTAAATCAATCCATCATGGTAGTAGAAAATTGAGAGGTTCATAATCCTACTTTCCCAAGTGCGAGACAAGACACCAAACCTAAGGAAACCCCAAGTTTCTTAAGTCTATCATTTACCCCTATATTTGCATCTCAACCCCATGCAAAATTCTCTAAGCCTACCTTCCCAAGATGGAAAGAGGAATAATTTTATCTTATTTTTCACATTCATGATGATAACCAAAAAAATGATGATGACTTGTGGTAGAGATTTGAGGACATTTGCAATGAAGTTGAAGGTTTCATGGGCCTATAAGTCCTTTGAAACTGATTACAAGACATGATAATAAACAACATGTGTTTCAAGAAGAAGACATGTGGAATACATATATGCACATGTTCAAATAATATGAATATAATGAGAGGAAAAAAATCCTAACAACACAAACCCAAGCTATTTAAGGGAAAATAGGCGTTGAAAGGCATCATCATCAAGATACTCTAAACCATGATAGAGTAATTTATGATGACTATAAGTCTTTTGAAGAAGATTTGAAGTTTCATTATATAACCTTATGTGAAACTACTCATACCACCACTAAGAGGGAGTTTGAACAAGAAAAATTGATAGAGAGATATGATAAAACACTTCTTGAATGGTTTAAAGAGATTATAGAAAAAGAGAAGGACAATGAGGTATTTCAAGAAGGTATAGACTTACAAGAGGTTGTCTCATTTATAGATATGTAAATATTCCATAATGAGACAAAAGGATAGAATTATGAGGAATGTTTCCAAGGTCAAGAATACTTTATCTACCTTAGAGGCTTGTGGGAGATGACTCCATCAAATGACATGCCAAGCCAAGAAGCAAAAATGAAACATGAGTCATCTAGCACTTCTTCCAAAAAGAAACATGCTTGGCATCCTCATTCATCTCATGAGGAGGGAGATTCAAGGTAATTCCATTTTGATCTAGGAAGTAAGATATGTTTAAGTTGAATGTAAATAATTAGTTCCTTTCTATTGTGTCTTTTTTTCCCTAAATGCTTAGTAGCACAACTATGTTTTTTATTTTGTGTGTTTATTTGGTCTTGGTATGTGTTTATATTTCCTTTTATGTTTTGAGGTGAATTAGTTGTATTGTTAGTCAAGTAAATGTCTGATCCTATTTTTTTATAGTGCATCTAACTCCCTTTTCCCAATGTATGGGATAAGGCTACTGGTCCTTAACATAGGCAAGCATATTACCCTTAGGAATTACCAAAAGTGTTGACCAAATTTTACTTTGTCATATTGGGTCAAAATATACATATTGAAAGTTTTTAAAAGGTTAATATATGCCTTATAGATGTCTCATGTTGGTCTAAGCATCTCACCCATCCCTGCTCTAGCCTTGGTCCAAGCCAAGCTTCCTTATACTAGTCTAGTCAACCAAAGTCAACTTTTAAAAAACATGGTCAAATGCTCAAATTATCTTTAAAATTTCATAATATGGTAATTTAGATGTTATAAGGTGATCATAATTCATAAAATAGATCCTTTACCATGTCTCATATACAAAAATGACTTTTTAGTCATATTTTGGCTTATTAAATGACTTGTATGGACTTTCAAGGAAGCATATTTTTCACAAAGGTGAATTTCAATATGGAGAAAGTTAGGAGATGTTAAGAAGTAGTTAGATGATAGTGAAAAAATTAGTTTCATGTAAAAAGAGGTAGATTCTCCTTGAAAATAGGCCATTAATGGCACTTGTATAGACTTGCAAAGTCCACCTATAACAAAAAAGTGGGATAGTGTCTCTTAAAATCCCTAAAGTCATTTCCATTCCTATTGTACTGAGAAAAGGTCAAAAAGTTTAGTTTTTTATTGTATTTTATCTTTATCTCCTTCATAAGCCAAGAAGGGTTAGCTTTGCATGCTTGGTGTGAACCATAAAAGTGGAATTGGGAGAAATTTTCTTATGGGTTGAAATTTATCTAAGTCATATTTAGATCCATGGCAAGAATTTTATCTTCTCTTTTATTTTACAAGAACTTTGAAGGTGTTTTCCACATAGAGTAAGGTGTTTTGATGTTATTTTCAAAGTTTTATTAATGGATGTTATCCGTTTGAGGTATAACAATTAAATTTGAAGTGGTTTGAGAGCCTTACCCTTGAATATTCTTTTTCCTTCTATGCCTTTGCTTGCACAACATAGTTAAAATAGTCACCTACATGCCCCTAATGATGTCAAGGTGACATATAGGGAGATGGAAAGGTAATCCAATTACTCAAAATTTCCAAATATTCATTAACATGCCTAAGGGAGGTGTACAAGTTTCACATTCACAAAGGTTTCATCTTATTCACTATGGTGTGTCAGACATCCACCTTTAGGTGGTCTTGACAAAGGCTAAAGTGCCCACTTTGTAACATTGAGTCATAATGTGAACCCATTTAAGGCCCTAGAACCTATTAAAGGCATGAAAAACCTTATATGAGGCAATATATTAATAAACCATGAGGTGGAAATAGGTTTTAAGGAAGAAATTTGAGTTTGTCCTTTTCTCCCTAAAATGATAAAATAGAGAACCTATTAGTTTTATGAGTAACATATACCATAGTCTCAAGATCCCTTTGATTCTCCTAATTATTTAGCCTTGCAGACCTTGGCGTAGAGAATTAATATAAAAAGTTTTAATGGGTGATTTAAAGTGGAGAGATGTATTCTAGAGGTCTAAAAGTGCTCTCAAACATACTAAAATGCTTCAATAGTGTTTACAGGCCTGAACCTAAAAGTGTATCCTTCTCCACTAGGTTGAAAATTAGATGTTGCCAATGAATTTAGATGATTAATGATGTATATAAATTATTTTTTATATTTATAATGACCATATAATAAGGATAAATCCTAATTTTGACTCCCAAGCTCATCCTCTATCCATACATAGGGCAAATTGTAACCTATAGAAAGGTCCTAAATGGAGTTGTCTCATGTAGATAAACATTGAGCTTGGGATGTCTTGATGGTGTTTTGAATGGAATTTAAAGTCATGTGATAAGTCCAAAACATATTTTTTAACTTCATGAAGGTTTTAATTAACTTTTTGACATCATTACCAAGTGCATATAGCGCCAATAACACCTATAACTAACTAACAAGGACTGAGATAATAGTGGGCATAAAGAACTCAGTTGAGTAAGCCTAAAGATGAGATAGTTAATTAAAAATAATGAAAATGGATACCAAATTATTGTTTACACCCTTATCAATCCATTTAAATCTTATATAACTCCATAAAGGCCCTAATATCATCTACAACCCTGTATATGGAAATTCAAGTAGTGAGTTGAGAGTAAAGTTTCTTGGTACTAAAGGAAATTATGTTGGTGGAGTTTGGATAAGAAAAAGTGGAAGGTGAATTAAATTGAATATTGAAATTCCAAAAACATTTTTTCAAGTCTCATTTCAAACACTAAACTATATGCAATATCAACAATATGTTTCAATCTAGGTAAGCACAATCACATACAAGGATGGGGAGGCTTAGTCTTGCAGATCAAGGTAACAGAAAAAGGTAAGGAAGAGTTACACATGATGAAAAAATGATGATATGATATGAAACATAAATGTAATCTCATTAAATATTTCCAAAGACTAATTTATGCACATACATACCTGCAACAGACCGTAAGAAGTTGTCATAGTTAGTTAGGTAGAAAGGATTCTTGTTGCAACTTGAAGCTGTAAATGAGAGGATTTATAATGAGATCAAGTGATAAATTGTTCCTCCAAATCTACATCATGATTTTTTAGCATTGAAATTACATTTAATATATCAAATCCTCTATGGTAAGTACTCCAACACTAATGCACACAGTCAACATTCAACACCCTATAGATAGTGTACCTATGAAAAGTCTACTTAGAAAATGGAGAGAGTTAGTGGTCTTACACTTGGAGTCAAGAGATAAAAAAATGATATATATAATCCTTGGTACCTAAATAAACCTCTCAAATGGTTTTTTTTCATAATAATAGGGTAAGTTCCCCTTATTTTATCTCAGATAGGGGGCACTTTTCCCCTTTCACAAACCTTATTTTCTTATTAAAGGAGGTAGAAACATGGGCCAAAAGTGAAGGAGAGATTAAATAAGGTTTTCAGAGTTGGAATACACATGAATAAACATGGTAACCATATATATAATCTTTGAGGCCAAACAAGGTACCCTTTGTAACAAGACCTATAAGCAGACCTATTTAGGCAAGGTGCACACCTAACTCTAAATAGGGGCTCTCTTTCATTTTCAGATTTTGGAATGAATTCAAATGCTTTAGATCATTTTCATGGAGGTAAATATGATGTGTTATATATATCTCAAATTTATTATAACAAAGAGGTTTGAACCACCAAAGTATAGATAGACCTATTGAACAAGGTCTAGCCCTAATGTCAAAATAGGTCTTTTCATTTATAGATCTTAAGGAGCTATTATAATGATGGAAACATGTTTTTAGGGTTTTTGTAGAGATTTTTGATCTTTTATTATGTAGGTAAGGTCTCCAAGAAGCCATTTTTGGCTTGAAATAAACTCAGACCTCACAAAATGCTCAAAAATGGTATGAGTGACCATCTTCAGATGCTTAGAACTTCTCCAAAAACTTTTATGGAACCTCAGAATGATCAATGGAGTTAGGGGGGTCCCTAATAATCCCTTAGTGGTATTTAGATAGGATTTCAACATATAGAGTCTATGCATAAATGTTAAGACCTGAAACTACCCCAAAACCTTCCAAAACCCTCATTAAGGACCCAATTGGGGAAAGAAGGCAATTAAAGCATCTAAATGTAGTAAAAATTCCTTTAATCCAATTTCAATATGTATAGGACTATCCAAGGACCTGACACATGTAACTAAGGTGTACCCTATCTCTGCAAAAGAGGTCTAATAGGGCTTTCTTTGATAATTTTTTATGTTTTACAAGCATGGAGAAGTTTCAAAGGATGTAACCACTTTTAAGAGAGATAATAGGAATTTTTATAAGTCCTCATGTCAATATGTTAAACCATCCAATTTCCTACATGTGTTTGTTACCTCTTTCATCTCAAGTAGTCTAGTGGGCAGATAGTGAACACTTAGTGAAAAATGTTAAAAATCTAATTGGGAAGCTTTTCAAGGCTTGATTGATGAACTTGATGACTTGGAAACTCTTAAAATGTGTCATACCTCCTTGTACATAAATCATATTGTATAATTGGAAAGGTTTTGGGTGCTAGGTATGAGAGGTGCATGAGAAGGAGTCATTTTATAATTATTTAATATGATTGCTCATAGACAAAGGAATATGAATGATTGAGGACAAATACAATGAATTTGAGGGAATGTCAATAACCCCTCCACATTATATCAATCATCAAACCTAATCTTATGTAGTGGTGAGGTAGTTTTGTGAAGGCAAATCATGAGGGTAGTTTTTTATGCAAACACAAGGGAATTTGTGCCACGTATGGAGGAGTTAAACAATTTTGAGGGACATTTTTCCTTTCTTTACTTTCAAGACATATCTCATTATAGATTCCATTATAATTTAACTCCTCATTACTTGATAAGTGTCTTAATGACTCTTGAGCTTCCATTTCTCTCTCTCCTCTCACAATTGATATAAATTCTAGCCTTTTTGGTTGTTATATGGATCCTCAACCCAGGTATGGTGAATCCCTGCCAAATTTTTGCCTTTAATTAATGAATAATGATATTTTAACCTCATTCAAGATTTAATTAACTACATACTATGGTTTTTTCTCTTGTGTAAGTGTATTTTGCTTACCTTCACATGTTACTCTTCCTAATGCCTTATGTGATTTAGGGGCTCTCTTTTGTAGGTCAGAAAGAAGTGTCTAATGTGGATTATAGGTATAGTGATTAGATTATTCATTAGTGTTTATATAATACCTATTTTATATGTCCTCATATCCTAAGATATCTTCAAGACCCCATGATTGAAACATTGATGTAGAACAGTGTTGAATTAAATGAAGTGTATGTGTGGGATTCTCCTTGATTACAAGTGAATTACAAGTGGTGTGATTAGATCATTTATTTTGTGTATTACCTCCCATATATTAGATTAATTTTCATTTATGATTCTCCCTTTTCACCCCCTAAAATTTATAAATAGGTTTGAGCTATAGTGATACATAAAGGGAAATATCCCTAATCTAGAGATCCACTTCAACTTTGGGTTACCCACATCCTTGAGGTGGTTCCATTGTACCACTTGAATGAGGAGAGACTTTTTATGCACTCAAAGGGTGTATGTTCAAGTGATAATAACTATTTTATATGGTTTATGTCAAATAGAATTTGTTAAAGTTATGTAATGTAAATCTTCTCATGAGACTTGAGTAAAACTCAAGAATATTTACAAAGGTGATGGAAAAGTTTAGTGAGTTAATATCCAAACTTTTAGGAGATAGTTTGAGACTATAAAAATGGAATAAGAAGAAAATATATCAAGTTGTCTTTTGTGGTTTGATATACTAAATTAAACTCAAGGCCTTAGATAAAAATTAGAATAGTCAATGGTGGTACAAAAGGTTTTAAGATCTCTACCATTGGGATATAATGCAAAGGTATCTGTAATTGAGGAAATGAAGGATCTACCCAAGTTACATATGAATGAACTACATGGTATTATTATAGCATATGAGATATGGATATAAAAACAAAAACCTTGAAAAAGGGATGTTGCTTTCAAAACATCTAATAAAGAGAAGTCTAAGATTCAAGAATGAAGTGACAGCTCTAACGAAGAAGAAGATGACAATGAAGACCTATTAATTTGCAAGCCTAAAAAGGGTACAAGTAAATATCAAGGAAAGTTACCATTTAAATGTTTTAAATGTGGTAATATTGGACATTTTATAGATAATTTCCTAGATAAGAATAATGGTGACAATGAAGAAGGAAAGCCCACATACAAGAAAAATTTCAAAGTAAAATATAAGAAGAGATTTGAGAAGAAGATTTTATATTCTAAATATCTTATCTTAGATGAAAATAATAGAGTTAGTGACTCATATGAAGAAGATATTCTATTCGTGACAATACATAAATATGTCTCTACAAGTAAAACTATAGATGATCAAGAAGAACATGATGAAAGTGAGGATGAAGCTAAGGTGAATCTAGAAGGATAACTCATTTGTGCCTTAAAAGACTTAAAATATCTTGAGAAGGAGAATCAAACATTGAAGCTCTAGATCAAGAAAAGTGAAAAAGATTCAAAATAAATAATAGAAGATCTACAAGCACACACTAAAGAAGCCAAAAAGATTGAAGAAGATATAACGACTAAATTTCAAAAGATAAGTAAATAATGTGAAATGTATGTTATTTAAATTTCATCTTTAAAATAAGATATAGAGAGAAAAAATAAATTAGCCAATGATTCAAAATTTGAGAATATCACTAACATCTTGAATAAGATATTAGAAAGTTAAATATCAATGTCAAATAAGACAAGTATTAGATTTAAAAAGAGAAATGGGATGCCACTACTTTCATAAAACCTTAAGAAAAGGTTAAATAAATAAATAAAAGAGTTATGTTGAAGCCCTTATAAAGGAGAAAAGGAAAAATTAAAAAGTTAAGAATGTAGAGGCCAACTCAAACAAAGAAGGCTAAAAATAATAGAGATACAAAAGACCATCAGGTCAAATATACATAAACTAGAATAGGTTTTGATTTTTATGGTTATTGTTTTTATTATAATAATTATGGTCATAAGAAAATAGACTATAGGAAAAGTGCTAATAATTTTACAAATAAGGAGAAGGGAACTCATCCAAAGTCAAGCAAAAGCCACAACTCTTTACTATTCTATTAGGATTTAATGAAGAAGCCATAGTATGTCACAAGTAAAATAATTTTAAAAACATAGCTCGATATTGTAAAAGCATATTTGAGTCACTCAAGAAGGACCAAGGCTTCAAGGATCCATTCATCATGAAGAGAGTTCAGATAGATTCATGGTAAAAAAAAAACCTAAAGATTCTATGTTAGTCCAAATAGTTTTGAATGAACGAAATGAATAACAAGCATGATTCATCGATAGTGGATGTTCAAGGCACATGACAAGAGACAAGAGAAAGTTCATAACATTAAAGATCAATGGTGGCACAATGAAATTTAGAGGCAATACCATTGATAGGATAGTTGAAAAAGGCACATTAAGTTTGGATAATGGTATAACCAAGACTAAGAATATATTATATGTATAAGGTCTTAAGCATAATCTATTGAGTGTAAGTCAAACATGTTGTTAGGGACACACATTAAAGTTTTATCCAGAAGATTGTGAAATTAGAAGAAATTATTCATATATGTTGATTGTCAATGCTTAGAGGATAGGAAATAATTTATATATGTTAGCAAATATCTTCATAAATGAACAACCAAAGGACACATTTGAGTATCTATAAGAGAAGTTGGGAGTAATTTATTTTACTTTCTACCATTCAAGATTAACATCAATTGAGGGGGAGCTATGTTTTAGATTCAAAAAAGACCCTTTGCCATTGATGTCAAAGGGGGAGAAGTTTAGGAATAGGTATAAAAATAGGTTCAAAAAATAGGATGCTATAGTAAGGGGGAGTCACTGTATGTTTTTAGTTGGTAGTATGTATAGGTCTCAATTTTAGGTTGGCATGTGCAATACATGTTTTAGAATGTGGTAGTTTCAGTTTGAGGTTGCCATCAATGAAAAAGGGGGAAATTGTTGGACATATTGTCATTGATGTCAAAGGTTTAGCAGTATTGGTGACAAAGGCCCCATAGAATTTATTGTCTAAAAGTGTTTTGAATGTTCATATCTTGGCTAAAGTGTGTTAATATTAATTAAATATTAATGGATATATTCTTGGTTACATAAAGGTAAAAGAGGGCCCATGAGGAAGTCAAAGAGTCACCATGTAAAGACAAAAGATGGAAAGGGTGAATTTTTCCATGAAGGGACACCTTGAGGAATTCCAAGAGTCACCAGATAAAGACAAAAAAGGGAAAGGATGCTTTTCCCCATGAAGGATCACCATGTGACTTTTCAATTGAAAGAATTCAAAGGGTCTTTCAAGTTCGGTGCCATTTTCCATGTGGCTTGAAGGGTCACAAAGGGTGAATGCCAAAGGTCATTTGGAAAGCTATAAAAGGAGGTTTGGCAAGCCATTTTTAATATGGAAGTGCATGGTTTGTAATTGTTTTATCTAGCTAAGAAGAGCAAGAGGAGAGAAGATAAAAGAGAAGAAAAAATAAATAGATATAGTAGTTTTCTATAATTTATTAATAAAGTAACATTGAGAGATAGTTGTGTTTTCTAAACAATAGGGGTTGGTGTTCTTGTGGGTGGGTACTCACAAATCATTATTGTGTTAGTGCTCAACAAAGGGGTTGGTGATCCTACAAGTTAGTGCTTGCAAACTTTTTAAAGTTGATTTGGTGATCATTTACATACTTGAGATAGTTTTCTATGGTTTTTCCCACATTGGGTTTCCATGTAAAAATTTGGTGTCTCATTCTCTCTCTTGTGTGGTGCATATTATTGTATTAATTTTACTGCATATCTAGAATGTATGATTAAGTGGTTAAAGAAAAGGAATTTGATTAGGTAAAAGATTTAAAAGATATATGATATAATGATTCACCCCCCTCTTAGTATATCTCATGATTAACACTATCTACTCTTACAAATGAGGAACAAAGTTAGGAATAATTAGCTTTGAAGATAAATCCACTGAGCCTCAATCTCTTCCTTGGCCAAGGTGCTTCATAAGAGGTTGTTGTAGTATATAAGGATGACAAGGATAAATCAGCTCTATGCTACACAACCTATCAATGCATCCAAAAGACTTCTCCATAAGATAAGATTCATATCTCAAATAAAACTATGAAACTATAATGTATCTAGAGAGGGGTATATAGTAGAATATCTAATAGAAAATAGAATAATGGTTTAGTACCACATGCATAATAGTAAGGAGTTTTGTAGTTGAGAACTAGTATAAATAAGGGAGTTGTGTAGTTGAGAACTAGTATAAATAAAGGGGAATATGATGTTGTAAATCATCTAATAAGTCATTTTTAATTAGAGTTTGCTCTAAAAGGACGTTTACCCCTTAAAGAGGCCCATGATATAAATTTATTACTTACATAAAAGGAATATTGTGTGTGTAATAAACATTTGAGTTAAATATACGTAGTTTGGATGATTATGGTGTGAATTATGAGCCCTAAGTTCCTAAAATCTAGGATCAAAGAACTTTTTAGGGCCAATTTTGTTTCCCATTGTGATTAGATATAAATTTCTCAATCATTTTTAGTCTTACAGTAGATATAGTATTGATTGCATCAAAATGAACATAAAAATATTGTAGATGTCTATTGTAAGATTGGTATATTAATTTTTTGTGTGGAATCTCATATTGTCTCTCAACTATATTATTATCTATAGTATTTTGGCATATATCACATATTATCTCCATGGAATTTAGTTCAAGCTCCCCACACTCTTCTAGCTCCCTCTATGACTCTAGATCTTTATTAGCTTAGTGTCATCCACCATTTGCATTGGTGGATTTGGGTTTGAAGGACAAGGCTAGGTAGTGTTTTTGCTCCGCTCAGTGACATCAATTTTCTACCGTACTCCTCCCTTGGCACAATCTTCACGATGATTTTTTATACACTTAGATCATATTTTAGGATATACATTAGCATGGGACTTTGGCTCTTATTTTAATCAATGGAGATTCTCCTAGGTACACATCATTATTGGCTGGTAAATAATGGTAGTCTAAACCAAAAGTAATATTTTCACATTTATCAGACCTATGGATTTAACATCATCATACAATGTAATAAAGCAATATTCACATATTTAGTAGCTCTATAGAATTGACATCATCCATTGCAAGATTACACTCCCATAGTTTTCTCCTTCACCTTGATGGCACCCTACACACTTCCTTGAGCTCCCTCTACTTGTGAATGCACTCATGGCTCCCACTCATCTCTTAAATCACTATTTTTTGACCCTATTACCTCCTTTGTAATCTCCTTGAGCTTATTTCAACAAGATATGACCTACACTTGCCATCCCTCCATAACATCTCTGCATCAAACTTCATTATATGTGTTGATATCTTCATTGATATTTGATATTCACCTAATTTCCATAGTTGCATCCATTCCCTTTCCGTTTTCCATCCTTACTACATCCTCACCTATTGTCTTATCCTTTGCATCAAACCATGATGTGGCTTCCCCCTCCACCTTTTAATGTATACACACACTAATTCCTCTCTTATCCTTGGCCCCACACACTAACCCTATAATGATACCCATTTCACCAATAATTTGGCCCAAATCAATCCACATTTTTTGTTTGAAACCACTTTTCATGCTAGCCTGCAGCTTACCCACTATTTTCCTTTTAAAACCACTTTGAAAACCCATGGATTTTTTCCCTAATAATTAGTGTTGGTATTGGATTTCATTTTCATTATTTAGGTTTTAGTTTTGTCATATTTGATATAGTTGGTTTCAACTCTTTTACTTTTTAACTAGGTCAGTCTAAAACATTAATGATATGTGTCTTTCTATGTCATGCCTATGTAGTTATTTCTTTTGGTTTTAGGTTTTTCTTAAATCCTTAAGTGTAATTTATTTTTAATATTTTATACTATTTCTATAGCCTTAAGACTCCAATGACCCTATGTTAAATATTTTTTAATTCTTTTATTATTGGGATTTACCTTTTTCATTTTATGGATTTTCATTTATCTTGTTAATTAATGATCTCTTTTGTCGATAATTTTTATTTAATAATTATAAGTGGTCTTTCATATTTTTTCATGTGTTAGTGATAAAATACAAGATATAATTCATGTGATTAAGTCATTAGGTTTATACTAGTCTTAGAGGTTAGTCAATCATTAATATGTGTAATATCTTTGTCAAGTATAGTTTAGTCTAGTATAATCCAAGTCTAGTCTTTTTATTAAGTTTATTTCATTATGTTCTAGTCCATATAATTGTATGGACACATTTTTATTTGAAACCGATGCCCACTTCTATGGTTCTCATGGATATTTCAATTTTCTCTATTGATAATCTCACTGGTACATTAATTCAACTTCAAAAAAGTGGTACTATTAGGAAATATCAAACTATGTTTAAAACATTAAACAACATCTCTACTGCATTCTTTATTCATTTATTCATCAATGGAATTCAACATGATAATCAAATAGAGGCTCAAATATGGTAACCTCAATCCATGATAGAATCATGAGGCTTATCCAAGATCACTAAAGACCATATCAATTAGGATCTCTCCAAGATATCTTCATTCTAGCATCCCAACATAGCACCACCTCTCCAAGTTAATGCAAAGTTCATTAATTCCCTTTTGGATGCACCTCATCAGGCTCCAAATGAGCCAATTTAATAAATCACCATGCTCGAGTAGGCCCTTGATGAGCTAAAGTCAATAATCATATATCCTAAGTAGGAAATTGAGTCTTTAAATCCCTTAGAGAAAAATGCTAAAGGGGATGGCATATATCCCCAATTCATTCATCAAGATGACTATTTTGAGCACCCTTGCTCTCACTTTGAGGATATTATCATCATGGTTCAAATTGCATTTCAATATTTAGTTATAGTGTGCATGTTCACCTTATTAATCTACATGTTCATATCCAAGCACATGTGAATGAAATGAAATTAGAAAAGGATACATGGACATGACTCTATCTGGTCTTTAACCTATTTTTTGGTCTAGCCTTCATTTGGTCATCCTCTTATTTTTGTGATGTTTTGAGGGAAAAACATGTTTAATGGGGATGAAATGTAATATACCTAAAGAGGGGTATAATAGTAGAATAGATAATAAAATATTTAATAATTATTTAGTACCACATGTATAAGAGTAAGGAGTTATGTAGTTGAGAACTTGTTGGGTGAATATTTTGTCACTAGCTAACTAATGGAAAAATAGGTATATCAACCTCAACATAAGGAGATTTATATAGAAAAATGTGTAGGTTTACCACAACAAAATAAGATAAATCTCTCTTCTCATCAAGGGGAGGTTCCCTATAAGGTAGGGGAGGTTCCCTATAAACTACTATAACTAATAAAAACTGAAAATACACTCAGGGGTGGGATAACACCATCCATCTCTCTTTTTTCAGAGATGATGTTCACAAGGACAAGGAGAAATCCTGGGTAATTACTAAAGGCATTTATTTTCTTTCAAAAATGATGTTTAGAAAACTAGAGGAAGACTTCCTGGGTAGTAACTATAACCACAAGAAACCCATGAAAGCACAAAGTGTTTCATTGCTTCTCTCACTGATCATGATGCAGTAACACAGTAGAATTAAGTGCAGCACAAAGTCTCCACCTCAACTACAACAAAGTGAAATATTACAAAGGGTAATGGCAGCTCAAAGTCTCACCAATATCCTTTAAACTGAAATAGAAAACAAATAGACTAAAGATAGTATGGTAGCACAAAGTCTCCCATAGTCAGCTCCAAGACACCTTCCAGATTATTTCCACTAGTTCTAATTATTCAATTAAATGGAAAAGACTATATTTAGGAAATAGACATAAGAACAATTTCCTAGATAACACAAGCTATTTCAACACAAAGTCTGAAAGGTCACTTGCTTTCTCATTCAAATGAGAAAATGTGATTAACAATCTGATCTCAAAGTCTTAGAAATGCCTTTCAATTTGGGTAGGGTTTTGATTCTGATAATCGAGAGATCCTTTTTCTATGAAATGAGAGATTACAATATATAGCACTCAAAAAAATACTTGGTGCTTTGTTCCATAAAATGGCCCATACCGCATTCAATGCATTGGACAGAGGAAATTCTTTGAAGGGGCCATGCTAGAGCTAACCACAAACTTAGACTTTGGCATTCTAATTATGTCAAGTGTCTTCTCCCAAGCATGGGTTGCTTGGTCCTCTTTATGATACTTACACAAATGTCCACTTCATCTTTACTCAATGAAGAAAAATAGGTCGTGCCATTAAATCTTTGCACTCTCTAATGTCCACTTGGTGGACTATTCCATCTACTAAAATTAACTCTCCTATAGATATTTATAGATTTCTTGTAGTTGTTCTCTCCTTTCTTACCACATTTTATCTTTCCTTGGTGATCTGGGCTCTTAAGGCTATCTTCTCACTTTTAGCTGGCTCCTTCGACTCCTTCCTTGGCTGGTCACTAAGTTTGTTCTCAAGTATTTTGAAAATCAATGGTTATTCCATCACCCTAAAATTGACATCTATGGGGATGTCATTGGTCTCTTTCAACCTATTTGAACCTTGAACCTTGAACTCTTTTGGTTCAAAGGTTTAATGGTTCAAATGTTCAATGTGGTGTGAAGGGCCGCGTTTGCTTTCTTTTTCTTCTTCGATTGAACCATTTATTCAAACCCTTTGCTTCAACCATATTGTTAAACTTCTTTTTAGAATCTTACACTTCCTTCATTTTCTCAAAGCTTCCTTTCAAACTTTGAACTCTTTGAACCCTTTTAACCTTTGAACCTTGAACCATTTTGGTTCAAAGTTCAATAATTCATTCACTTTCTTTGAATCCTTTTAAGCTTTGAACTCTCTGGATCCCTTAATTTTCTAAGTCCATCAAACTTATTGAACTTTTTGAACCTTTGAACCCTTAAACTCTTTTTGGTTCAAGGTTAAACAATTCAATAATTCAATCTTCACTCTTCGAAGCCTCTTTTTTTAAGTCCACCGAAGCCATTGAACCTTTGAACTCGTTGAACCTTTGAACCTTGCAGAGGTAGGGTTCAATGGTTTAATGGTTCAAAGTGGTTCATTCTAATTATTTGAAGCCCATCGTTAAGTCTTTTGATCAAACCTTTGCATTGAACCATCCTCAAAACATGAAGGAAAAGCCTCAAATATTTTGAAATTCCTTTAAAGAAAGCCCGCCATTGAACTTGTGACTTCATTAGTTGAAAAGGCTTAAATATTTGAAAAACTTAACTGTTCAAAATATTTTTGAGAAAAAAAAGAGAGAGTTTTGGTCTACATGACCAAAATGGTTAGTATGTTGTCCAAAAAATTAAGTGATGGATTTTGGGAACAACAGCTGGCTCTAGTTGGGGAGCTTTCATTGATTGAAATTTTTAAATAGTCAAAGGGAGTAGAAGTTAGAATATCAATGCCTTCATTTATGCCATTGGGCTATAGACCCATGCTACCCAAAAAGAAAGGTGCCAAAAAGTAAATGGTGCCAAAAACAAATGAAAAACATAAAACAAAGAAAGACTATAAATATATACAAATATACAACTAGACTTATCTGATACTTCAAGAATTGAAGTGCTTCAGATCCTACCCACTATGAGGCAAAGCGAATGGTGTTCCATCTTGATATTTTAGCAAGAAACTATTTTCACCATTTAAATGATGAATGGAAAATGGGCCTCTCTATAGGAAATCCAATTTTACATGCATTACTTTTGGTTCTCTCCTCTTGTCCCACAATAAAAAATGATCTCCAATCTAAAAATCATGGATCTTTGCTTTCTGTTCGAAGAGTCTCTTCACCAAACTTTGATGTGCAACAATTCAGTCCACCACCATATTTCATTTCTCATTAAGTTTAGTCAAGCACATGATCCTCTTATCAATGGAACTTTCATAAGTTAAATCTTCTACTACCTTTGATAACTTTAATGATGGTAATTTTAGGATGATTAGTATCTCTATATTGAGACCATATAGAAGTTGGAATGGGGACATACCAATTACCCTCTTGGGTGTAATTCTATCTACTCATAAAGCATCAAGTAATGCTTTATGCTAGGTTCTTTGATTGTCATCTACCAGCTTCCTGATAATGTTCACTAGGTTCTTGTTGCTTGATTCTACTTGACCATTTTCTTGTAGATAATAGTCAGAAGAGTGAGAGAGGATAATCCCATAATAGTAGCAGAACTGGTAATCTCATGAGAAGAGAAATAGGTTGCAATGTATGTTATAATCTTGGTTAGGACCCCAAACCTAGAAATGATGTTTTCCTTGAGGAAATTACATACTACTTTTGAAGTAACATGCTTGATTGGAATGGCTTCCACTTACTTGGTAAAGTATTCTATGTCTATGAGGACATAATCATGTCCAAAACTCAAGGATGGATTTACAGTGCCAATGAAATCAATTCCTTATTGTTGAAATGACTCTTCTATCACCACATGCTTGAGAGGTAACACAGCCAACTTGGGTTTGCCAATGAAATGTTAACACATCTTGCACCTATACACCCAAGCATATAAATCTTGAAATAGAGTAGGCCAATAGTACCTAGCTCACAGAATCTTATGGGTAGTCATAGGCATATAAAAATGTCCTCCATAAGCCAAATTGTAGAAGAACTCTAAAAGTTTATTCTGTTGCACTTTATCCATGTAGTGAAAGAACACCCCATCAAGGTTCCTCTTATACAGATTGTTGTCCCACATGACAAAATTGGCATATTTTAGAGTAATAGTCCTCTTTTCTTTATGAGACAGGTGAGTAGGAAACTCACCATAGATAAGGAAATGAGTAATATTTGAATACCACTCATTTGTAGTGGTGACAAAGAGAAGTGTTGGCATGTCTTCAACTTTTATTTCTTCATGCCCTCTTTCTTCTAGTATGTTATCAGTGATTAATTGGCAGAGACCCCTTCCCCACACAAGCTTCATTGGTTTGATAATAAGATCAAACTCCTAGATTTTAGCAATCCAATTGCCCTTTTTGATTCTAAACTTCTGCTAAGTTAGTATGGACTTGATTGTTGTATCAAGAACTAGAGCAATAGTATGTGAGTTCAAGATGTAAAAATGAAAGTGTCTTACCACCTTTACCATAGCATAAGCATGCTTCTCTATGTTTGAATACTTTAGCTCTTGAGCTTTGAGAGGATAACTCATGAAGTATATGCGAGACTCCATACCTTCTTTCTTCTGCTAAACCAAAATGATTAAAATCATGTGTTTAGAAGCATAGTTGTATATCATGAAGCCTTTGGTATAATCAAGATAAACTAGTATTGGGCCATGGGCGATAGCTTCCTTGATGTTTTGAAATGATGATTTTCTTTCTTCAGTCCAGCTGAAAGTAGCTTTACCCTTCATCATATTGACAATGTGGCAAGTATTTTCTATGAATTCAAGAATGAACCTTCACAAAAAATTCATTTTTCCAAAGAAAGAGTGGACTATAGTCTTATTGGTAGGATGAGAAAGCTCTTGGATGGATTTTACCCTTTTTGGGTCAATATTTATGCTTTCTTATGACACAATGTGACTAAGAAGTTTCCCTTTAGGAACCCTAAAAATTGATTTCTTGGGATTAAGAGAAATACCATTCTACCTACATCACTCTAGCACTTGTTGTAGATGATGCACATGATCAAGATGATGCTTAGAAAATACATTCAAATCATCAAGGTATACCATAATGAACTTACCTATTTCATTTCTAAAAGTAAGATCCATCACTCTTTGGAAAGTGGCACCATCATTGATCAAGCGAAAAGGCATTCTGTGATATGCAAAAGTGCCCCAAGGAGTTGTGAAAGTGGTCTTATGTTGGTCTACTTCACCAACCTCTACTTTATTATATCTCAAAAAACCATCTAGCATTGATAACATCTCAACACTAGTTATTGTCTATAAAAACTGATCCATGATGGGTAGGGAATAGTTGTCTTTTAAAGATGACTGACTCAGATTTTTGAAATCAACACACAGGTGAATTTCACCATTCTTATTTCTCATAGAGACTATATTTGCAATCCAAATAGAATAATGGATTGGGAAAATAATTCTTGCATTCAACATTTTCTGTACCTTAGATAGAATTATGCTTGATATTCTAGGGTTGTACTGCCTTTGCTTCTGCTTGTGAGGTAATGATCTATTCTTGAGAGGAATTTCATGCTAGATTTATTCAAGTCTAAGAGGTTTCAAATCATCATAAGAGTATGCCAAAACATCAATTTAATGGTGAATCAGAGTGATAAACTTGATTTTTTCATCAGAGGTACAATAATTTCCAATGTTAACCATTTTGGGATTATCTTTTGTACTCAAATTTATTTGATCAAAATCCTTGGAGGATTTTGAATCCATTTGTTGTTCCTTGATAAACCTATCATGCTTGTCAAAAAATTTCTTAAGAAAAACTAATCATTTCGAAATTTTATTCCCTTTGAGTTGAAGGAACTCTTCATCAGCGTTTAAATTTGTTTCTAGAGCTAATTCTGGTGATGGAGATTCACTGCCTTCAAATTTAAGATTTTTAAAGCTATCTATTTGTTCCAAAAAATCAATGATTTATTTGTCACCATTGAAAACCTACCAATGGTCAGCATTATCAAGTACACTTGGTCAAAAGACCAACTTGATATGTACCTATCTTCTTTGAAATCTTGGTGAGGGACCAAGAGAGTTGTAGAGATGGCCAATGCATCTACACGACTGTTGAATTCTCTGGGCATGATAAAAATACTAAAAGCATTAAAGATTTCAATGTAGTCCCACACTAGATTATGACAATTTCATAATCTCTCATTCTTTGTTTGATACATATTCCTCACCTAACAAACCACCAACTTAGTTTCTCCTTTGGCATGAAGAAGTCTAACACCTTTATCTTGAGTAGCCTTTAATCCAAGTAGCAATGATTCATATTCAGAAGTGTTGTTAGTGTTGCTGAACTACAACTTATATACATAGGGGAAAATATCTCCTTGAGGAGATATCAAAAATACTCTAGCTCCATAACTAGTAAAAGAATTTTTGCCATTTAATTCTAAAATCCAAACATCATAAAAAACTGACCCTCTTTCAAATTTTACTTTGTTTGAGAGGGGAGATCCTTTTGCACCTACACTATGCTCTACCAATTCTTCTATTATCTTGTCTGAATTAATTTTTAAATTGTCACCTACATGACTTTCATTAAATGAGATAGGAACATCCTCTATGGATAGGAAGTAGTTACCCATTCTTGAAGACTCAAACAGAATTTGAGCTTTAGGGGCTGATGTTTGGGAGATAGTGTACTTAAATTCCTTATCAGGAAGTAACCTTTGCATGACACCCTTGATAGGAATCCTCACCTTAAATAGGTTCATACTCAATTCTCCACCAATGTCCTTACAAAAAAAATTCCTAAGAAGAATACCATAGGAGGCTGGGACTTCATCCACCAAGACTGTCATTCTAATTCTCTTATCTGAGAAGGCCACAAATACAAATTGGGCATCCTTGATTTGTCTCAGAAGTGGCACTTGTTTGTTTTCCATGGAGAAACATCTCCCAAAGGTGTTATTTATTGTGAGACCAAGAGATTTAGCCACTTTGGTGGGCATGACATTATCAGAGGCACCAAAATCTATAATGCAATTGTTCAGTTGATAACCATTTATTAATAGGGAGACATAAAATAGTTCTATCTTTCCACGGGCAGTAGGAGGAGTGATGACAAGGTTATTTAGGGTGGATGTGTTCTTTGGGGGAACATGAGTCACCTCTGGGACACCTTATCCTGAAGGGATGGCTTTATTCTTCACACATTCAACCAACCTATCCAATTGCTCAAGGTTGTCTTTTAAATATTCAAACTCAATCATTTGAATTTTATTATTCTTATAATGGTCAATTATATCAAATGATTGAAATGAATCTGAAATAGAGGAAGGTAGTCCATCAATTTGGTTTTTACTAGGTGTAGGACTGGTCTATGAATTTGAAGTAGAAGGTGAAGGAATATTTGAGGTACTTACTTTTTTGTTGATCACTAGGTCCTTTGATTGGAAAGGCAATGAAGTTCCTTATTTAACAATTGAAATTGCTAGTTGAGATTATTACCCTATTTTTCCTTTATCTACTTGTTGAGCTGACTAGTTTTGGGACCTGGTAAATACTACATATGATCCATCAAATGTTTCACCTTTACTTCTGGATTCATCTTAGTAATTTAGGAAACCAATGTTAGAGTCACTAGTTGATTCTTCTTCCCCTTCTGTGAATATATTAGCATCATCTTCTTGGTCCAACTTAAGTTGGAAAGAGAAATCAGATTTAGTTTCAAGATATCCAACTACTGAGTTAGCTGGAGCTGCTTCAATGGTAAGCTTCCCCTATAGGGGAAGAAGATGGTTTGGTTACTCTTGATTTTTGGCAGCATTGCCTTGGTTTGAATGGTTAGGAAATTTCCTCCTTGGTATATCTCAATATGAAGGAGGATTAGACATCCCTTATGCCATTTACTTCTTGAGAGCTAGCAACTTATTTTCTAGCTTCTGCACCATAGGATTAGTGGTGCATGTAGAAGAATATTCATAAGATGAAGAAGATTTATTTTTGTTAGGATCTCTTATTATCTTTTCTACCAAGATAAGATCATCTTCAACCTCATTGGCCAAATCTTGAGCTAGAACAAGATCTATGTAGCCAGCTCACCTTACCAATAAACTCACTTTGGGAAGCTGAGAATTGATGAAGAAGAATTTAAGATTCTTAGGTGTTGGCTAAGCAATTGTGGGAATCCTACTCCTTAGCTTGTCAAATTTAGAAATGAAGTATCACATAGACTCATGAGGCTCATTCTTCATTTGTGTAGGCTAAGCTAATAGGGCATGCACATCTTTTGTAGGCTTGAACCTTGCTTCAAACTTAGCTTTGAGGGAGTTCTAGTCAATCACAATCTAGTCTACATATGATAAAACTAGTCTACAATAGTATTTTTTAATGTTTCTACAAATAACCTAACTATTATGTCCTCATAATCCATGCCTATCACACCATAGGCTATGCAAAAGGCTGAAATATGTTCATCAGGATGAACTCTCCCATCACCATAGAATTTGGAGAAATTTTTCCTTGAACTGTGAGGTAGTTTGTGTAGAGGTGGAGTTAGATTCAGGAGACCAAAGGTGTCACCCTAGGGGCCTTGATCTACCATTATATCACTATTGAAGGGAGGGATAGCAAATCTTGGTGGGGTATGTATAGATAAAGCTCTACTAGCAAAGGAAAGAGAAGCTTTACCTGGTATTGGAGCCCTGATGTTGGTAGGAGGAAAACTCTTGGTTTGCTGAAGGCAAGTTTGTGGAGGGGAAAAATCAAAGTTATTTTGCCACACAAACTCAAATATAGGGTCAAAAATACCTTGAGATTTTTGGATTCATGTATATCATGGATCTACTAGAGTGTAAAATAGAAATGGAAAAGAACTGAAATTGCTTCAATTTAAAGCTTAAGGCTTCAAACTGCACATTCTTCTCCCCAACAGAGTCACCAAAAACTATTGGGTGAATATTTTGTCACCAACTAACTGACGAAAAAATAGGTATATAAACCTCAACATAAGGAGATTTATATAGTAAAATGTGCAAGTTTACCATAGTAAAATGAGATAAATCTCTCCTCTCATCAAGGGGAGGTTCCCTATAGGGTATGAGAGGTTCCCTATAAACTACTATAACTAATAAAAGCTAAAAATACACTCAGGGGTGGGATAACACCATCCATCTCTCTTTTTTTAGAGATTACATTCACAAGGACAAGGATAAATCTTGGGTAATTTCTTAAGGCATTTCTCTTCTTTTAAAAATAATGTTCAGAAAACTAGAGGAAGACTTCTTGGGTAGTAACTATAACCACAAAAAACCCATGAAAGCACAAAGTCTTTTGTTGCTTCTCTCACTAATCAGGACATAGTAACACAGTAGAATAAAGTGTAACACAAAGTCTCCACCTCAACTACAACAAAGTGAAAGATTATGAAGGGTAATGGGAGCTCAAAGTCTCATCAATATCCTTTAAATTGAAATAGAAAACAAATAGACTAAAGATAGCTATGGTAGCACAAAGTCTCCCATAGTCAGTTCCTGGACACCTTCCAAATTATTTCTACTAGTTCTATTTATTGGATTGAATGGACAAGACTATATTTAGGAAATAGATATACTAAAAATTTTCTAGATAACACAAGCTATTTCAACACAAAGTCTGAAAGGTCACTTACTTTCTCATTCAAATGACAAAATATGATTAACAGTCTGAGCTCAAAGTCTCAGGAATGCCTTTCAATTTGGGTAGAGTTTCACTTCTAATAATTGAGAGATCCTTTTCTATGAAATGAGAGATTAAAATATATAGCACTCAAAGAAAGACTTGGTGCTTTGTTCCATAAAATGGCCCATACCGCATTCAATGCATCAGATAAAGGAAATTATGTGAAGGGGCCATGCTGGAGCCAATCACTAGCCTAGAATTTGGCATTCTAATTATGTCAAGTGTCTCCTCCCAAGTATGGGTTACCTATTCCTCTTTATGATAATTATGTAGTTGTCCACTTTGTCTTTACTTAATGAGGAAAAATAGGCCATGCCATTAAATGTTTGCACTCTTTAATGTCCACCTAGTGGACTGTACCACCTACTAAAATTAACTCTCCTATAGATATTTATGGATTTCCTATAGTTTTTCTCTCCTTCCTTACCACATTTTGTCTTTCCTTGGTGATCTAAGCTCTCAAGGCTATCTTCTCACTTTTAGTTGGCTCCTTTGGCTCTTTCCTTGGCTGGTTGCCGAGTTTATTCTCAGGTCTTTTGAAAATCAACAATTATTCCATCACCCTAAAATTGACATCCATAGGGACATCACTAGTCACTTTAAATCACTTTGAACCTTAAACCTTGAACTCTTTTGCTTTAAAGGTTTAATGTGGTGTGAAGGGCTGCATTCACTTTGTTTTTCTTCTTCGGTTGAACCATTTCTTCAAACCCTTTGGTTGAACCATCTTGTTGAACTTCTTTCTAAAATATTCCACTTCTTTCATTTTCTTGAAGCTTCCTTTTGAACTTTGAACTCTTTAAACCCTTTGAACCTTTAAACCTTGAACCATTTTGGTTCAAATTTCAATGGTTCATTCACTTTCTTTGAATCCTTTGAAGCTTTGAACTCTTTGGATCCTTTCATTTTCTAAGTCCATTGAACTTATTAAACTCATTGAACCTTTGAACCCTTGAACTCTTTTTGGTTCAAGGTTCAATGGTTCAATATTTCAATCTTCACTCTTTGAAGCCTTCTTTTCTTTAAGTCTACCAAAGTTGTTGAACCTTTGAACTCGCTGAACCTTAAAACCTTGCAGAGGTGGGGTTTAATGGTTCAATGGTTCAAAGTGGTTCATTCCAATTGTTTAAAGCCCACCATTAAGTCTTTTGATCTAACCTTTGCATTGAACCATCCTCAAAACACTAAGGAAAAGCATCAAGTGTTTTGAACTTCCTTTAAAGAAAGCCTGCCATTGAACCTGTGACTTCCTTAGCTGAAAAGGCTTGAATATCTGAAAAACTTAACTACTCTAGAGAAATAAAAGAGAGAGAGTTTTTGTCTATAGGACCAAAATGGTTGGTATGTTTTCCACAAAAGCAAGTGATAGATTTTGGGAACAATAGAACTGGTATAAATAAAGGAGTTGCGTAGTTGAGAACTAGTATAAATAAAGGGGAATATCTTGTTCTAAATAATCCAAGAAGTCATTTATAATTATATCTTTCTCTAATAATTGGTTTTCCCCTTGAAGATTCTTGTAATATAGAGTTCTTCCTTCTATAAAATAAATATTATGTGTGTAATCAACATTTAAGCTCAATATATGTAGTTTAGATTACTATGGTGTAAATTATGAGCCCTAGATTCCTAATAAAAACCCAAAGCTTGCTCCTCAAGTAGAATGGTGGATAAGTAGATTCATAATATATCTTACTTCTTACTCTCTTATTTTATAAATGGTGAAATGATTTTTTTTATATAGGTGGATCTATCCCTAAACCTTTCTAAAATTTTTGGCCGATAAGGTCAACCTAATCGACCTAACATTGAAATCAACAAAACCTAACTAGGCCATATACGAGGTCATCTAGGGGCCAACCTAGTCCCTAATAAGTTTTATCAATAAGAATACAAGGTTGATGTGGCTAACATAGTTATGAAAACTATCAAAAGGGGTTTAGGTTAGGGAAAGGGCTAATGAAGGTAGTAAAATACTAGAGGAGTGTGTAAAATGGGAGGAAAAGATTAGGGGAATGGGTTTTACGAGACAAGTGTGTATATAGAAAGTGGTAAAAGGGACAAAAATCTTATGAAGCACCAATGGTCTACCTAACCCTTTCTCATTGCACCCCTTAGGGTGTATAATTAGAGAGATTGAGAATCAACAAGTTCCTTGAAGATAAAGAGGATCAGTAATTGATAAAATTTCAAAAATATTATGTGTATATAAATTATACCTCATGTTATAGGTTATTGGCATGCTCACATGGTTGGCTATGGCTATAACATCATAAGTCACCTCTTACATGAATGATTTGAGTCACAAAGACCACCTTAAGTCTAATTATATAATCTCACACATGATCAACATGAGATGAATATTTTACATAAGCTTAAATAAAATGAGGAGGTGACCACCATGACACTCCTTGACATAGGTATACCTCTTAAAATTCTAACTCTAATTTCCTAAGGACAACGTACCTTTTCTTGAATATCAATATACTTTATCAAACATAAGAAGGTGACCAAGCCTAGGTTTAGGTGTTTATGGGTATAGGTTGACCCTTTTTGATTCTAAGGGTAGAAACAAGTCAACATCACTAGTGACCTTGAAGTGTTGACCTTCTTGTTGGTCAAGAGGAACTAGAATACCCTACATAATATCCATGACATAGTTTTAAGACCTCTCTAAATAGGATGGCACTTTATGATCAACACCTTGATTACCTCAAGGACTATAAAAACCTCACAAGACACAAAGGATCACAACAAGGACACACAATAAGAGAAACACGAACATAACCAAGACACATAATACTAAATAACAAGATAACCAAAAAAGTAACTAACAAATCATGTACTACAAAACTTAGAAGAAAGGAGACCTTAAATGCTATGTACAAATATGATATGTACCCTAAAAATACTTAAATAACACCCTATTAACATGGATAGGAATTTCTTTACCATTCAAACTTGCTAATTGGAAATAATTGTGCTCTTTGCAATCGATAATAATGTATGGTCCACTCCATATGCTATCAAATTTTGAGTGGTTACCTAGTTTAACCTAATCTTCATCCCACTTGATCACAATATCACCTTGTTGGAAAATCCTTGAATAATATCTCTTATAAAATGACCTTTTTAGCTAATCTTGATTAGATAGATGACATGCATAGCATCATCTCTTATCTCTTCCAACTCTCTCAATTTATTCATCCTTACCTCTATGACATCATTCTCCATGAGTTCAAGTTGATGTGTGAGTTACAAGTCTAGTAATTTGAGTGATATGGGAAACCTTGACTCCTTTTCATATATCATAAGGTATGGTGAATGACTAGTATCCTTCTTTGGAGTGATCCTATTTTCTGACAAGGTTGTCCTTGGCTTAGTATGTGAGTCCCTCTAGTTATCCTCCATAGTCATCCTTATGATTCTAATTAGGTTCTTGTTGGTTTATTTTTCAATTCCATTATCCTATGGATATTAGTTAGAGGAAGTGATGAGGTAGATGTCATGGCTAAGATCCCATTCACTCATCTTTGTACTATTAAATGCTAGTGCATTATATGATATTTTGGTGGAGGGGATCCCAAATTTAGTTACTCGGCTATCATATAACTCTAAAAATGCATTCTCATTTGATTCTTAAAGTATTACTACCTCCACCCACCTCTTAAAGTAGTTTATAATAGTCAAGACCCACTTGTGTTCTACACTAGATGGAGGGTGAACCATGCCTACAAAGTCTAAGCCCCACTACATGAAGGACTACTCCACTTGGATTGGTTTTAGGGGAAAGGAAATTATTCTTTGCTTCCCATTGAACATGGCACACTTTTGGCATATTATAACCCAAGCATGGGATTTACTTGAAAAAACTTGGCCAAAAGTAACTTGATCTTAGATCTTTGTTTTTGTAGTCTTGGCTACAAAGTGCCCTCCTATAGGTCCATCATGAAATGGGTTTAGGATCTTGTCAACTTGGTTAGTTTCTACACACATCAAGAGCATACCATCAATAATATTTTTGAAATAAAATCCATCAATTAAGACATAAGGGATTTATTTCAGCCTATAGTAACTTCTTATCCTATTTAGGCCTATAGCACATTCTTCTATTTGAAGGAATCTTATCATGTCTTGAGTCTAGCTAGTAGGAAATATAGGTGTAGCTACTTGGTGGTCACTTTACTTTACCATAACCACTTATTTTTCCTCAATCACATATATTTCCAAGTGTTCACATAGTCATCTTCCCCTTATCATCTTACTGACCTTCATTTCTATATCACATTCCATTCATTTAGTCACCCAACTTGTTCTCTTTTCACACAAGTCTTAGTTAAGAATGAAGTCTTTGATGCTAGGGTTTACGACCATGACATAGATATTGTTATTAGAAACCATTTTTATAAATTTTTTGAGACATCTCATGACTAAAATCACATGATTTCCCACAAATGTATACCTATCTTAATATCCCTCTAATTCTTGACTAAAGAAGGCTATAGGGTGCTCAAGACCCTCACTATTTTTTTGCATTATCATAGAAGAAATAATATCATTGGTTGAGAAGGAATATTAAAATAAGTGCCTTGATAAATAATGGTTGAGGATGGTGGGTGCTTTGGTAATGACCTATTTAATGGCTTCAAATATTTTATTTTTCTTTAGTCCATGTAAAATCCTTATGTTTCTTGAGTATGAAGGTTAGAAGCCTTACAAACTTAGCAAAACCAAGGATAAACCTCCTAATGAAGATGATATTACCTAAAAAACTCTATAATCCCTTCTTGTGCATGGGAAATGATAGATCAAGGATTTCACTTATCCTCTTAGGGTCTATAGAAAGGCCTTATTTTGACATAATGTGGCCTAAAAGTCTACCCTCATGGACTGAAGAAATATATTTTTTGGGATTCAAGGAGAACCCATACTACCTAAACCTATAAAATATGAGTTTTAGGTGTGTCAAGTTATCATTATAATCCTTGGATAATACTATTATATCATCAAGGTAGATGAGAACCATCTCATTGATGAGTCGTTAGAAGGCTACATCCATTGCCCTTCAGAAGGTGGCCCCTATAATGGATAGCCCAAAGGGCGTATTCTTGTAATAATAAGTGCCTAACTTAGTTGTGAAGGTATGATTATGTTAGTACTCGTCATTCACCAACACTTTATTGTACCCTAAGTATCCATTCAAAAAGGAAAAACATTTTGAATCTATAAATTTTAAAATAATTTGATCCATGGATGAAAATGGGTAGTGATCTCTCAATGACACCTTGTTGAGATCCCTAAAGTCTACACATAACCTTATCTCCCCATTCTTATTCCTTATAGGAAAAATATTATCCACCCATGAAGAGTGTTTGCTGTGTAAGATGATGTTGGACTCAATGAACTTGGTCAACTCTTTCTTCATGAGGAGTTCAATCTTGGGGTTGATCAGTATTTGATTTTATCTCATAGGCCTATAACTTGCCTCCAATTCTATATCATGTTGGTCCAAACTAGGTTCAAAAACCTTCAAATCATTATACTCCCAAGAAACTATGTCTATAAATTCTTGACACAACTCTAGTAAGGCTACCTTTTCTTCCTTTATGTTTATTTTACCTAGTTTGAGAAACCTATACTTAAAGATAGTGACCTTATCATAGTTTTCCTCCTTGGTTAACATGCTAAATTTGTCCTTCCTTAACTTATCATCCTCATTGAATATCTTTCCAATGTCACCAATCCTTTAGGTAGTTTGTTTGTCCTTAGTTGGAAAATATAGTCACCATACTATTGTTGAAGTCTTCCTTGATTTATTGAGTATAATTCTACCTCCTGATACAAGAAACATGCTATTTGATTATCATTTTCAAAGACCTAATATCTGATCTAATTATCAATAACTAAAGGTTTGCAAACTATATTGATTTGTGATTGATATTTCATGTTCTTTA
Source organism: Torreya grandis (assembly GCA_037957365.1). NCBI lineage: Eukaryota > Viridiplantae > Streptophyta > Pinopsida > Cupressales > Taxaceae > Torreya > Torreya grandis. Next base: position 128,167 of record JARHVA010000152.1, read on the forward strand.
CCCCGACTTGGGATGTCATAATATGCTCTTATGGGTGCCAACTAGTTATCATGTTGATTAGATTGTCTTTGAATTGAGTGGGTGTCAAAGGTCTCAAAGTATTATAATATGTCCCAAACCTTGTATTTGTATTCCTTTAAAAGTGGATTCTTGACTTAATTAATCTCTCTCACCTGATGCATTGCCAACTCACTATCTCCCATGGCTTGTGGGAACTTAATGCCTCTCTTTCTTACCCATTGTATCCTATGAATGATGGAATCATACTCTATTGTGTTTCATGTGTAGCTAAATTATAACCTCATGGAATAGATGTATCTTTTTTTGAAAGGTGAGAAAAGCATGACACTTTCCCCACATCCTTTTTTGCAGCTAGATCCATCAAAGAACAAACCCCATACTCCATCATGATATTGTCTTGGGTTAGTAAGAGATATTATGATAGCCTCTTCCTCATGAATAGAGTATACCCCCAATAATACTTATTTAATTCTATTATATGGATCATAGCCATGGTTATTATTGGACAAATTTGGCCTACATATAAAACTATGCCTAGATATGGCACATGAAGATGAGTAGAGTCCTAAGTGAGGAGTGATATAATGAATTAAGAAGCATGAAAACTTCAAGGGGAAGATCACAAGTTATTTTAAAATATTTTGAGACACTTTAAGCAAGCTAAAGGTGTGAATTTGGTTACTTGAAGGAGCTATACCATCATGACACATCATGCAAGAATAAACAAAGTAAGTTGGTTATGCATTTAATAAATGCACTTTAGAAGTCCACCAAAGCTAGAGAGTTACTTTAACATGATGTAATTCATGCCAAGATCATCCCCTAAATTTTTTTTATTTTGATGATTTTTTTATCTCAAGATATAAGCCTTTGAAAATAATCTAGCAGTGTGAGACATGCATAGAGATGTCAAGTTAAAACCATAGGGAATAGATGTTTGAATTCAAAAAATACTTAAAAATATTCAAGTTGAATGTAGGATAGACAAGTGGAATGATCTCAAAGGTTGGGATTGACAATTAACAACACACGGGTGCTCATCTAGGTTAATAAGTCAAATAAATATCTATGATACATGTTTAATTATGTAATTAGAGATAAACAGTGAAATTGAGGTTAAAAAGTCATAAAATCTTAAGAATGAATGTGGTGATGACATGTGGCATGATCATAGTGACTTAAAATATCAATGGTGTATGTTCAATCAAGTATAATGAATATCAATGGCACATGTTCGACCATGCAAAGCAGATTGATGGTGCACATGAAGTTAAAAGGTCAATAAGCTAGATTACACATGAGGCCACCATGTAGCACATGCATGTTAACAATATAAAATTGAAAACAAGATATTGAGGGTAAAAATGGTGCCACCAAGTGCCATAATATAGATTTAGATCATAGATTGATAGCAATAATGAAGGTGAAAGCTAGAAGACTCCTATGAGGATCAATGAAATAGAGTTTATCAAGTCTCAAAAAGGCATAGGATGTAGACATGTATCCAAACTTGCAATGGTCAGATTTTTAAATAAAACAAGTAGCCCAGATAATATACATGAAATAAAATACATTATATCAATTTTTTTTCCCCATGCAAGTAAATGAATAAATTTGACATCAAATATGATCTTGATTACCAGAGCTAACCCTATAGGATTGTAGGATGCCATTAAAGATATTTTAAAACTTATCAAGAGCTCTTAGACATAGTATTTATGTCTTGTGAATGATAAATAAACCCTAGCATATATATATTCACTATAATTATAGCTACATTAAAAATAATAGGGTGATTTGCTTCATTTACAATGAACCTATATTCAATATTTGGGAGTAATAGCAGAATTATGATTGTAAAAAGTATGTCAGAAGGGACACTAGTGAATGAGCTCAAGTGAATATTTGATAACATGAAAAGTATATAAATATCAATAATGGTGCCCCCAAGCTCATTCATACTATGTTGAGTTTAGAGGTTGAGGAAGATAGTGGAGCATATAATGAAATTCCAAAGTTTTTGGAAACCTTCCTATGTTTGATGGATCATGACTCAACATCTTGGGATTAATGTTAATCAATCAAAAGGCGGTTGGGAATAATTTATTAATTATTTCTTCCCTTTTCTATATATATATCCCATTCTCTTCCCTAGGGGACCCTCTCTCGACTCTTAGATATTTTTTTGGAGCAAAGATACTCTTATGCTTTTGGCATGCCTAGGCTATGCCAAGTTTGTACTGTAACACATATTTTATGTAATAAAAGATTGAATTCCTTCATTTACAAGTTCAATTAAAGTGTGTTTAATAAATTCATTTATGTGGTTAATTTAATGGATGCTCTCCTTTGCCTCTATCTAAGTATTCTCACCTTCATTAAGTGTCCTATAGATTTCATAGGTCATTCTAAGAGTAATAGATAGTTTGTTGACTAGTTTGGAAGTAGACAAGTACCCTCCCATGGAAAATTGATATCTAGTTCATGTATTTTTGAGAAATACTTATGTGAACATGGTCAAAGAGTACATGAAGTTATATTAAATATCCTTGAAAGTGTTTGATAGTGTGTCTTGTACAAGTATAAGAGTTTAAAACATTGGTGCATCACCTCTTTTTACATGTTTTTATGCATTATTATCTATTTTTCTCCATTTTACAAGAAATATATTAGTTTAAATGATATATCCAAAATGAATCCAACCTTATCTAGAGGATCAAACTCATCATAGACAACCCACATCCTAAGGCTACCTCCATTTTATGGCTTAGTTGGAGGGAGCCTAAAGAACTCTTTCCATGGGTGAAAACTAAGACCCCAATAGTTTTTGGTAAACCTGATAAGATCCATTATCCTTGGCATAGCTAAATTTTGGAGTTGAGGAGAATAATTTACAAGAAGGAAAACATCCATCATCATTAGAAGCTAAAGATCCTTCAGATTGTAGAGTTTACAACATCATCTAATAAATATTCTCATGTCAAATATTACAACAAGGTTAAAAATTAAAGTTATTCCTCTTGAAATCATTGAGTTACCTTTTAATTCATATAAAATATCAAGTTTTAGTAATAAAATACCATATCCTCAAAATAAATAACCATCTCTTGATCATCCTATTGTCCTAAGTAGTGCAATCCCCACTATCTAGATGGCTATCAAGAACAAAGAATTTGCTCCTTTCAATAGGGGTAGCCCACTAAATTTATCCAATTTTGATGAAATTATTATATCTTCCCTTAATATTATCCCATTATTATTATGAGAAGATCAAACAACCCCTATTAAGCACATTTAGGATGTTCAAAACCTTTGTTCAGTACACAATGTTGTTCAAGACAATGTAGCTATTAGACTTATTATTTCTTCCTTCAAAATAAAAGCACTAAATTTTTATAGGAATATCCAACTAAATTCCATTTCTACTTGAGATGAAATAGGTATATTCCCAATCAGGGAATTTGAAGATAAATTTGATCACCTATCCTTAGTTAAACAACTGACTACCATACATAGAGCTCTTCATGAGTTTATGTCTGATTTTAACCTTAGATTATAAAAGACATAGATTACGATACCTATATTTATTAGACCATACTTATATTATTCCTTCTTATACTATCTAAAATCCATCAATTATGATATTACTGTGATGACATAGTCAATGGGTGGTATTACCTTACCAGATGTTTATGAGGTTGAAATAATAGTATAAAATAGCTTGATACAAGCTAGTAAACTCTATAAAAGGCCTCAAATGCCTATATTTATAGAATATAAATCATATTAAATCCCTAAAATTCTTCAAATCCTATCTTTAACTCTTATTCCATCCCCTAAAGATTAAATTTCAGCCCCTTCTAGTCAAGCTAGTGAGTTTAGAGAGTTAAAAATTTTATTATAATATTTTGGGAATGAAATAGTAAAATTAAAAATGTATCAATATAAATATAATATGACCTAAAAACAACAACATCAGATGTCCTATCAACCCTTTAGGGATCAAAGGCCTCCTTATCAAGGGATTATTAAAAATAGACCACCCTACCAACTACAAGGGGCCATGACTCAAGATAAAACTTATGAAACTATTGATATTAACATGCATTCATATTAAATATATATTGTTCCAACACCACCTAAAAAAAAATTATGCAATATTTAGGTTGAAAACCCTCTAATCACAATGATGCTCAAAACCAAGACATGGTCTCAAAAAACATCACTATGCCACAAATAAGACAAGAAGCATTTTCTCTTCAAGGAGGTCAATACTAAGAAATAAGTTTGGTATCACAAGGAGAGATTTATTAATTTTAAAGGAAGCCTAATTCCATTAATGTGAATTGGCAAATGGATGATCATATTGCATTCAACTAGGTTGGTGAGACTAGCAATATAATTGGTCTAGTTGTAGCTATAATTAGAACTAAAAGAAGAGCCATTGATGAGGATCAATATGTGATTAATAATTCAATTACTTATAATTTTGTTTCCAAAAAAACCCAAGATCAAATTTTTTCCCCTATAACATAAAAAATCATAATACATAGGTTGGGAAAGTTCCTCAAGTGTCTCTTGTTTGAGAGTAACTAATAGTTTAGAAAGTGCAGCCAAAGGTTAGTGGGACCAAATTAAGTATATTGGATAAAATGAATAAGTATAATTCTATAATTATCATTTTTTATTCCCTCTCTATTCTAGGAAAAATTTATATACTCATTCAAGAGCTTTTAGCTCTCAAAGTGTCTCCAAAATTGGTTGAGAAAGAAGGTATTGTCCTCACTAATTCAGACCAACCAACTAAGAAACAAGTATAGTAGGTATTTAAGATGGTAAAGGTGGATAAAATTGAGGTAAAACCAAATAAAAATACTCCTTTCTAATTCTATTTAATATTTGGTGACACTTTGGTTCATAACTGCATGGTGGATAGTGGAGCCAGTAACATTGTTATGCCGAAGCAAATTGTAAACATGTTTGGTCTTATTTATGAACTAAAAACTAAAGGGGTATTGTAACTATATGGATCACCAAAAATAATATTAGGAATTATCAAATATATAAATTTGACACTAAATTCTTATTTTAATGTTACCATTCAATAAGATGTAGTTATGGTAGACTTGCCTCCCTACTTTGCCATGTGTCTATCAAGGGACTTCACTTCAAACATTGGAGGATAATTATTAGTTGATTGGACATATTTTGTGTTTAGGATAAGATATTATAACAAGGTAAAAATACACTTTTAACCCATAGAACATTTCCATTTGGAGCCATATATGCCAAGTGTTGTGACCACTAACTATGTCATCTTAGATGAGGAGCTAGAAAATAGTGAAGTGGAAACTGAATCACCTTTAGATGGAATTTTAGGATTTTTCCTTGATAATTATGCCTCTAACTTACATTATTATGATCCTCATAAAATAATTTAATAATAGGGGTTTGGTGTTTATTGCCTCTATGAGAATGATGCACCAATTCTAGCCATGCCAAAGGATGATGACTCTAGTGATGGTCTATGAAAATTATACTTTGATGGATCAAATAATAAGCATAGTATTAGGTTTGGAATGATTTTTAATTCTCAATCAAAGAAAACTCTTTTATATTCTATAAATTTTTAATTTGGTTGTTCAAAAATGTTACAAAATATGAGGCACTAGTTCATGGTTTACAGTGGGCTAGAAAGATGAAATTCAACACCTAATATGTTTTTGGTGATAGTGAACTAATAATTTACTAGGTAATAAGTCTTAATATGTGAAAAAAAAATTTCTTAGATATTATAATCATAGTTTATGGGACTTACTTTAATATTTTTAATCTTTCAACATTCAGGCAATACCAAGAGATGAGAACAAACATAGAGATAAGTTAGCGACCATTGGGTCACAATTTAGGATCCTAGCTAATGTAAAAAGTGAAAATATTTAGTCACACATTAAGGTGGTTGTAGGACCTTATATTCTATATAACCATGAGAATTGGTAAGTGTTTGAATATGATAATAAAATTATCAGTTTCTTGTAAGAAGAGGCCAAGTTTTCCTCAAAAATCAATCAAAGTTCTTATAGTAATATGGTGATAAATTTGTGAAACTAAAAATAAATAAGTTTTCCAAAGGATTGATCACACTTGAGAACATATTCAGTGGTGATAATGAGTTGAGAAAGGAAAATTTATTTTTGTCAACAAAGGAGTAACACTATGCCAATGTAGAGATTACATCTAATAAGAACCTAAATCTTGGTAAGGTATGCACTCCTTCACAAAAAGAAGCTTCATTAAATCATGTTCATGTTTTTTTAATGCATTTGCATGGAAATATAGTGTGATCTAAAAGGATTTGATCCAAGCCTAACTTAACACACCATTGAGTTAGAAACTAAAACTAAACCAATAAAATAAAGATGAAGGCCTATCAATCCAAAGCGCGATCCTTTGATGAGATTTTAGCTTCATAAGATCATAAAGTTATCTATTATAGTTTCAATCAAGATCTCAACTTGGGTGGCAAACCTTGTTCCACTACAAAATAAAAATGGTGAGATTATACTATGTGTTGACTTATATGATTTGAACAAGGCTTCCCTTAAAGATCACTATTCATTACCATCTATGGAACAAATTCTACAACTAGGTTTATGTTCATAAAGGTTCTTTTTGTATATGGATATAGTGGTTACAATCAGATTTTTGTTAAGGAAGAAAACTAATTCAAGACAACCTTCACCACCAAGCAGAGGACATTTTCATATAGAAATATGCCCTTTCGTTTATCCAATGTTTATACTTGTTTATTTTGATGACTAACAGTGTTTTCAAAAAATGCAAGTGAGCATATGGCTCACCTCAATAAAGTGTTTGAAAGGTCTAGGAAATTTAGTGTGTCTTTAAATTTTAAAACATGTGTCTTCTCAATTCATGAAGGTAAGATTCTTGGGCATGTGATTTAAAAACATGGTTTGATTATAGATCCTAAAAGGATAGATTTGATTCTTGCACTTCCCTTTCCCAAACACAAGAATGTTTTGTGAATCTTCTTAGGTAAAATCAATTTTATAAGAATATATATTTTAGATTTTACCACTTTAGCTAAGCCACTTACATCCATGATAAAGAAGACCCAGAGTTTCAACTAGTCCAAGGATGGATTAAAGAGTTTTGAAGAGATAAAGAAGGCCATTGCTAGTGATCCTACACTCATAACCTCATATTTCACAAAGGATTTCATTTTATATACCTATGTTGACATGGATACCATTTTAGTCACTATTATGTAATAGAATCATGAGGCTTTAGAGCATCCAATATCCTTCTTTAGTCAAGGCTTGGAAGAGTATGAAACAAGGTACACTTTTGTTGAAAATCATGTCCTTTAAATTATAAGGTCTCTCAAGAAATTTAGATACTTGTTATCTAAAAATAAGATATATCTTATGGTTGCCCATCCAAGTATCAAAGATTTTCTCTTTAAAAAAGACAAATAAGAAAAGAAATGGTTAGATAATGTAGGTAATGGAGTATGATGTGTAATTCAAGATCACTAAGTTGGTTAGAGGCAAATTACTTTGTGAGAATCTATCCCAAGACTTGCAAGAGGATAATGGGCTGGTTATGGTGTCAAATGATGAATAAGTTATAGTTGATCATACCTCATCTTCTAGCTAGTTTCATGATCTAGTAAGATATATTCAAGATTGTATTTATCCCTCTTATCTGAGTCCAAAAATAAGATATTTCAAATTAAAATTAATTCCATTTATTATTGTTAATGATGTTTTGATCAAGAAATATATCAATGGCATGTTACTAAGGTGTATAGAGCCAAGTCAAACATAGAGATTGCTTAAGAAGTTCCATGATAGACATGGTGAATCTCATTATTTATCAATGACCACAGTCCTTACAATCATGATAGGTGGCTATTATTGGCCTACCTATTTGGTGATTATCATTCATGGGTTAGAAAGTGCAAATAGTGTGTTATGTTTATGTTAAAGGTGAATCTTTTAACCTAAACTCTACAACCAAATGTAGTGGACTAGTCCTTTGTTAAATAGGGGTTGAAACTTATAGATCTCATAAATCTTCCTTTGATCTTAGGACATAAATGGATACTAACTGCTACATATTACTTCACTAGGTAGACAAAAATAACAACATTGAAAGAAGTAAATGAATCCAATGTTCTAGATTTATATGAAGGCTTGATTACTAGATTTAGAGTTTATTCAACCATTAATTCTAATAATGCAATGGAATTTATAGGGTAGGATCAACCAATGAGATATTTAACATGGTGTTTATCTCAACACTTCATCAAATTACTATTTTCAAGGTAATGGTATTACTAAGTCCACAAATAAGAACTTATTAAAGATCATAAGAAGGTCTTTGAAGATAATCAGATGTCATGGTATCTCAGTTTGAAATCAGCTTTGTGGGTTGATAGGATTATTGGCCATTTTGGACCACATACCAAGCTTCACCTAGATCTAGAGAGAAGCTTAACAAGGTCCCAATTGAAGAAAGATCAAATGGCTTAGAGATAGGTCAATAATGGAAAATGGACGGTTCCCAAATAGGTTTTATGGTGTCTGAGTAGTTCAAGGTTAAGACACATCATAGCAAAGGCCTCAAAAGTTCATTCAAGCCTTGAGGATCAAGTAGTGGTTTTTCACATAAGTTTAGAGGATCTTGGGGGATTAAAATGGCTTAGTTAATACTTGGGAATTATTTCAAGTATTTTTTTAAAGTGATAAGTTTTCTTTTAGGGAAATTGTCTCAAAAATTTGGCTAAGTGTTGGATTTCTTTCGAAAAAAATGTTCCATGACAATTTTCTCAAAGACCAAATTATTTTGGGAAATTTTTTTATAACAAAAGCTAAGTATATTTTCTTTCAAACATTTTTGTTTGATACAAAAGGCCCCCAGACATAACACTTTTAAAGAAAGTGTCCAAGACAAAAGGATCAAAAGAAATAACATAGGGAATTTATGATCTACCAAAAAATTATAGGTGTGTAAGTATCAAATTTAGGCCACAAAAAAAACTATTTGAGTTTAAAAAGTGATGGTTGTATGGATGTATTTGACATTTCCATGAATGTTAAAATAAACCTCATTGACTAACTTCATGATGCTGAAATTCTGATGGGCACACAAATGTCAATGATGGTCTCATAAATGTATTTGATGGTCATGTGGATGTCAAACTTCAGACAAAAAAATTACATTATGGTTTAAATTTGATGGTCATGTAGATATCAAATATAGTCATGTGGACATCAAGTGATGGGAGCATAGATGTCAAATTTAAGATAATGAAGTATCCATTTGATTTCAAATAATGGGTTCTAACAAACCTAATGTTTGGAATTTGATTATGCAATCAAGATCAATAGCATGCAAGAAAGTCAAAGAGGTAGTGGATCTTGAGAATACACATGTGGTTGACAAGTGGCATGTGCATTTTCAAACTAGGATAAGATTGATGAACCATGTTTTATCATAAAAATCAAGATCAATGATGTGATATTGTTCAATATATTAATTATTTGAGTCAGTTATAAATAACCAATCAACAAAGGATTGAGCCTAGGACATTTTGATGAAGGTCAATAGAGCATTGTTTGACCTAAGCAAGGTAAATATGAAGAAAATGAGCTCAAATTTGATTTGGAATGGATCTCAGTTGAGCCAGATCTAAATTTTCAAAGGATGCCACCAAGGTAGACATGTAGACTTCAATGGCTTCATTAATAGAGCTAACATCATGAAAGTGACTCTTCTTTCCACTCTTGCATGCCTTGACAAACTAATAAGGAGTAGTTAGCACCATGAAAAATCTCAAATAGATTGATCTAATGGTTGTAATTGCATTGATGCTAGAGCCTAGCTCAGGATTAACTTGATCCTACCATTTCAAGCATAAAAAAGATTAGTGAAGGAATAATGTAATAGCGCAACTGATTGAAGTGACCTACATCAATTAGGAAGCTTGAATGAGCATAAATGTAGAGGTAGTTGTGATTATAGTTAAAATGGAGTTGTGATCATTTTGATTCCTTTTTTTAGTGTTAAAATCCCTCTCCTTGCTCCCCTTTCTTCTGTAAATATGGCCTTTGATCTATTATTGAACATCCCTCATGCTGGTATGACTAGACTCTACCATAAATTATATTTTTCACCTTTTGGAGTAATGAATAGAGAATGTTTCATTTATTTACTAATTTATTCTTAGTGTTTCATATTTGTTTTATATGCAAAAGGGGTTGTCATATTCCTTTTAAGGGTTCAATTTCAACCTAAGTGCTAATAAACTTTCTTTGCATGTCATATAATGTGCCTTAATGTTGATGTCTTAGGTATAGAGTGGATTATTAACTGTAAGTACTTTTGATAAGGCCTTACCCTCATTGCCCTCCATCATAATTCCATAAAATTGACCTCTAGCTGATGTAATATTTTTGAGAGACCATAGTAAACATTTTATTAGTTATGTTTATAACCCATTAGTGTGATAATGAGTTCAATATTGAGAGTGGATTTTTGAGCATTTAGTGCATCACCACATGTTAAAATAGGTTTTACCTTATGAAATATTTAATCTATTTTTACCCTAATATATCTTATAAATAAAGGTCCAAACTATCATATTTGATGAGCTAACCTCACTAAAAACCCTAGAGGTCTAGTCTAGATATAGGAATCCCATAGCCTTAGACCATTCCCACATTAGTCTAGGTATGAATCAGACTTGAGTAATCTAACCTCTATTGTGTGTTATCTATATATCTAATAGTTTTGGCATGCCCAGTGGGATGAGATATTTACATAATTTTGCATATGAGTATAGTATAAAATTCTAGAGTTTCATTTCTAGATTTGCATATTTTTCGTGCCCCTAAGAGTTTTCACAAGATCCTCTACAAAATGGAAAGAGACATATTTATCTAAAATATCTTCCTAATCAACAAAGAATAAGAAATCCTCTCAGTCAAGTCCTACACATAAAACTCTTATTTCCCTTATTGTTGCACAAAATCACCATGTTCAATCGAATATTGTTTAGCCAAACATTGTTATAAATCCCATAACTTAGATGGTTGTTCCTAGAATGCAAGCCTCTTTGCCATTCAATGGTGGTATTCCTCTAAATATTAGTTAATGAGATGTTATTCTAGTCTCAACTTTGAAGGCCCTTCCTTAGTTTACAAGATAAAATATAGTTACTCCTATAGAACATATTATAGATATTTCTAACCTTTGTTCAGTGTATCATGTGACTCAAAAAAATGTAGTAATGAGGTTGTTAACAACTTATTTCAAAGGGAAAACACTTCAATGGTACAGAGGATTGGATCCTACATCAATCAGTAATTAGGATGAATTTGGAGAGGTCCTATTCAAGTACTTTGAAGAAAAAAGTGACCACCTCTCACTAGTGGAGTAGCTTACAACAATTAGTATATTCAATCATGAATTCATGGTGGATTTCAATTACAAGTTCCAAAAGACTTGGGATAGAATTCCTATAGTGATCAAGCCTACACCCAACTATGATTTTTTGTACAATTTGAAGACACTTAATTTAGACATAGCTATGCTGATTTAATCCATGGGAAAGAACACTCTACCTAATATATACACATAATATTTTTAACTTTTGCATCTTATAGGAACCCATCGAGACTTAATCTCTTTGAGTGCACACCTTAAGGGGTACATAAAGGAAGGGTTGGGAAGATCTTTGGTGCTTTAGATAATTTTTATCTCTTTTTACACATTATTACCAATCCAACTAGATCTCAAAACTATTCCTTAAGCTAATATCTGCCCTTGAGTATTCCTCTAGTCTTTTCCTCTTTCTATCCCTCCTTTATTATTTTAAACTCCTTCTTGGTTATTGATTGTATTAGGTCAACTATGTTGACTTAGTATAGTTTAGGGGTATTATTTACTTTCTTATCTTGTTATCCCTTTGACTGACCTAGCTTAGATTTCATAAATTGTCCCTAAAAGCACACTAGGTCAACCCTGTACAACTGAAATTCCTAAAAGGATTTAGGGTAAGATCCACATATATATACAAGATAATTTTGATCATTATTCATATGTTCAATAAAGAGTTATTATTTATTCATGCTTCTTCTCAATCTACTCTTCTACCATTCTACTTGAGGAGACTTAGCTTAGGTTTCTTGTTTGGAGAATCTAGTCTTCTGGATATGTCTTAGATGCTTTGGCCATAAAAATTAATCCTTATGAACCACAACAACCTCTTACAAAGTCCCTTTGGAAAAGGGAGAGATTGAGTCTCTATGATTTCAGATTTAAGTAAGTATATTATAACTTTGTTCTTTTCTCTTTTATTAGATATAAGTAGCATAAGTGTTGGCTCAAATAATACTATCTTTCATATTTTATGTATTAGGGTGTTACTCATTCTTTATTTAAATTACGTTCCTTATACATGTTTGTTTGTTTTATTATTTATAACCCCTACTTTGTTTGTTTACATTTAGCTAAGTATATTATAACTTTGTTCTCTTCTCTTTTATTAGATAGAAGTAGGATAAGTGTTGGCTCAAATAATACTCTCTTTCATATTTTGTGTATTAGGGTGTTACTCGTTCTTGATTTAATTTAAGTTCCCTATACATGTTTTTTTGTTTCTTATTTGGAGAATCTAGTCTTATGGATAGGTCTTGGATGCTTTGGCCTTAAAAATTAATCCTTATGAACCATAATAACCTCTTGCAAATTCCCTTTGGCAAAGGGAGAGAATGAGTCTTTATGAGTTCACATTTAGGTAAGTATATTATAACTTTATTCTCTTCTCTTTTATTAGATAGAAGTAGCATAAGTGTTGTCTCAAATAATACTATCTTTCATATTTTATGTATTAGGGTGTTACTCATTCTTTATTTAATTTAAGTTACCTATACATGTTTGTTTTATTATTTTTAACCCCCACTTTGTTCCACAAGCTTTGGTGTGTACTAGATTAGATTTTCCTTTCTTGTTATTAGAATAGAGTGAACATTTAAAATTTTAAGACTTCAATAGGGTTGTTGTGTAATTATGTTAGACTGTAGGTGTTAGAACCCTTCTTATCATGATATGTTGTGATAAGTGATACAAGTGATTCCCTAATCAAGTCTAGTGAATCCCTATATTGGTCATGCTCCTATTTAACAAGTGTATCCCCAATCAGAAGTGTAAGTGTGATCTATCTTATCTGATACAAGATTAATTCATAGACATGATACATTTTGGATTGCATACATTTTGGTGAACCTGACATGAACTGACCTTTACAAGATTTCTTTACTTTTACCTTCATTTATTTCATCTATTTTTATCATATATTTTGACATTTTAGATCTATTCTATTTACTCAAATTTTTTTCTCTATGCACAAGATTTAAGAATAGGCAACTAGATTGACCCAGTCAACCCTATATAATTTTTTAGCCTTTCAAACATTTATTTTAGCATGTTAGGTTAACCTAGTTGACCCTTCATAGTTTTATCACTTTTTAGTAGGTTCTTATATAGCTTTATTGATACTATCGACCTAGTTTGTAGGCTTCTCAAGCACATTTCTAGGTTTTAGACCAAAAATCTCCTTTATTGCAACTCTAATCTACCAAGGTTCCTTTCTACTTCTATGTTTCTTTCTTTTATGTCTTTTCATTTTCATAGTTTTAGTCTTAAAAACTCCCCTTGAACAGTCAACTGAATCAACATTATCGACCTAGTTCTATGTTCTATGTGTTATCTAAAATAATTGGATCAACACTGGTGACCCAACTCATTTTCATACTTTTCTTTCATAGTGTAGGTTTGACCCTATCAACCTTGTTCTATATTTTGTGCATATAGTGATAGCACTATATCTTGTTTCAAAGTTGGAATTAACCTCATATATATTAGTAATTAGCTCACACATTTATTTTCATGTTGCTTGCATGATTTGAATAGTACACATAATCTAATTGGGAGATTTTCAATTAATCACTTAGTTTCACTATTTATATTTTATGCACACATGGATAAATCATAAAACATAAATAAGAACTTTAACATCTTATCTATCCTAGTCCAATGTACTTAAATTTCATCACCAAGGGGGAAGCTGACTTGATAGTTTAGTCAAGTGTAAAGCATGGTTAATTGTATATTTTGACTCTAAACACTAGACACCCCTATCATTTTGATGTGTGAAGTGAGGGGGTAGGGCCCAATACCAAGCCTATATCATTTCTACTATAGTCCCTTTCAACCCAAACTACTTGAAACCATCCTTAGAATGCTATTTAGTACCTTACTTATAGCCAAATTCCAATCACATAAAAATTATTCTTAATAATCTAATTAACAATCAGGTTGACCAATTTGTTAGATTTAATTTTCAAGCTAATTGTTTGCTCTTTATTCAATTATGTGTGAAAAACTTGCATTAGCCAACATTAATGCAAGGTTTTATTTTGTGTGCCTCATTTGGATTGACCAATGTTAATCCAATTGACTATTTGTTTCCTTTCATTTCTTACTTTCCTAGATATCTACAAAAATTATCTTGTTTGTATTTATAAATTTGTTATCATCTTATTCTTTTTCCATGCCTATTGTACTAGATTGACCCAATCAACCTAGTGTGATTTTAGTTCTTATTCACTATACTAGATCGACCCAGTCAACCATGTATATTGTATAGCTTAGTTTCTATCTTTTTCTTACCCTTGTTCACTATATTGGATCAATGTAGTTGACCCTATATATTTTACATGCCCTAGTTTCTATATTAGATTGACCTAATTGACCCTGTATTATTTCTTACTTTCCCTATTTGTCAATATAATTCTTTATCCTTCTAATTTTGCATTATGTCCATCTCTCTTCAATTAGAATGAAATCTCCCATCAAAATCTTCTTGGATAAATTTAATCCATTTAGGTACTATATGGGATGTTCATTTCTTCCTCTCTTTTCCTCCCAAGAGCACCATCACTCTTAGGGAACCTTTTCCCCTCCTTCATCTATGAACTAAAACATGGTGCAAATAACACCTCAAGATGAAGTTGATGGATTTGATCCTTTTTATACTTACTAAGAAACTTCTCAAAATATTCAAACTAAAGTGGGAATGATTGATACAAATTTACTTAACAATCCCACTAATCCTTCTAGGAATCCTCTCCCTAATACCAATATGAGGAGTTCCCCTATAAACACCAACCCACCTCTTGATACAACCCAACTATTAGCTCAATTTATTCAACAAATGAACATTATGAAAAATTATAATACCAACCAAATGATGCAACTTCAACAACACTTAATCAATGTGGATAATCAACCTCTAACTATTCATCCTCAAGCTAATCCTAATTATATTCCTCCACCTTTTAGGGATGCCAGGTAATGTTATTCCTCAACCCATAATAAATAAAAATATGCTTTAAACTATTTAAAATGATCCTTTATTCCCCTTAATTATTTATATTGTTATTGGCAACATGTCTCCAACTATCAAATATGATGGGACTAAAGACACTACCTCATTTCTTAAAGCCTTTAGTAACCTTTACAAAGAGTGGATCTAGACTAATACATTCACCACTACTAAACTCTTATTCAAAAAATTTACCAGTGATGTATTAGAATGGTATAATCAACTGCCCCAACATTCTATTTGGCAACTTGAAGATTTGGTTAATCCTTTGGTTAAATATTTTCAATGCAATGATCTTCCTAAAAAATTTCTTAGCCACTTTATCGATGCTAAGCAATCCTCAACTAAATCAGCTCATGAATTTATTAAAAGATGGAAATCCTTAGCTCATAAAGCTAATCATAACATGAATGATGATAACTTATTCAAAAAAATTATCACTACTTTAAATCATGCTCTCTAATATAAGGTTCAAACCTTTGCTCCTCAAACACTTAATGAATCTCTTGATTAAGCTAAGTGTCAAGACTTTTTTATGAAGAAATTTGAACTTAATCCTAAACTTGTCAAATGATCTTTCCAAACATATAATTCTATTACTAGTAATTCTCCATGAACCAAACAAGGGGTTACCAAAATAGATGTTCCTTCACCTTCTCATATACCTCTTATGGTTTAGTAAATGAAATAATTTTTACTACCCTTGAAACCTTTCATCTATCCCACTGCTCCTCCTAAGTGGTATGACCCTAATAAATTTTGTTGGTTCTATGCTAACATTAGTCATTCTCATGAATTTGGTAGAGGGCTCAATAAATTTCATCTCTCCTATATGCTTGGTGATTCATTAAATCATGAAGCTATGATCAAAATTCATCATAAAGAATACGCTACCACTTCCCAAAAATGACAAACTTTCAAAGCTTATGCCTCATATAACCAAAACTATTATAATAATCAAGCAAATGTTAAGGATGTTTATGTCATCAAAGCTGATGACAATCAATATTATAATAACTCTCAATATGTCAACACTACCAAGTTCAATTATCTTTGCAAAACAACTCATAAAAATCTTGTTACCAAGCCTAAAAATCCATATTTATAAGAATAACTTATTAAGGATACTACCACCACCAATATTGATTCAAAAGCACTTAAGGAACAACTTCCTCCTTACGATCTTCCAACCACATCTATACCTTCCAAAACTAATTTACATTCTAAAAATCATGTTGGTTCTTCTAAATCTCATTGGAATTTTCTTTAATAACTCAAATCTATGCCTTGTAATATTCCTCTTATGGAGTTGATTCGCACTTCATCCTATCATCAAAAATTCTTTATGCAAAAACTTCAAGAAATTGAAGATCTATCCTCTGTAGATGAAGAACCACCTTTTATTGATTCTCAACCTACTGATGTCAATACCATTGAAACCTCATGTTCCTCTTCCAAACCTTCCATAGAATTACTTAAAGAGGAAATGATTAATATTAAAAAAAAAATTCGTGTCAATGATCTACCACTCTGTACTAAAATAGCCATTAATACCACTCTTATCTAAAAAGTCTTAGTTAATGAAGGCTCTGGTATTAATGTGAAATCCTTGTGGCTTATACAATAACTTGGTTATAACAAAGATCATCTTAAGCAAACCCATCTTACTTGTTGTGTTTTTAATAATACTAATCAAAATACACTTGGTTATATTTGAATTCCATTAACCATAGGACCTAAGACTATTTAAACCGAGCTTATGGTCCTTGATCTCCCTTTATCTTATAATATCCTTCTTGGTCATCCATGGATCCATTGAATGCGAGCTATTGCTTCTTTTGGTATTCAATGTATTAAATTATTGCATAATGGAAAGTGGTACAAGCATGAATCTAATCACAATCCATGGAACATTTAGCTATATAATTCTAAAAATCAATATCATATTCTTACAAGTCTGAATATTAACAATTCTCCTTTATCTGAGTTCATCAACATGAATCCTAATCTACAAGTTACTCTTGTGGATTTTGATGATGATGAGCCTAATGACTTACAACATACTTGCAATACTACCAAGTTATCTCCTTATATTTCATAATGGCTTCATCCTTCTCTATTACCAAGAAGATGTATTGTTCCTCTTATTGATAAGATTACCAACTTTCCCCCTTCATGCAATTCTTAGGCACTTTCTTTACTAGAAGATGCCTTTACTTGTACTAATTTTGGAGTGACTAAATTATTTGAAGATCCTCTCATCATCTCTCCTTGTACATTAAACAATATTAGGATTTTACCTTCTGAAACTCCCCTTGATGCTCAATCTTTTATGATCTCTCCAACATATGATGAAATCTATATCATGGCCCAAGCTCAATCTAGAGATTTGGATTTCTAACATTACAAAAAAAAATTATCCCAAATCCATGCTTTTAATCAAGATGTACATACCATTTCTGTAGATTATACCTTAGATCTTGAGGGTCATGTGCCTCCCATTAATACTCCTCTTATTGATGCTCCTTGGGAGGTAGAACAAATTATACCTTTTGAACCTCTAAAAGTTCCTACACCTTTCAATTAAATCATTGCATCCAATATTTATCCCATCATTGAATCTACTGATATACCAATATATTCTATTTCTTCTACTTCTACTCTTAAAATTATGCTTGACGCCAAGGCAACCGATGTTCATAAGATTCATTTTGAGTATGATAACCATGGAAATAAAATTTTAGATATTGAAGTAGATGTCTAATATTATGGTCCTCTTCCTACCTTGCCAAGTGATGATTCTATTCTTGAGTTACTCCATGCCCAAGAACCTCAAATTCTTTAGTAGCGTCATAAACTTGAAATTTTCAAAACTAAAACTCCTTACTTCAATAGCTTTGTCGCTAGCATTGATCCTAAAAAAAATACAATTTCAAACATGCCTAACACACCATATCACATAGAAAATGGTAATTATATGCTTATTGAATAAACCACTCACATTTAATATGATACCCCATCTTGTCCTCGATTTATTATAGTTTATTGAGAGCTTTCACCTATGAAATATGATAATTTTAGTTTATTCTTTGATAAATATCATAAATATTTCACTTGGTCCTACGAGGACATGCCTAGTATTGACCCTAACATAGTGGTGCATAACAACATTACTTATCCTAATGACAAACATATGCATCGAGAACAAATAAATTTTTTATCTAAAGTTTCAACCTTATGTCATAAGGAAATTATCAAATTACTCGATTCTAAATTTATCAAACCTATGGATTATTATAAATGGGTATTTAACATTGTTCCCATTCAAAATAAATTCACTATGGTTATTCACACTTGTATTTATTTATGTGATCTTAATCTTGTTTATCCCAAGGACAACTTGCCCTTACCTTCAATAGATGTCATAATGTATTTCATGATTGGTTATGAAATTTTATATCTTATGTATGGTTTCTTAGGATACAATCAAATTCATATCACTCATAAAAACCAACATAAGACTACTTTCACCATAGAATGGGCACCTATTTACATGTCAAATTTCCCTTCATTCTCAAAAAATGTTGAAACTACTTACCAACATACAATGACTCACATTTTTCATGATCTCATTCATAAAATTATTAAAACCTATGTGGATGATCTTATTTCTAAATCCAAGAATCATAAAAGTCATCTTTCCAATCTTTTAATCATCTTTGACCATCTCCTTAAATATAAAGTTAGACTTAATCCTTACAAATGTGTTTTTGGAGTCACATTTAGAAAATTATTAGGATTCTTAGTTCCTCTTCATGGCATTGATGTTGATCCTACCAAAAGTAGTGCCATCATCAACATGCCTATTCCTCATTCTATTATTGACATTCATACTTATTTAAGCAAGCTTGAGTAAATTAAATGATTCATCCTTGAAATGGCATATTGAACTCACTTTGTCAATTCCCTTCTCAAGAAAAATATTGCTTTAGAATGGATGGATCCATGTCAAAAATCCATTGATAACATGAAAGAGTCATTGATTTACCCACCTACACTTCAACCTCCTTCTAATCATAAACCTTTGATTTTATATACTTCTTCTACACCTATTTTAGTTGGGTTAATGCCTACCCAACAAGATTATATAGGAAGAGAGTATGATATATACTACATTAGTTGAGGCCTCATCGATTATGAAACATGTTATACCAAGATTGAGGATGATTTTTCACCATCTATTTTTCAACAGAAAAAGATTTGTTACTATATGCTTTACCAAACTACCTCTATCATTGTTCATTCTGACCCCCTTCATCATTTCTTATCCAAAGCCTTCCTTCCTAGAGATAGTATTGGAAAATGTATGGTCCTCTTTATGGAATTTTCTCTTTTCATCATCACTTGAAAATTTGTTAAAGGGAAAGTCATAACTGATCAACTTGTTGTAGATCCCATTCTAGCTACTTCTTCCCTTCAAGATGACCTTCCTAATGACAATATCCTTTACATTCAAGGTCTTAGTCAAGATATCTCTCTTAAATACTATTTTCATAGACTTATTACTTATCTTTAAGCCAACAATCTTGAAGAATCTTCCACTCCCTCCAATATGACTAAACCAAAGGTAGTTATCAAGGAGCTCCCTAAAATCAATGTTGACTTTCATGAGGATACTTATACCCTTCATTTTGATGGTACTAATGCCTTCAAGGAACTAGGGTAGGTTTCATTCTCACTACTCATCTCGATAAGATCATTCCTTTAGTTTTTTTTCTTCACCTTTGATGTCACCAATAATATGGCCAAGTACAAAGCTCTTATCTTAGGCATGTAAGCTAATTTTGATTTAGACATTCAATACCTTCATGTCTTAGGTTACTCTCAACTTAGTTTATGTTTATTTAAAGGTGACTATCAATGTAATAGTGAGAACCTTATTACCTATCATCAAATTGTAACCACTCTTGCTAAGGATTTTATTTCTTTTAGTATTGAGCCTATTCCTAGAGATCAAAATTCCATTACTTATTCTCTTGCCTCTTCATCTTATCTATTTCATCCACATCAAGTTATTTTTAATCCTTCTTTTCTTATACAAATAAGAAAATCTCCATCTTCAACTTAATCACTATAGTTTCTTATCTATCATATTGAGGTTATTACCATTAGACAAATCCATTGGTATAAAGACATAATTTTATTCTTAGAACACCAAAATTATCCTCTTGACTTAGATTTTCATGAAAAAACATGCATTTGTAAACAAGCTTTCAGGTATGTATTTTGAAATAACATCCTTTACTATCATAATTCTAAAGGTACCTTACTCTATTGTGTTATGTAAGATGAGGTCCTTCCTCTTCTTGAATAAGCGCATGGGGGTATTTGTAGTGGTCACTATAATAGACATTAAAACATGAAAATGACTATGTATGGGTTACTTTTGGCCTACTCTTGAAAAGGATGAAATTGAATATGCTAAAAAGTGCACTCCTTGTCAACTCTATAATGATCTTATTTATTTTCCTCTTTTTGAGCTTCAAAATATCAAATCTCCTTGGCCATTTTCCACATGGGTATTTGATCTGATTTGTAAACTTCCTCTCTCCCAACATGGGCATGTTTTTATCATCACCACTACCAAATATTTTACCAAGTGGGTAGAAGTCATGCCCCTCATTAACATCATTGGTCCTACCATTTCCAAATTCATTCTTAACCAAATCATTTTCCACTTTGATATTCACCATATCATCATTTTTGATAATGATGGTAACTTCAAAAACAAACATGTTAAATATCTTTGTAATAAATTCAAGATCAATCACAAGTTTTCCATGCCTTATCATCCACAATGCAATGGTCAAGTTGAGGCCACCAATAAAATTATCAATAAAATTCTCTAAAATAAAATTCATGAAACCCTCACAGATTAGCATATTCATCTTTACCCTACACTTTGGGCCTATCAGACTAACATATGCACTTCCACTAAGGAAAATCCATTTTTGTTAGTCTATGGTTTTGAGTTAGTTCTTACTTTATATGTTGAGCTTTCCTCTCTTCATATATCTCTTCATGGAATTATTCCCGATGAAAAATTGTGTGAAGATTGCCTTCATGCCCTTGATATTCTTGATTAACATCATCTTTTCACCTTGCAACATAACCACCAATACAAGGCTTGCATCACCAAACAACATAACAAATGTGTTAAAATCTACACTTATAATATTGGTGATCTTGTCCTTAAATTAGATTACACCCATGATAAAGAAGGTAAATACACCCAAAATAAAAAAATTCTTGGTCTAAGAACTTATCATCTTCTAACTAATTATGGCCATATTTTTAAATATCCCACCAATGCTCAATTCCTTAAAAATCACTTTTCCTAAACATTTCCTTATTGTCATGTTTTTTTATCTATATCTATCTAACAATTTTTTCTAGGTTACTTAAGCATGGGTCTCTCCCTCTGGAGTAGTTTCCTTTATTTTATAAACCTTTAGTCCTCCCTTTTGGTCTTTTGGTTTCTTGATGTATCATAATCTCCTTTATCTTCTTGCATCTTCTGTTATATTTCACACCCCTTGGGTTTTTATTTTGTGAGTTACTTTGTAAGACCATGGATATGACCCAGTATTCCTCACAAAATTACCATCTTTTATATATTTTTCTTTTTCTTTTTGTTTCTTGGTAATGTTGTTTTGTAATCCTTTGGTTACTCTTTTTCTATTTCTTGTTATCACCCTCATGGATCTCTCTATTATGAGTTACTTTGTAAGACCATGGATAGGACCTGGCCATCCTTAATAAATTACCACCTATTTATGTTCTTGATCTATGTTCTCAACTTTAGCTTTTATTTTTTTTGCTAGATGAAATATGCAAAACAATCCAAGTTAGCATGTTTTCCTTCATTTCCCTCATTCTTATGATAATGAATCATTGTTTATTGGTATTGTATCCCTCTTTTCCCTTTGTCACATTTTTTTCAATTTTAATAAATTTAAATTTTTCCATGTGTCATTCCTCTTTATTTACCCTTCCTTTCATCTCCACATTGGATAAAACAAGGTCAAAGTTAAGATAACACTTTTATTTTATCTAGATTATTGAGACTCTTAGACCCCATGCTCTTTGAAGTTTCTCTCTCTTAGCAACATTGTCCAAAGTTTTCAAATGAAAGTCATTTTTAGCACCTATGTTTGATTTTTCAAATCTGTATGGAGGAAGAATATTAAAAATCTATCAAGAAATTTAAAACCTAAATCATTTAAACAAAAGGTAATGATATCTAAAAGGTAACATACAATTCTCAAAATTTAAATTCACACTAAAAGACATGATTACAAGCACATATCCTATCTATAATCAAAGCTCAAACTCCATAGTCAGTTTCACATAGAGCCAAAGTATTTTGGGGTGTGGTAGCCCAGTAGATTAGAATAGGGAATTTAAAAATACTTTATAGTGCTACCTACTTTCTCATGTAGGTACCCAATCTTTGTAGAAGACTGACAACTCTGTAAGGGGTCCTAAAGAGTGGGAAGCACATCATGGGGAGGTAGGTTCATTTCAATTTTCATGCATATATCCTTCATGGGATGATCTATATATTCCATTTATTGACCCAAGACTTGTGTTTCTAAGAGAAGTTATTCATAGTCCTTATGGTCAAAAGTCTTCTTGTTTTGACAAACCTAATTTAAGTGTCTTGACTTTGATAACGAGTTTCTCTACCTTGGTTCTTCCTTCATTCTCCCCTTCACCCATTTCATTTTCCCCATTGATATACAAATTGTGATTCCAAATATATTTTCCCTTCTTCTTTAATTCCTTCTTCTTCACCTCTTAAAAACATGCCATCACTACTTTGTTTCAATTTTGTCTATCCTTAGAGAAAAATAACATGTTTTGAGCAACTATGGATTCTTCTTTTTTTACACCATGATTTTACATTCCTACACTTAATTTACTTTCTTTACCATTTATCTTGATTTTTTTTCCTACTATTATGGACACATGAGTTTGTACTCCTTTTTCCATTATTAAGTATGGTTGGCTTGTTATTTCTCACTCAATAATGTTGTTTTCCCTTTTTATGTATTATTTTTCCATTATTGAGTGAGATGTGGATTATTACTAGTCACTCATCAATGTTGTTTTACCATTTTTGTTTAGTCTATTTCCATTCATTTTTGTTTTACCATCTTGTTTGACATCTATCCTTGGTTTGATTTGGTGAGTTTGCCTTTCTTACTTAAGGATAGATTATTTAAGTTTTTTGGTCTTTAGTAGCCTTTACTTTTTGGTTACCTAATTCACTCTTGTTAATGACTTGGTCATTTAATCTAACATAACACCTGTCACCCTAGCTTGTTAAATTTTCCAAGTACATCCCATCCTCATAGCACCAGCTATCTTGGCTTTTCTTATTTTTGTTTGTTTTTTCTCTTTAGTTTTATATTCTTGGGTTTTTAAAAAGTAGTATCTATGCCCTAAAAATCAAAACTAACAACACAACAAACAATCATCTTATGATAAAGGTAATTCAAGGTATGCGTTAAATTTACTTTTTAGTTATTTAATTTTTAGATTAGTTTTCATTTTAGTCATTTACTTTTAGTTATTTTTTTCTTTTAAAATATTGTAACCTTTTTTTAGCACCATTCTTGTGTGTGTCCTTATTTTCTTTCTTAAAGAACCATCTCCTAATGTACCCTAGTGATACATGATAATATTTAAGTGGAGTACATGTATACACGTAATATTTTTAAATTTTATTGAATACTGATTCTTTACATTTTATAGGAACCCATCAAGACTCAATCTCTTTGAGTGCACACCCTAACAGGTATATCAATAAAGGGGTGGTCAAACCTTTAGTGTTTTTTAGGATTATTTTCCCTTTTTACCACATTATTACCAATCCAACCAAATCCTAAAACCATTCTCTAAGCTCCTTTTCCTCCCTTGAGTATTCCTCCAGTCTTTTCCTCTTTCTATCCCTCCTTTCTTGTCTTAAACTCCTTTTTGGCTATCAATTATACTAGGTCAATTGGTTTTACATAGTAAAATTTAAGGGTATTCTTTACTTTCTTAGCTTATTATCCCTTTGGATGACATAGCTCAAATTTGGTAAATTATCCTCAAAAACACACTAGGTTGACTGGGTCAACCCCATACAGCTAACATTCTCAAAAGGATTTAGGGTAAGATCTAGATATATATACAAGATAATTTGAGTCATTATTCATATGTGTAATCAATAGTTATTATTTACTCATGCTTCTTCATAATCTACTCTTCCACCATTCTACTTGAGGAGACTTAGTTTAGGTTTCTTATTTGGAGAATCTAGTCTTGTGGATAAGTCTTGGATGATTTGGCCTTCCAAAATTATCCTTATGAACCAAAAAAACCTCTTATAAATCCCCTTTGTCTAAGGGAGAGATTGAGGCTCAATGGGTTCACATTCAAGTAAGTATATTCTAAATTTGTTTTGATATGTTTTAGTAGATACAAGTAGCATAAGTGTTAGCTCAAATAATACTATCTCTAATATTTTATGTATTAGGTTATTACTCATATTACTTTTAATTCAAGTTCCCTATACACGTTTGTTTTATTTTTTCTAACCCCCACTTTGTGCCACAAGATTTGGTGTGCACTAGATTAGATTTTAATTTCTTATTACTAGAATAAAGTGAACATTTAAAACCTTAGGAATCCATTAGGGTTGTTGTGCAATTGTGTTAGACTGTAGGTTTTGGAACCCTTCTTAACATGATATGTTATGACAAGTGATACAAGTGATTCCTTAATTAGGTCTAGTGGATCCCTATATTGGTCATGTTCCCACTTAACAAGTGTATCCCCAATCAAATGTGTAGGTGTGATCTATCTTATCCAATCCAATATTAATTCATAGACATGATGAATTTTTGATTTCATACACTTGAGTTTTTTAAAATATCAATCAAGGCTAAGAATTGCCTTATACAAGTAGGCAAGTTATTTCTAAGGCCACTAATGCCTCTCTTTCTAGAGATCCACCCACCTACTCCAACTATTGCTCCACTTTCGTATTCAAAAAAGTTTTATAAAAAATAAGGTGATCAAAATGATAGACTAGAAATTATTGAGATTCTTCTCAAGACTCATAACAACAATTTTATTACAATGAAAAGATGACAACCTCCACCATACAAGCTATATCCAAATACTAATTAAAATTATTAGTATAATAGGCCATCCTATTAGTCCAATTAGAAAGGACAATGGAAAATTTCTCAATTAAGAAAATATAATCCTAATAATCTAGGAAATTTTAGAGTTATGCCAAATTAGAATAATTATACTTAGGAAGGGTAATAAAACAATTAGTGGGATTAAGCAAATGGCATGATAAAGGCACCAACTAGTGAGATCTCACATCAGTATTATACGCAAAAGATTTTATTTCCTCCTCCACATAAAAAATAGTCAAATAAGGAAACCTCTCTACCACATGGAGACATTCATTCATTCACTCAAGAAAAAATGCCAAATTAACAAGGAGGATAGAATCACAAATCACCTACTGAAACTAAATTTGTGAACATTCAAGAAGGTGAGGATTATTCTAAGCACATATTTGAAAATCAAATTCAAAATATGCTTAATATTTATAATTCAATTATAGCCCATACTAGATCCAAGAAAAGGGTAATTGGTGATGTTTCAGGTCTTGATAAGGCTGCCCCTTATCTTTCTCAACCATCATAATGGACCACCACTCATGAGTTACCTCAAAATAAATCAAATCCATAGGTTCAAGATTCTAAGGGGTAGAATGTGAAAGGGGATTACATCCCCCAGTTCACATGTCTAGGAGCCACTCTTTTTCCTAGCCTATATTCAAGGACAACCACTTTTCCACTCAGTATTATGGATCATATGAGGAAAACTTTAGTTTCAATTTTAATTTGGGATACACTAATAATACTATGATAAAATGAGTATCTACAACAGGAGCTTTCAAATTTCAATATCTCTGATGGACCACTTGGAAAAGAAAGAGTAAGTGTTTTTATAACCAGCTCTCATCAATTTGTTGATCCTCAAGTTCCTAAGGTGATGAAGCCTCTTCCATTCTGTATTTCAGTTGTCATAGGATATTGTCTTGTCCATAATTGTATTATTTATATTGGAGATAGTACTTCTATCATGCCTAAATCTATAGCTAACAAATTAGGGATCAAGTATGAACCTAATGAAAAAGGAGTGTTAAAATTATATGATTATCTTGCTAAGACTATGGGAATCCTCAAATATCTTAATATTGTACTTGTTTCTTGTCTAAATTTCACCATTTCATAAGATATAGTTGTTGTTGATTTACCTTCATACTTTGCACTATGCCTATCTAGAGATTTCACTAGTAAAATAGGAGGCTACCTTTCTTTAGATTAGTCATACATGGTTTTTATAACCTGATTTGGAACCAAATTCACTGTAATATTAGAGCCTATTTCTAGATTTCACCTTGAACCATATATGCCAAATATGTCTAATATGAATTGCATTATTTCATAAGAAGATGAGGGTACTATTGATTAAGAACCTTCTAAGACACTTGAAGGCATACCCGATCTACTCTTGGATGAGTGGGCTATTGATAACCATGGATATGACCCATACAAAGGTATTTAAGAAGATGGTTTTGGTGTCTACTACATGCACAAAGAAGGTGACTCATTACCTAGTCTCACCAACTCAAAGCAAGATCAAGAGGGAGTATGGAATCTATACTTTGATGGATCCAAATCAAAGAATGGGAATGGGGTTGGTGTAATGTTGGTTTCACCTCAAAATCAAAGGTATTATTCTTTAGTTCAATTTTAGTTTAATTTTACATCAAATATAGAAGAATATGAAACTCTTAGTTATGGCCTTTAGTGGGATAGAAAGAAAGATATTAAGCTTTTGTAGGTGAAAGGTGATAGTGAGTTAGTATTAAAACAAATCATAAGTTTAAGTGAATCAAATAACCCTCTTTATAGACTCCAAAATTACATCACACATGTGCATAACTCCCTATGTTGAAACCCCCCTTGAGCCTTATTTCAATAATAATGATTAGCCTCCCTGACCCATGATTTTACCCCTCACATGTTTAATTAATTTAAAATATATAATTAAGTTAATTATAAACCCCTTTTGCCACCTTACCTGGACACCTCATCCTAAGACTAATTCTCACCTAATAAGTCACCTCAGGACTTAGTCCCCTTATCCTAAGTACCCAAGACTTGTTCTCACCTAAAAAAATGAGCTCCTAACCAAGTACATCCTTCTTAACCTCCAATTTTTATCATTTATTAATGCATACCACACTTGGCATGAGGAGTAACAAAAAACTAGGGTAGAAATAGTAGTTTTACCTATTTTTATGTTGTCAATGTCTATCAACCCATGGCTGACATCAATGGGATCACTAACATTGGCTAAATAAACCAAAATCCAAATTAATGTCCAAGTTTAGCAAAAAACAATAAAACTAGTTCTTATTTGCATATAGGATTTTTGCATTAAACTTTAGACATCGTGGCTTACTTTTATCTTACAAAAGTCAATCTAGATCTGAACCAAGCTCTTGAGAACCAACAACACCACTTATTGTCTTTATTCAAGGTATCAATTTAGATTGCCTAATAGGAGCCATCCATATTTCACTTATGCTTTAGCCACTACTATAGCTAAGTACATCACTTATTCTATAAATCTTTAAGCAGTTACTTTACAACTCCTTTACATCTATTATTTATTACTTTTACACATCCCTGATCGAACCCCATGAAGGAGTTATAAATATTCCCCACTTGTTTCCCCTTATTAAAACATGCCAAAACTATGACCATATCCATCCAAACACTACTCTCTCTCTCCCATAACTCTCCCCAACCTTCTAGACCTGACCAAAACCATTTCTTAGACCCACAAAAGCCTTTTACAAATTCTTAGGCAATTATTGCCCCTATCAACATTAGTAGACTAATTGATATTAGTCACATTTCATCATTGACCTTGATAGCCTAATCGATATCAGTTACTTCCTCATTGAACTTGGTAGCTTAATCGATGTCAGCAACTGTGGATTTCTTAACCCTCTAAGACCTACCCAAAGAACTTCTAAAACACAAACTAAATATACCACCTACACTCTGTTACTTTATGTTGCACTCAAGATGTGAATAATGATAGCATTATCTCTTTTACTCTATCTTAGTTATTTATTACTCTTTTATCTCTCAAAAGTGGATTTCCATCTCTACGGAAGTTTGACACTTCCTGAAATAAGCATGTAGCTTGGCAGCCCACTTATATATCTACTAGCAAACATTTTATGATATTGTTTTCTTACCTGTAGGTAGTCCACCCTAGGCAAAGAGGAGTGCTCAAAATGTCTGGATATGCCACTTAAACCAATATGGGTTTATTATAATCACTTATCCCTATCCTTCTCTATTTTTCTTTAGACTTGAAATAGACAAATTTTAGTGAAACATTTATAGCATGCCCAGTGGGACCATGGAGTTTTCATTGGGTTAATTGCTTGTTTTAAGCATTCATATAGGTGCATTATAGTGAAAACTTCATTTATTATACTTTCTCCTTATTTTCTCTCTCAAAACAAAAAATTCAACATTTTATTTTTTGTTTAAGGACAATAAACTAGAATTCCTTCTTCCTTGCCACTCTTTTTTTCTCTTTGCCTTTAAAAGCAATTTATCATTTTTCTTACAAGTTGAAAGAAAATCTTATTTAATTATTATTTCATGCACATTAGGATAGTGAATTTCATCCTTTACTCCTATTTCATCTTTGTTTTCATTTGAATCTAAACATTTTAGATTTAAGTTTAAAACTCATTGCACTTTATTGTTTGCTTGTTGCATATTAGCTCCCCTAGTTAATTACAAGCATTATGAATGAATTGTAGTGCACCTATGTTACAAAACTAGATCACACTCACAAAAATAAAAATCTAAACTCACTTGAGAGAAGGACCATAAGTATTTCATGACATAGTGGATCACCTTACCCTCCCAATTATCTTACTTGGATTTCACCACTAAGGGGAGAACCCACTCCATTTTCTATTGGGTTATAAAATATAGATAGAAGGTATATTTTGGCTAAGTGGCCTGGCTTGGCTTCAGGTTTGTGAAGTGTGGGGAAAAATATCCTATAACAATCCACACACCTAGTCTAACATAGATTTCCTCTTAAGCACTAAAACTAACCTGAAACTAGCTCTAGATTGCTTTCTAGTACCTTCGATAACCAAATTCTCTTTTCACTATCTGATTAAGGCATAAGCCAACATGAGATTGAAATTAATCTCTATTAGTTAGTAATTAGTGGCTATATGTTCTTTTTTACTTTTCTATTGCCTTCTATATTTTGGAGTTAGTAAGGATGTTTTTCCATTGATTCATAAAATCAACACTATTTCTAATACTCAATTTGTATAACTTGCAATATTAGGTATTTTGGGTGTTCTTCCTTCTTACATAGACCTCTTTCATCCTCTATGTTACCTAGATTCTACCTATAGATTATTAAAATGTTGGATTTTCCATCTCCCAAGTTATCAAAGTGACCAACATTAGTTATCTATACTGACATTAGTATACTTTAGCTAACAACATCAGTTAATACCACCAACATTGACAAACTTTTACTACTGACATCAGTTAAGTGATCGATGTTGATGACTATGTAATTTTGATTTTCTCAAAATAGCAAGCTAAAACAACTCACTTACTTATACCTGAACCTAGTTTTTCCTTATTCTATCACTAATACAGAGTATTAAGACTATTCTTACTTCTTCTTGCATGATATTAATGCGAGCTCAAGCCAAAATTCTTGCTAATTATGGAAGCTGGCAACCACTTCTACCTTCACCTCTTATTTTTAATTCTATCATGGAGCATACTTTAGATACAAAGCATACTCCAAGCCCCAACCAAATTCCCATTGTGCCTAAAGGAGATCAATATTTTTATAAATTTCATGCTCACAATATGGTAACCCTTCAGCATTACCTTGCCATGAGATCAACCCATAATTCTTTAGGTGACCCAATCTATCATATGCCAACCTCTCTGATGGAGACAACATTAGTTTTATCTATCTCCACTATTTTCCCCATGGTTACTCAAACCAATACCTTGACAAATAACCCAACCATAAATAATTTCCAAAGTTTAACATCACCAACTACCCAATCCCACCTAAACCCTGGCATAAATTCTCAACTTTCACAACCACAAGCAGTTCAGTCAAGTCACACCCCATTTCAAAATATAGTGGTACCTATTCCATCCACTATCTTACATATAATTATCTGAGTAATGACTTACCCTTCATCTAGTCTGACCATGCCAATAACCCAACCTATAATGAAAACATCTAACCAAAGCATAGTCTCTAACACAATAGGACAAGCCCTTCTCTTTTTACCCCTTGGCCTATGACTCATTGTCCTTATGTTTCACCAACACAACCTGATCAAGCTATGTCATACACTCCCCCTACTTCTTTTTAGGTTCCCTATAACTTAGGAAGCATCTCCTAGACTAATCCCCCTCCAGACCTCATTAAGATGTTGATGGACAAGATGTCTAATCTAGAGACATTCATTTCTAGTTCAAAGAATGTGTTATCTTATTATCAAATATAAAATGAACCCATCCATCCTTATATGCCTATTCATCCTTATCTAAGCCAAGGGTAAGTCCCCAAATTTACTCATTTCTACAGTAAATAGAACCCACAATAGTATTTATGAGCATTTAGATATGCTTGTTATTTAATAGGGCATGGTGATGCATTACTACTTCATACTTCCCTATGTCTCTTTTAGGTGTTTCCTTGGATTGGTATAGCTCCATACCTCAACACTCCCTTTTCTCATTTACCCAACTTCCACAAATATTCCTAGACTATTTCTCTATTAACATTTCTAAAAAGGTTTCTATTATAGACCTTTATTCTATTAGACAATTTGATGATGAGTCTATCATAGATTTTTTCTCTTGTTAGAGAGGCTTGATCAATCAACTCTCCTTCTCCTTATCCAAACTTGAGCTTATTTGTCTCTTTTCAAGAGCATGTGCTAAACACATTTCATCTACACTCTAAGTATAAACTTTCTGCACATTTGATGAGGCCTTTACAATGGCATAAAAACTCAAGATTTGGGCTATAGATGAAGGTAGTGTCAAGTTATGTAGTAAGAACACCAATTCCAAGTAAAATGACTCCTCCTCTTCTAAAAATTCTCCTTTTAACCAAAAATATAAAGGCTCCACCAACATGGTGGTCATTAAATTATCTTCTTCCAATACCACAAACCAATCTAATTCCTTGACTTCCCAAAATCTAACCAAGCAATTCCAATAATGGTATGAACAAAGAGAATACACTCCCATTGGGGA
The DNA here is from genome assembly GCA_037957365.1 of Torreya grandis. Lineage (NCBI taxonomy): Eukaryota > Viridiplantae > Streptophyta > Pinopsida > Cupressales > Taxaceae > Torreya > Torreya grandis. Next base: position 160,162 of record JARHVA010000152.1, read on the forward strand.
GTCATATACATCCATTTTGGAAAAATTATTGCAACAAGGTGTCATAACCCTTCCTCAAATCAAACCTCCTATATAGTGTGACCTCTCCCATCTTATTCCAACTTAGTACAATGAAGATGAGTTTTGTGGCTACTATCAAGTTAAAGGCCAAAATTATAATAACTATAAGACATTCAAGAACATTATTCAGTACATGCTTGATATGGGTGATCTCATCTTGGATAATCCTAATGCACCCCATAATAAAAATATGGATGTGATCAAATAAACTTTTCCTAACGATTCACCCAATCAAAATATTTCTCAGACCATGACTAACTCATGTGATCATAATAGTCATACAAGTAATATGGTATTTCCTTTAACTCTATTTCAACCTCTCCCATAATAGGAGGCACCCATTTTATTGATTCCTCCCCCATAGTCCTTGGAATTTATTTTTCCCATTCTTCCTCCCTAGGTATAAGAACCTATTTCACCCATTCCACTCCCATGTGAGGAAGAGCCTCCTTTACCACTTCTTTTACTACCAAAAGAGCTAGTATTGCTACTTCCTTTTTCACCAATATTACCTATTATTTTACCTATGGAAGACCATGCCTTACCTGTTCGACAACCACATGTTGAGGGTAACATCATTCTTGTGTTATACCCTCTTAAGTAACACTCTTTTCTTGCCTCTCCTCCACTAATAAAGAGTAATATCCCATCCACTCCACTTTTTCACCTTAAAGAGTTAGTGTTATCCACTCCTACATTAGATGAGAGACCTATTATGCCTACTACAATTCCACCACTCTTATAGCCTTTTTACCTATGTAGGATCATACTTTACCTATTCTTTACCCACATGTTGAGGGAGAAATAATACATTTGCTTTACCACCTTAAGGAACCCTCTTCACCTACCTCTCCTCCACCCATGGAAGACCATGCCTCTTCTTATATCTCTATTGAAGATAACCCTGTTGTAGCTCTTTCTTGTCTTTAGCCCAAAGTAATAGAGACCAATAATTTACCTCTTTCTCAAACACCTCAACCTTATAAAGATGCAATTGTAAGGCCTACACCAACTTCATATAAACCCTTCTTTTAGTTGGTGAAAAGTCTATAATTTCTTGACTCCACAAATCTAGATCACATGGCATTTTGGGATTGACTTAAAACTCCTTATCTAACACAAGTTTTGACCTTTACCACCAACCCTCTTACTACCCTTTACCCCACATTCTTTGACAAAGCTATAGCTTCTTCACCAACATCACCTAAAGTTCATCCATCTATGTTAGAACCCTCACCATCACAGGCATCTACCATATTAAAATAGATCAGGCCTTTAGGTATATGCCTTATCTCTAGTCTAATTCATCCGCATGTGAAATTAGATCTAACTCTCCAACCCCAAGTTGGAGTTTCATAGCCTAAACTATGAAAAAATGTTGAGATTCCTATATTTCATTGATATTTCCCTCTTTAACCCTCAACTTTATCATCAATTTTGAGACCTCACCCTTCTACTTTAGTTGAATTATCATTGATCCAAGTAAAACAAAAATCTATGTTACCTCCAATACTACCTTTTCCACCTGGTGGGCCTTTCACATCTGACACCATGATACTTAACACCAAGAAAGTGTTATCAAAACATGTAATTCAAACATCACCAAATAAGGCACCATGTAAAATCATCCCTATGACTCCTAAATAAAAGAACGTGTGCACTTTTATTACCACAATAAGTACAAGCCTACTCATAGGCTCTTAGAGCTTTTTCCTATGTCAGTTGTTAGAATATTTCATAATAACTCTTTGTCCCATTAAGCCTTATAATCCTTTTTGAATGAAGCCATCTTAGTTTAATGATACATAAGTGTGTCTATATCATCATTCACCTAGACATGATACTAAGAATTGTAAAGCCCTCACAGTAGTCATTTGACAAAACTTTGATATTGATGCTCTCTTTAATGATATTCCCATTAACCGTCTTATTATTCCACCTATGGCATCCATAATTCCTCCTACTATTCCACCTAAAATCAAACCCAAAGATGTGGTTGTACCCCCTTTTCCACCTCCTTCACCTATATTTTAGATCAACGTAGTTAATGTGGCCACATGATCACAAAACCAAAAGGATAAAGGTAAGGAAAAATTCACTGCTCCTTGGGGTCATCCTTTTTCCAAAAACACTCCTCATTTGAATCCCTTAGTTTCCATCTTAGGGGTCCTAAAGTTGACATCTTCAGATGTTATTCAAAGCTCAATGGCAAAACAACTTCACCAAGCTCCTATGAAAATATCCTTATATGATTTAATCCAAAAATCACCCCAAAATCGTCAAGCTTTGATTAGTGATTTGAAAGTAGTTGAGGTACAACCTAATGATCCCTATCCCTTTACAGCTTTGGTCATCTCTCTTAATTCCATCTCCCTAATTTCCTTTAGTAATTTAGAAATTCCACTTCAACAACTTGAAGATCAGGATTTTGCCCTTTTTATTACCACATATATTGATCAAACTTATGTCAAGAGATTCATGATAGATGGGGGAGATAGTATTAATATTATTTCCACCCATGCCTATAAATAAAAAGCTTTTCCCAAAAATTTCATGTCTCAAATTGACGTGATACTGTGCTCCTTTAACGATATAATAGCTATTGCGATGGGCATTGTTATCTTACATATCCATTTAGGTCCTCACATAATTCTCAATCTATTATATTTTGTAAAAGGAGAGATCTAATATAACATATGGCTTGGATGACCTTGGATATGTGTTATGGCATGTGTACCCTCAACTTTGCACTATTGTGTCAAGTTTGAACATGAAAGGCAAGTGCATGTTATACCCACTTACCCATCTCTATTTAAAACATGCAACATGAATTATAGTCCCAATGATGTTCTCATTCCTTTAAATACATCATCTTCTCCACATGATACTTTTGAAGCTTTAACAAGCTTCACTACTCTAGTTACACAAATTTTGGTAACATAATTTCCTAACATGGATCCCATGGAGGAAAATTTTAAAGATTTGTCACTAAAAAAATATCATTTGTTGATACTCAACATGTTTTATACTCCACAAGAGTATGGAAATATTCACATTCACCCAAATTATGATTTCCACATTGGGATGGTCATCCCTTATGGGCCCTCTCACCTTTGAACTAATTTAACATATGGGGGAATTGATTAGGCTCCCATTGTCAGCAATCCATCCTCTTTGCCACAACCATTTACCTATGATTCTCTTTCCTAAGAAATCCTAGTTTTGTACACACCTATCTCTATTAGTGTGCCTAGAAAGGATTTGGTTTGGGTCATTATGAGTAGGGTGTCCATATGCCTATTGAATATCCCACTATCTAAACCATTGAAAATGCTAAAAGAGGCATGGTGTGGGTAATGATGAATCAACTAAACTCACTAAAACTTCCCATGTACCAATTATTAAAGAGCTAATCTCTCCCTCTCAACCTTTTTCTCCACCATCACCTACCAAATCAGAGGTATCTATACCTCCTATTTTTTAAATAAATTCCACTCATTTGGGGCCTCTCACCTATCACTAAGGTAAGGAAATAAGGTCCGTTCCTCTCATTTATCCTGAAATAATTGATGAAGACTCTCCCATTATTAATGCTATCTAATGTCAAGAAGATGATGATATTCTCACATACATGGGTGTAGATGATTACTATATCCAATGATTATTCCCATCTAAAACACAAGATATGTGAAATGAATCAACCATTGACATTAATTTTCCCTCTCATGATAACCCTTTCATCCTCAAGATTGGCCAATCTTTGGATTCCTATAAGCAAGTTGATTATGTCAAATTTCTTAATAACCATAGCAAAGCCTTCACTTGGTCTTATAATGATATGCCTAGTATTAACCCCTCTATCATCACCCATAACATTGTCACCAATCAAGATGCTAAACCTGTTAAGTAAAAGCTTTGTAAGATGTATCCTCATATTTCTCTCCTTGTCAAAGAAGATATCCAATGTCTCCTTTCTACTGACTTTATCCAACCCATCGACTACCCACAATGGATTTAAAATATTATTCCCATCATAAAAGAAATCAAGGAAATCTACATTTGCATTAACTATCATGACTTAAACCTTGCTTGTCTAAAAGATGACTTCTCATTGCCAAGTATTAGCTAAATTATTGATCTAATAGCCAGCCATGAGATGATATCACTTATGGATGGGTTTTCTAGATATAATCAAATCATACTTACTATTAAGGATCAACATAAGACAACCTTCATTAACTCATGGGGGACTTTCTATTATCAGGTCATGCCTTTTGGTCTGAAGAATGCTGGTGCAACCTACAAATTCACTATGACTTATATCTTCCATGATCTCCTATACAAAATTCTAGAAGATTACATGGATGACTTACTTGGAAAGTTTAAACTTCACCAAGATCACTTAACAATTCTTAAAATCATATTTACTCATATCCTCTAATATAAAATTTGACTAAACCCAAAGAAATTTGTCTTTGGTGTTCTTTTCGATAATCTCTTAGGTTTTATTATATCTCTCCATGGTATTGAGGTTGTACTTACTAAGGCTAGAGTAATACTAGAGATGCCTTCACCTACTAATATCAAACAACTACACATCTTACAAGGAAAACTTTAGTCAATCCACTACTTCATCTCCTAGTTCTTAGATCATTACCAACCCTTTCACCATCTCCTAAAAGAGGATGTCTCCTTCCATTGGAAGACAAATTTCTAGGAAGCTTTTGATGTACTTAAACAATATCTCCTTTCCCCAGTAGTTCTTATTCCACCTAAGGAAAATCATCCTTTCTACCTTTACATCTCTTCAAAATACCATTCTCTAGGTGTTATGATTACACATTGAGATGATAACCAATGAGAATAGGTGGTTTACTACATAAGCCACACACTTATTGATTATGAGACTTGATATACCCATATAAAAAACTTTGCCTTGCATTGGTCTTTTCTACCTCCAAACTTCACCATTATCTCCTAACTCACAAAACCTATGTGGTCACCCATATTGATCCCCTTAAATACATGCATTCCAAGCCATATCATAACCAATGCATAGCTCAGTGGCTTGTGTTCCACACTAAATTTTACTTAGAGTTTATTCAACAAAAGTCTATTAAGGGGAAAATAATCATTGACCAATTAGTTGCCACCCCTTTACCTGACAACCAACCTTTTAACCTAAAATTCCTTGATGAATCCATCACAAAACTCTCTATTAATGACATCTCTTATCAAATGATGATGTTATTCAATGGGTCTAAATGTCAATATGGTGGGGGTGCGAGGGTCATTCTTATTCCTCTAGATTGTAAGCCTATGCTTTTGTCATTTAAATTAGATTTTTAATGTACTAAAAACATGGTCAAATATGAAGCTTTGATTTTAGGGCTTCAAATAGCTATTTTCTTGGTTATCAAATCCATAACCATATTTGATGATTCTTAGATAGTGGTTAACTAAGTTAATGGTTCTTATCTATGCAAAAAAAATTTTGTAGTGGTATAAATATCATGTAAATATGCTATTGGGATCATTTGACTCTTATCTCTTAAAAATTATTCCTCAATCTAAAAACATGTTTTATGACACAATGGCTTCAATTGCTTCACGCATACCCTCTTCATCCTCTTCCTCAAAAATTTGTGTCACCGTTCATCACTTAACATTACCTTCCTATGCATTAACTAATATCCTATTTATTTGGAATGTAACATCCAACCCACATGACTTATGGTACAATAAACTCATTCATTATTTATCCTTTTCTATTACCCCTTATTATCTCTCCAATAATAGGAGGCATGCCTTCATAATATGTGCCACTCATTACACTATGCTAGGGGGACTTCTCTACAAGTGAGGTTTTGATGGTCTATTGCTTATATGCCTCACTAGTATTTAGACTCCCCTCACTATGAAGGAAGTCCATGATGGGATTTGTGGTAGATATTTCAATGGTCACATAGTTTTGAAGTGTATCCTTTGAATCATTTATTATTAGCCAACACTCCATCAAGACTGTAGTGATTATGTTTGGTGTTGCATCAAATGTCAACAACATGCTAATCTCCTTCACATTTTGAGTCATGCCTTATAATTCATCAAAGAATTCTATCCCTTCTCCCAATAGGGATTCAATTAAATTAGGGAGATTAACCCTCATTCCTCCCTCTGTCATCATTCTATCTTTACTACCACTGAATATTTTACCAAGTGTGTTGAGGTCATTCCTCTTATCTCCACTATAGCTAACAAAATTATTGACTTTATCAACCATCACATCTCTATCATTTTCGTATCCCTCATAAAATTATAATAGACAATGGAAAATATTTCAAAAACAAGATTGTCTAAAGTCTTTGTGATACACTCAGAATTAAATTAAGATTTTCATCACCATACTATCTATAAGCAAATGGATAGGAAAAATCTTCTAACAAAACATAAACCAAAATCCTCATGAAGGTAGTCAATGATACAGGCAAAGATTGGGACACACACATTCCTTTTGCTTTATGGGCTTACTGCACTAGCATTCAAACACCTATGAGTGCTACACCTTTTTCCTTGGTCTATGGGATGGAGTTCATTTTGCCTCTTGAGGTTTAGATTCCTTATCTTTGCATTTCTCTAAAAGACATATTTACTAATGATGACTTTTGCCAAGAACATTTGGATCAACTTGAGTTACTAGATGAGCACCATCTCATAGACCTTAACCACCTTTAAATCTATCAAGAGTGTATCACACACACTTATAATAAAAACCTCAAAGAGTAGGATTTTAATATTGGAGATCTCATCTTAAAATAAAATCAACACATGATGAACATGGAGAAAAGCAAATGAGGTAAGTTTTCTCCTAATTGGCTTAGACCCTGCATCATAACTCATAAGTATGGCTTAAGAAATTATCATTTATCTTCTCTCAAAGAAAGTCTAGAACTCAAGCCTTTAAATTCCTTACACCTATGACCATTATTTTGTTAAATAAGCATTGATTCACCACATGTTTCACTTGAGCTCTTCCCTTGAGCACCCTTATTCCATTCATCTCCCTTCCTCTTAACCCTTACTTCTACACACTTAGTTAACTTACGAGGTGCTATGGTTTTTCCCTCAAAGTGGAAAACTCCTAAGCCTATATAGACTTGTCCATGACTAAAAGCAAAAAAAAGGATATGTACACAAATTCTAATCTCTAAGGTCATGTTTCTCAATGTAGACTACTCCCTTGAAGGAGAGCTATGTAACTTCTCTTTCCTAATATCAATAGACTACTCCTTTGAATGACATCTATTTAAAAATAAAAAACAAACACTTAGACCACTCCCTTGAAGGATGGCTAGGCCAATATTTGTTCTCAAAGGGAAATACAAATCAAAATATTCTCATATTGATCAGCTTCATATGACCTCAACACATATAAAATCCTATTATAGGCTTCTTGCATTGATCAACTTACACAAAAAAAATATTTAAGTCATGGACATACCTATAGTCACTCTCAAGTCACCCACAAGAGGGGCATATCATTCCCACTTCAAAGGTTATTCTTCCCAAACACATTCACTCATTTACCCTTTTTTCCCTCATACTCTTTCAAGGGACTTTAATCTCACTTAACACAAGGTGAACATGATGCTTCTCTAATAAAAAAAATTCTCCAATGATGCAAAGCATGAAAGAGGCTCATATTCTTGAGTCTATTTATGTTATTATTATGGTATTTTCTAATACACGAGCATTCTACCTCTTTATTTTCCCATACAAATCACATGTTGATCTCTCTATAGAGATGAAAATGTCACATAAACAATATCAATCCTACTCCATTTATTTTAAGATTACACCATCACAAATGTGAAAAAATATTAAAATAAAATAACATAACCAACCTATTAATTTTAATCACACACCATCACAAATGTGGAGAAATGCTAAGATGAAGCTAACAAATCAACTATGCATATACCATCACACATATGGGAAATTCTAGTCTAACTCAACTAACATGCACAAAATTAACATAAAATTAAAATAATCATCCACATCAACATCATCAAAATCACAATAAACACATCTCAAAATCACAATAAATATACTTCTCATATATATATATATACACACTCAACATACATCTACATCAATAATCATCATAATATCATCTCTTTCTCAAAATATACATCTCTCATCTTTAGCTCACAAGCTAGTGTGCATATAACATATAAAAAAAATGAAAATTATGGAAATTAGATTCCTTAAGGCTCTTCACATGTTCATGAAGAAGTAGTGTCATCACCACTCTCCACCTATCTACGTCTATGTGAGCTAAAAACCATGGCACATGACATAAATTTCTTCTACTCTTTGAACTCAAAATACCTCTAAATCTATGGGAACTCCCTAATGGACCTCTCATAATAATCAATCTCATAAAGGGTAGTAGTATACCTCACTAGATATATATTCTATGATGGTATCATTACACCTATTGAAGGCCCAACCTATACTAGTCATTGTGGTGGAAGAGGAGTAACTTGAGTTGCTACTCTCAAACTATCCCTCTCTACTATTAGTATAGTAAATTGGCCCTATAAAACCTTGACCTATCCCTATAGTTCCCCAACATGGCCCTATAATTTCACCACCTATCCCTATAAATCTAATACATATGCTTGAGCTATATCTTAATCTTGTACTACTGCATCTTGAGCCTACACTACCACATCTCATGCCTATACAACTGCATCTCTCTCTCATCAACCCTTGAAAATATTTTGTTGACCTCTTGATTTCTAGCATAAGATGTAAACCTATCCACCAAGCCATATATTCCATTATTCACCGTAGATCAACTACACCTGACCCTACCGGTAGCTCCTCAAAATCTAGCCCATCAATCTCTTGTGTTAAGGTAGGGATGCCTCAATATCATCCCTCCTATAGCAAGGGAAGTTAGGTGGTGCATCCTATTAAGTGAATATTTTGTCAACTAGCTTGCTAATGAGCAAAATAGGTCTCTTCAACCACAACATAGGGAGATTGGTTGGCTAGATGTGTAGGTTTACTACATCAACAAGGGACAAATCTCTCCTCTCATCAAGGGGAGGTTCCCTATGAATATGCAAGAGCTATATATATATATATATATATATATATATATATATATATATATATATATATATGTATATGTATATGTATATATAAGCATAAAATAACACTCAAGGGTAGGACACACCATCCATCTCTCTTCTTTTAGAGATTATGTTCACAATCAAAGGAGAAAATATTGGTGAAAACATTGAAGGCACTTCTCTTCTTTTAAAAGTGTTCTTGCAAGGAACAACAAGAGTTATTTCAGGTAGTCACAAGGAACTAGTAACCAAGGGTGTAGTAACCAACAGACTGAGATGTAGCAAAAATTCTCCACCTAAACTACCCAAGAGTGAGATATGAAGGACAATGAGGGAAAAAAGTCATCCCAAGGTCCTTTACACAGAAATAAAAAGAAAACACACTAAAGGCAATTGTGGGGGCACAAAGTCTCTCCACAGTTGGCTTCAAGACACCTTCTTGATTACTTTCAATAGTTCTGCTTGCCAAATTAAATAAATAAGAACACATTTAGAAGATAGACATAAGAATAATCTCCTAAAATGATACAATCTATGATAGCACAAAGACTGCAAACAACTTGCTTTCTCATTTAGATAAAATGATATGAACAACAATCTAAGCTCAAAGTCTCAGTATTTGCCTTTCAATTTGGGCAGAGTTTTGTTTTTGATAATAGAGAGATCTCCTTTAAAACAAACCAAGATATTACAATATATAGAGGCCAAGGAAGGCTTAGCACTTTGTCCCATGGAGTGGCCCATGATATGCATTAATGCCTTGAATACATTTTTGGTTCTATCAAGGAGGGTCATGCTAAAATAGGGTGGCTACCTTAACTGTGGCATGTTGATTTATCTTGAATGTCTTCTCCTGAGCCTAAGTCACTTATTTTATCACCTGATATCCATGTAGCTATCCATTTTGCCTTTAATCCAAGGGAGACAAATAGGCTACGCTTTTAATGTTTGCAAACCCAAATATCTATCTTTATGCACTGTTTTAGCTACTAAAATAACTACTATAGATATTTCCCTCTTTGTCTCTTCTTACTATAATTTGGGCCCTCAGGCTATCTTTTTCCCCTTTGCTAGCTCTTTTAGATCTATCATCAGTGGGTCTTCTCTTTATGTTTACAAGGATCAATAGATATTTCATTACCACAATTTTGACATTTGTGGGCCCATCAATCTCCTCGGCAATTCCTTCAGCATTCTCATTTTATCCTTCCCAAAAGGGAAGATTCCTTTTGGGGTCTTGAGAAAGGCCTATTTTCCTTCAATGAGAGCCTTCCACAAGGGTATCTAGCCTTTGGGATCCTTCAAGTGGCCTTCAGGCTTTCATTCTTTAGTGGGATATTGTTCCATTATTTCCTTCAGACAAAATGTCCAAAGGAATTCCTTCAGACAATTTATCTGAAGGAAATCTTTCCTTGGCTCTGCATCTTTGTAGTGGGAGTGTTTCATTTTTAACTTGTGGCACATTCCACTACTTTTAACAAGTGACACATGGCTTCTTCTGATGGAATAAGTGAGGACACTTGGCAACATCCACCTAGCTTATAGGAGCTTTTAGAAACCATTGAGGGTCCTATGGGAGATGACACATGGTAGCTTCTGTTGAGCTCTAAAAACACTAAAAAAACATTTGAGACTCATTTGGATTCATGTGAATGATGACACTTGGAGTGCTCTACTTATTCTTTTAGTAAATTGCTCAGGGCTCACCACAGTCTTTACTCAATAATGAAACTAAAGGAAGATACAATGACTATTGACACTTGGCAGCCTCCACTGAGCTTTGAAGATGACACGTGGCATGTTTTGCTACTTTGAGAAAAAGATATTGAAACCTTTTGCATTTTCCACTTGTTACTTTCCATGAAACTCTACAAGGGACACATGCCATGTTCTACTACTTTGAGAAGCAAATCATAATGTGTCTCAGTAGATGATACTTGGAAGCTTCTACTCATCTTTTTCTTTCATGCACTCCTTTGCTGAACCATTCATTGAACCACCTATTTGCTACTTCTTTTCCTAACTGAGGCTACCTTTGAACCTTTAAACCCATGAACCATTAAACTTTGAACTCTTTCAGTTTAAGGTTCAATCAGTTCATTGGTTTATCCTTTGTCTATCACTTCCTTCTTCTTTCTAAGCTCTTTGATCTTCATCGCACTGGTTGAACCTTTTGGTTCAAGGTTCAATGGTTTAATCAGTTCATTATTTTATTTTGGCTAAGTCCTTTTGATCTTTTAAACCAAACACATTGAACCATTTGGTCATTGAACTCATTGAACTATTGAACCCATTAAACCTTGAACCTTGACAAATGCACTTAACTCTTGCTGATGATATTGAACCTTTGAACCCATTGAACCTGTTGAACCTAAATGGTTCAAGGTTCAATGGTTTAATGGTTTAATGGTTCAATCCTTGCTTAAAAGCTTTCTAATGGAAATTTTGGTTAAACCTTGTAATTGAACCAGCCTTGAAATCACCTAAGTGTTGAGAGCTTGCTTCTTTCCTGCAAATTCTGTAGAAATCAACCTACAAAGCCTGTAGAACTTAGCCTATAGAGTTTGTAGATTTAAGCCTATCGAGGTTGTAGATTTCTGGAAAAGTTTGAAAAATGAGGAATTTGAATGCTCAAGACAAATTTCAAAAAGGGAAGAGACAATTTTGGTCGTTGCAAGGCCAAAATAATCCATAGGTCATCCCAAAAATGAATGACATTTTTTGGGGACAATAGCTGGCTCTAGTTGTGGAACTTCCTTTAGTTGAAAACTTGAAATAACTAAGGAGAGTAGAGACTAGAATCTCTAGTGCCTTTGAAGTGTGCCATTGGGCTATGGAATCATGTTACCCATAAAAAAAGGCTCCAAAAATGAAAATGAAAAGTACAAAATAGAAAAAAAGGCTATACAAATATACATATGTATAAGCAATCTTATCTGATGCTCCACAATTTGAAGCCCTTTAGATGTTACCCATCATGAGATAGTGAAAATGGCATTCCATCTTGATAAACTAGCAAGAAACCATTTTGTCCCTAGAATCAGTGATGGGTGAATGGAAATCTCCACCAAAAATCACATTTCTTGTGCATTCCTCTTGGCTCTTTCTTCCTCTTGCCCCATGGTAGAACATGGTCTTCAATCTAAAAACCATAACTCCTTACTCTCTTAGTGCAGAGTTCCTTTTGTTTACTTTGGAGTATAGTAGTATGGTCCACTACCATAGCTTTTTATTCTACTGGTTTAATCTAGCACATGATTTGATTGTCCCCCTCAGACACCTGACAAACCACCAGTTCATCATCTCCTTTGGTGTCAAGGAGTTTTACATCTTCATCTTGAGCAGCTTTCAATCCAAGTAACAAAGATTCACATTTTACTGTGTTGTTGGTGTTGCTAAACTATAACTTGCATGAAGGAAAAATATCTCCTTGAGGAGATATCAACACAATCCCAAATCCAACATTGGTTGAAGAATTACTACCATCAAATTCTAGGATCCAAGCATTATCAGAAGATAATCTTTTATCAAATTTATCTTCATTAGAGATGGAATATCCTTCTTCATTTGTACTATGCCCTACCAATTCTTTTGATGTCTTATTTGGATCAATTCCTAGATTGCTAGCTACAGGACTTTCATCTACAAAAATATGAACACCCTCTGTGGATAAGAAGTAATTACCCCTACCTGAAGACTCAAATAGAATTTGAGCTTTAGGGATTGATGTTTGGGTGATAATGTATTTTGACTCCTTTTTACAAAGTAGCCTCTGTATGATGCCTTTAATAGGGATCCTTACCTTAGACAAGTCCATACTTAGTTCTCTACCAATGTCCAACTGCTTAGGATTGGCTTGCAAGAATTTAAATTCAGTCATTTGAATTTTGGATTCCTTGACATGATCAATTATGTCAAGTGACTAAAATGGACTATGAAGAGAGGATGGGAGTTCATCCTTTTGGTTTTTAGGGGGGAGGATTGATCTACAAATTTGAAGTAGAAGATGTAGGGTTGTTTGATGTACTTACCTTCTTAGCAATCACCAGGTCCTTTAGTTGGAAAGGTAGAGTTCCTTGTTTGGCAATTGAAATTGTAGGTTGAGCTTGCTCCTCTATTTTTTCTTTATCAGCTTGCTAGGATAACTAATTCTTGGATCAGTTGAATACTACATACGATCCCTCGACTGCTTCACCTTTACTTCTAGGTTCATCTTGGTAATTTAGGAAACTAATGTGAGAGTCACCAGCTGACTCTTCTTGATCCTTTATGAAGATATCAACATCATTTTCTTGATCAAAGTCAAGTTGGAAAGAGAAATCATGTTCTATTTCTAGATATCCAACTACTGAGTTAGTTGGAGGCACTTCAAGGGCAAGGTTTCTCTATGGGGGAGGAATATGATTTGGTTGCCCTTGATTCCTAGTAGTATTGCCTTGGTATGCTTGATTCTAAAATGTCCTCCTTGGCAAAAATACCTTGAGCCACTTGCTTTTTCAATGCTAGTAGATTGTTTGCCAGCTTTTGCACCATTTGATCAGTGGTGCATGTAGATGGATACTTAGAAGATGAAGAGGATTTACCTCTATTAAGATCTCTCCTTATCTTTCCTACCAAGATAAAGTCATCTTCTACCTCAGTAGCCAAGTCCTGAGTAACAACAAGGTCTATGTGTCTAGCCCATCTTAGCAAGAAACTAACATCAGGCAATTGTGAGTTGATGAAGAAACACTTGAGATTCTGAGGTGTCAGTTGGGTGATCATGGGAATCTTGTGCCTTAGCTTGTTGAACTTGGCAATGAAGTCCCTCATAGGTTCATGGGGCTCCTTATTCATCTGTGTGAGCTAGGCTAGCAAGGCATGTGCATCTTCTTTAGGCTTGAACCTTGCTTTGAACTTGGCTTTAAGTGTGTCCTAGTCAGTCATTGATCTAACTTATAGATGGTATAACCAGTTTATAGTAGCACCTTATAGTGTTTCCACAAAAATCCTGACTACCACATCCTCAAATTTCATGCCTATCACACCATAGGCTATGTTGAAGGCTACAATGTGTTCATCAGGGTGAATTCTCCCATCACCAAAGAATTTGGGGAGATTTTTTCTTGAGTTGCATGGAAGTTCATACAAGGGTGGAGTAATATTGAGTGGGCCAAATGAGCTACCCCAAAGGCCTTAAACTACCATGATTGGATTATGAAAAAGAGAGATAACAAATCTAGGCAACGTGTGGATGGGCAAAGCTCTGTTAAGATTAGAATAGGAAGCTCTACCTTGGGCTCTCTAGCTTCTTGTATAGCATGGAGTTGATAGATTGAGAACAAAAATGGGAAAGAATTGGCCCTGATTTAGCCTAAAGCTTGAGGCTTCAAACTGCACATTCTATCCCAGTGGCTTTAGTTTTATAGACTAGATTATATAATGGATATGGAGGAAGATGGTAAGGCTAAAATGATAATGGGTAAGACATGGAATGGAGTAACTAGAGTCTATAATGGATAAGGGTAGGGACTACTTCAATCTAAAACTTGAGGCTTCAAACTTCATGTTCATCCCCAGCGAAGTTGCCAAAAACTGTTGGGTGAATATTTTTTCAACTAGCTAACTAGTGAGCAAAATAGGTCTCTTCAACCATATCATAGGGAGATTGGTCGGCCAAGTGTGCAAGTTTACTACATCAATGGGGGACAAATCTCTCCTCTCATCAAGGGGAGGTTCCCTATGAATATGCAGGAGATATATACTATATATATAAGTAGAAAATAACACTCAGGGGTAGGACACACCATCCATCTCTCTTCTTTTAGAGATGATGTTCACAATCAAAGGAGAAAATCCTAGTGAAAACACTGAAGGAACTTCTCTTCTTTTAGAAGTGTTCTTGTAGGGAACAATAAGAGTTATTTTAGGTAGTGACAAGTAACTGGTAACCAAGGGCATAGTAACCAACAGACTGAGATGTAGCACAAAGTCTCCACCTTGACTACCCAAGAATGAGATATGAAGGACAATGAGGGTACAAAGTCATCCTAAGGTCCTTTACATAGAAACAAAAAGAAAACACACTAAAGGCAATTGTGAGGGCACAAAGTCTCTTCATACTTGGCTTCAGGACACCTTCCTGATTACTTTCACTAGTTCTTCTTGCCAAATTAAATAAACAAGTACACATTTAGAAGATAGATATAAGAATAATTTCCTGATACATGCTATGATAGCACAAAGTCTAAAAATAACTAGCTTTCTCATTCAGATAAAATGATATGAACAACAATTTGAGCTCATAGTCTCAGTATTCACCTTTCAATTTGGGCAGAGTTTTCTTTTTGATAATAGAGAGATCTCCTTTAAAACAAACCAAGAGATTACAATATATAGAGGCCAAGGAAGGCTTGGTGCTTTGTCCCATGGAGCATCCCATGCTGTGCATTAATGCCCTGAATGCATTTTTGGTTCTGTCAGGGAGGGACATCTTAGAATAAGATGACTACCTTAACTATGGTGTGTTGATTCATCTTGAATGTCTTCTCCTAAGCTTGAGTCACTTATTCTATCACCTACTATCTGTGTAGCTATCCATTTTTCCTTTACTCCAAGGGAGATAAACAGGCTACACTTTCAATGTTTGTAGGCCCAAATATCTATCTTTGTATACTATTCCAGCTACTAAAATAACTACTATAGATATTTCCCTCTTTGTCTCTTCCTACTATGATTTGGGCCCTCAGGTTATCTTTTTCCCCTTTGTTGGCTCTTTCAGCTCTATCATCAATAGGTCTTCTCTTTAAGTCTACAAGGATTAATGGCTATTTCATTGCCACAAATTTGACGTCTGTGGGCCCATCAATCTCCTCAATAATTCCTTCAGCATTCTCATTTTGTCCTTCCCAAAGGAGAAGAATCCTTTTGGGGTCTTGGGAAAGGCCTATTTTCCTTCAGTGAGAGCCTCCCATAAGGGTATCTATCCTTTGGGATCCTTTGGGTGGCCTCTGGGCTTTCATTCTTTAGCGGGATATTATTCAATTATTTCCTTCAAACAAAATGTCTGAAGGAATTCCTTTGGATAATTTGTCAAAAAGAAATCTTTCCTTTGCTCTACATATTTGTAGTGGGAGTGTTTCATTTTTGACCCATGCCACATTCCACTACTTTTAACAAGTGACATGTGGCTTCTTCTAATGAAATGGGTGAGGACACTTGGTAGCATCCACCTAACTTATAGGAGCTTTTAGAAACCTTTGAGGGTCCTGTGGGAGATGACACATGGCAGCTTCCACTGAGATCTAAAAATACTATAGAAACATTCAGGACTCATTTGGATTCATGTGGATGATTACACTTGGAGTGGTCTACTTATTATTTTAGCAACTTGCCCAGGGCCCACCATAGTCTTTGCTCAATAATGAAACCAAAGGAAGATATAGTGATTGTTGACACTTGGCAACCTCCACCGAGCTTTGTAGATGATATGTGGCACATTCTACTACTTCAAGAAAAAGATATTGAAACCTTCTATAGCTACCACTTTTTGCTTTTTGTGGAACTCTAAAAGGGACACGTGGCATGTTCTGTTACTTTGAAAAGAAAATCATAATGTGTCTTAGTATACAACACTTGGCAACTTCCACTCATCTTTTTCTTTTGTGCATTCCTTGGTTGAACCATCCGTTGAACCATCTATTTGTTTCTTCTTTCCCTGACTGAGGCCACCTTTAAACCTTTGAACCCATGAACCATTAAACTTTGAACTCTTTTAGATCAAGGTTTAATTAGTTCATTGGTTCACCCTTTGTTTGTCACTTCCTTGTTCTTTCTAAGCTCTTTGATCTTCATCACACTGGTTGAACCTTTTGGTTCAAGGTTCAATCGATTCATTCTTTTTATTTGGCTAAGTCATTTTTATCTTTTGAACCAAATGCATTGAACCATTTGGTCATTGAACCCATTGAACCATTGAACCTATTAAACCTTGAACCTTGACAAATGCACTTAACTCTTGTTGATGACATTGAACCTTTGAACCCATTGAACCCATTGAACTAAAATGGTTCAAGGTTCAAAATTTCAATGGTTTAATCCTTCCTTAGAAGCTTGCTGATGGACATTTTGTTTGAACCTTGTCATTGAACTAGCCTTGAAATCACCTAAGTGTTGAGAGCTTGCTTCTTTCTTAGAGAGTCTATATAAATCAACTTGTAAAGCCTATAGAACTTAGCCTGCAGAGTCTGTAGATTCAAGCCTAAAGAGTCCATAGATTCAAGCATGTAGATTTCGTAGATTTCTAGAAAAACTTCAAAAATGAGGAATTTGAATGCTCAAGATAAATTTTGAAAAGGGAAGAGACAATTTTAGTCAGTGCAAGGCCAAAATAATCCATAGGTCTTCCCAAAAATGAATGACATTTTTTGGGGACAACACATCCTATAGAAGGCAAAAGTACCTCTTAACTTATGCCATGAGTACCATATGTAGCTCACCAACTCATCTCCCTCTAACCTATAATGGGCTTTATAATCCAACAAGTTGCTTTGCCTATCCTCTGAATGAAGGGTATGTCAAGTAGGGTCTCCACACAATATTTATAAGGATCAAACCCTATATCATGTATGTATAATAATCAATATCATGCACTATGTCATTTACTCAAGTTTGGGCCATCCCATCTCTCCATCATCTGAAACCCACCCCGAATCTAGATAGAATCATGGTAGGTAGCCCTAATGGTCATGTCACCAAGATATGCTCATTTTCCCAATATTAAAGTAAGTATTTGACACACAAACTATATCACCATCACAATCTCAACGCCCACAACTCTACATATAATTATGATAGAAACACTGGACCCCATATAAATATAGTCCACTACTTAACCATCTGTGCCAAAACACCTATCAATGTAATAAGAAATCTCCCACCATCTACATCTAGTAAAGAATACACAGTAATCTCTATCATCATTAGGATGCTCAGTTGATGTTACTCTTAATTAGTAATGCATAGTGGCTCATAGGTGAAGCTCACTAAGTGATAGGTCACCTTACTAACATGCTCTCCAAATAATGCACCATGTGAATATCATGCTCCTCTTTCAAACATGATAAGATCTACTCACCCTAAAGTGGCAACTATAGAATCTTGTATACATCCTCTTAAGTCAGTTTCAACTTTTTGGTTAGTAGATGGAAGGTGTTGGTGGTATGATCCTAGCTCTCAATCAATGATATCATCAGACTCACATCTCATGTGACTCTACAATATTGTTGCACTCCCCTTAACCCTATAGATGCCATGTGCTCCCACTCATCTAGGGTGATATCCCTCCTCATCCATGTTAGTAGCCTTGATAGGTGATATTATAGCATCAAATCCAATCCCACCTGTATCCATACACATGCAACTTAAGTCACATACTTTCTCACATAAACCTATAACTAGCTTTTTCCCTTCTCTTTGGGAGAACTACATTGGTCTGAGGCCCTCCATTAGGCTATGTAGGTAGCACTCAGTTGACATGGGATCATTTGAGGTTAGTTTAGCCATATATAAATATAACTATCTAACCTACTCTTCCCTCTCTACCCTAGGCTTCACTACCTCTCTCTCCACCCTAGTCCCAACTACCTATCACAACTCTAAGACTCATAGCTTATATCCCTAACCTTTAACCTTATGACCTATATTTTAATCCATAAGTATTATGATCTATCTCAAACTACCTTTTTTACCCATTTCCCCTAACACACTTTTAACCATAACTTATATCTTCTTCCCTAGGCTCTGGGAGAACTACATTGGCCTAAGGCCCTCAACTAGGCTATGTAGGTAGCACTCAATCAACACAAGGTCTTTTGAGGCTAGCTTAGCCATTAGGTTAGTGGACTACTTCAATTAGGGACCTCAACTAACCTTTTCTCTTATTTTTGTGTTATTTATAGTCACTGACATCAGTGAGACCTATTGACATCAACACCATATCGACTAACATCAGTGGACCCCACTGATGTCAATGACTAGTTTGGCCCTAGGGCTGAATGACTCATCCCCCAAAATTCCATTTTAACCTAAAACCTACCCTAAATCCCACCCAAATTCCCCTAAACCTACCCCACCACATTTCATACCCCCTTTCAATACATTTCTATTTCCCAACCTTTAAATTTAGCCTACAAAATCAAAATAACCAACTCAAGTTTCAAATCTAATCACAGTGGATCTTACCTCATATCTCCATCTTCTATAGGTTGACACAACTGACTCTTGTGGTGGCACACCTCTTACTATGTACCTTCTTATCTCTACCATCTCAATCACTCTTAGAGCTCTTTTTCTCTCCAATCAAATGTTGTAAATGAGTCTGGTGGGCTGCCAAACCCTTTTTTATCAAGTTTAGTCACCCACTGACATCAACATACTTGACCTAATCCACTGATGTTAGCACTCTTTTCCACTGATATCAACAAACTTACCCTAGGCCACTAATGTTGGAAATATTTACTGCCAACATCGGTGACATCATCGATGTTGGCACCATTGCATTATAATTTCAATAAATAACCCCAACTCTTTAGACTCTACCCATAATTTGGGGTAATTTGGAGATCACATATATCTCCCTAACCATGAATACCAACTTGGAGATCAAATATATCTCCCCAACCATGACAACCACCCTTAGATATTACTTACATCTCCACCCATGATAAATTTTCTTAGAGATCATGAATATCTCCTCGCCCATTGACCCTTTTACACTAACCTTGAATCACTTGTCTAGACCATTTATATGATTCTAATATAGTTGGATATTATACACATTCATGTATATTAGGTGTTTTGGATGGTGAACAATCTCATCCTATCATCTATAACCTTGTTGTGTTTTTCAAGGGCACTTCCTACCTTGGATACCTGGGTTACATGAACCAATTAAAGCTACAAATTTGATTCTTTTGACATTATCATATATCTCTTACAAGTTATGATTTAGTTATTTATATATGAGTCCTCCTTAACCTTACCTATTCTCGATTTTGTCAACTATAGCTCATATTATTATATGCACAAGCAATGATGCCACATTCTCCTCCACTCACACAATTCACTTCTTATCAAACTGGTACCTGATTCTTATTTCCCATCCATTGATTCACATTTTGAGGGGGGATACCTCATCCAATACCTCAAACATCTAACTCCTATTTTTGTCTTACAACTTGTTAGTACAAATTACAAGACAAAAAGTGGAAAATGTAGACACCAAAATTACATCACACACATATGTAACTCCCTATGTCAAAACCCCCCTTGAGCCATATTTTAGTAGTAATGATTAGTCTCCCTAACCCATGCTCTTACCCCTCACATATTTAATTAATTTAATATATATAATCAATTTAATGAAAAACCCTTTTTGCCACATTACCTAGCCACCTCACCCTAATATTAACTCCTACTTGATGAGTCACCTCAAGACTTAGTCCCCTTATCCTAACTACCCAAGACTTGTTCTCACCCTATAAAATGAGTTCCTAACCAACTACATCATTATTAAACTCCCATTTCTACCATTTATTAATGTATACCACACTTGGCATGAGGAAAGATATAAAATAGGATAAAAATAGCATTTTTACCTATTCTTACGCCATCAACATCGATCAACCCATGGCCAACATCGATGGGATTACTGATGTCGATTATATAAGCGAAACTCCAAACTAATGTTTAGGGTTAGTAGAAATCAAGAAAACTAGTTATTATTTGTATACAAGATTTTTGCATTCAAATTTTGAAATCTTGGCTTAATATTATCTTGCATAAGTCAATCTAGATTTGGAACCAAGCTCTTGAGAACCAGGAGCACCCGATTATTGTCTCTATTCAAGGCATCATTTCAAACTACCTAATAGGAGCCATCCATTTGACACTTATCATTTAACCACCACTGTAGCTAAGTACATCACTTATTCTATAAGTCTTTAGGTAATTATTTTTTAACTCTTTACATCTACTATATATTTATTTTACACATCCTTGATCAAACCCTATGAAGGAGTTATAAATCTTCCCCACTTATTTCCCCTTATTCCAACACAACAAACCTCTGACCAGATCCCTCCAAACACTACTCTCTCTCACACAACTCTCCCCAACCTTCTAGACCTAACCAAAACCATTTCTTAGACATAGAAAAGACTTTTATAAACTCTTAGGCAATTATTTCCATTATTGAAATCGGTAGTCTAACTGATATTGGTCACATTTCCTTACTGACCTCAACAGCCTAACTGATATCAATTACTTCCTCACTGACCTCGATAGCTTAACCAACATCAAAAATTATGGATTTCCTAACCCTTCTAAGACCTACCTAAATAACTTCCAAAACACAAATTGAATATGCCACCTACACTCTATTAATTTTTACTTCACTCAAGTTGTGAATAATGGTAATATTATCTCTCTTTTACTCTCTCTTTTCCTCTCTCTTGTTTATTTATTACTCTTTTGTCTCTCAAAAGTGGACTATCATCTCTAAACAAGTTTGACACTTCCTAGAACAAGTGTGTAGCTTGGTAACCCACCTATATATCTACTAATAAACATTTTGTGGTAGTGATTTATTAATTTTAGGTAGTCATCCTTAGCCAAAGAGGAGTGCTCACAATGTCTGGTATGGCACACAAACCAATTCAGGTTCATTCTAATCCCTTATTCCTATATTTTTTCTCTATTTTTTTTAGACTTGAAATAGACAAATTTTAGCAAAACACTCTCCTAAAGGCCTAAAAACATAGATTTTTGGAACTCATGTAAGAATTCCTTGCATTTGACATCCACTCTATTCCTACAGGAGCCAATCAACATGCAGATAGATATGATACCATAGGATAACAATATGATATAGTGGATCAAATCAAAGATAATAAAGATTATACCCAAATCAAGGTTGTATGCATTCCTTTAGTTATAAATAATGAGGTAAGTTGGCAAGTCGTTGATAGTGATAAATAAATAACATATTTCATATACAATGAGGTAGAATTTTTCTCAAAGAATCAAAATAATTTGCAACACCAATATGAAGATCAAATTGTGTAATTGAGATCAAACAAGATGCCTAAAAGTTTAGTAACTTTGGAAATAGTTTTAAATGAATACGATCAACTTATAAAGGACAAGGTAAGTATATCTTCCAAGGAATAACATTATGAACAAGTAAACATAACTAAAGGTAAGCAACTCAAGTGGGGTATAGTGAAAACTATTTCTGAGAGAGTAGATTTCATTTCATTATGTAATGAGTACATGGATTTATTTTCTTGTGAATACCATGATTTGAAAGGGTTTGACCCCAAATTATCACAACATACTATTGATCTTAAATAAGAGAAAAACTAGTAAGACATAAACAAAGGCCCATCAACCCCAAGGTTGAAATTATCAATAGAAAGGAGCTTACAAAGATGATGGAGTCAAGTAAAATTTTTACTATGAAACACTACACATGTGTATCAAACCTTCTACTAGTGAGAAATAAAATTGGAGAGATACGACTATGTGTGGATTTCAAAGATTTGAATAAAGTGTCACTCAAAGACCACTATCCTCTTCCCTCCATGGATCAAATCTTATAAAGCGTATCAGGTTTATAAAGGTTCTCCTTATTAGATGGGTACTTTGGCTACAACCAGATATTGGTGAAAGAGAAAGATTGGTATAAAATAGCTTTCACAACCAAATGGGGTACTTATGCCTATCAAAAAATGTCTTTTGGGCTCTCTAATGCTAGATCTGCTTTCCAAAGGGCAATAGATATTACTTTTCAAGTTATTTTGAGTGAAATGGTTTTAGTTTATATTAATGACATTATTGTATTTTCACAAGATCTTAATGATCATCTAACATACTTGAGAGTTTTTTTTGTATAGATGCAGACAATTTAGAGTTTCATTAAATCCAAAGAAATGTATCTTTTCAGAGTATGAGGGGAGACTGCTTAGGCATATAGTGTCCAAATATGATCTTTTTATTGATGTAGAGAGAATAAAAGTAATCCTCACTCAATAATTTCCAAAACATAAGAAAGTATTGAAAATATCCTTAGGCAAAATCAATTTCATTAGAAGATTTATTCCTAGATTTGTAGAATTGGTAAGGCCACTCACTCAAATGTTGAGGAAACATAAAAAAATTCACTTGAGATAAGGAGGGTGAGAGAATATTTGAATCCATAAACTAAGTTATCAGTCAAGATCCTACATTGATTAATCTATATTTTAGTAAGGATTTCTTTAAGTATGCTTTTTCTAGATTTAGTACAATTTCAGCCATGCTTATGCAATAAAATAGTGAAGGTTTAGAGTAACCCATTACCTTTTTGAATCAAGCTTTATAATAATATGAGGAAAGGTATTATTTTATTTAAAATCATGTACCTGATATTATAAGAGGTCTTAAAAAATTCAAACATTTGGTTTCAAATAAAAAATATTATACTAAATGTGGATCATCCTAGTGTGAAGGATTTCATCCTCAAGAGAGACTTAAGTGAAAAGAGAGATGGATGGGTCACTAAGTGCATGGAATATGATATCAAATTTAGGGTCACAAAGCTGTTCTAAGGTAAAGGATTATGTGAACATGTTGAAAATGATGTGAAAGAAGAAAAGGATATGGTTTTGACACATTAAGATGCCCAATAGGAATCTAAAACTACTCCTCTATCTAGTTGGACACAAGACATTACTAGATTATTTCAAATAGGAAGATGTAAATTTGGATTATATGCATCAAGGAGAAGACATTTCAAGATGTAAATCATACCATAAATTCTAATTGATGGAAATATTTTCAAAAATGATATTGGAGGTATACATTTAAGGTGTGTTGAAGCCAATCAATTTGATAAGCTTTTTGAATAATTTCATGATAGTCCTTCTAGAGGCCATTTTACAGCCAATACCATAGCTACAAAAATAATTATATCTATTTACTTTTGGATTAATTTTTTAAGGATGCACATGCATGGGCTAGGAGGTGTGCAAAGTGTGTAATGTTTATAGGTAAATAGAGACTAGTTGCTATGAAATTGAATCCTATTTAGGTTGAATAGCCTTTCATGTAATGGGGTTTAGACTTCATTGGAATAATAAATCCTCCTTCTAGTGATAGTCATAAATAACTCTTGATAGCTACATATTATTTCACTAGGTGGGTGGAAGTAGTACCTTTGAAGGAGGCAAGTGAGAACTCTATGCTTGAGTTCTATGAGAGTCTAGTCACCCATTTTGGAGTACCTCCTACTATAATATCATATAATGATTTGGATTTGAATAATGTAAAGGTATGTGAATGGGATATTGATCAAGGTATTTATCTGACATCTTCATAAAATTACTATCCATAAGGTAATGAACTATCAGAATCTATTAACAATAACCTAATTTAGATCATCAAAAGAACATTGGAAGATAATCAGAGATATTGGCATACAAAAATGAAGATTGCTTTATGGGATGATAGGATCACTCTCAATAAGGACATTAATCATTCACCTTATCTCTTCGTTTATGGGATAGAATGAAGGCTACCTATGTCTTTAGAGCTCCCAATTTGGGAACTTGTGCACCATCTAGAGCTTCTAGAAAGTTATGTAATAGAGGTAAGGATCAATAAAATGAGAGAATTGGAAGAGATAATAGATGATGGCATGCATACCATGTGTTATAACTAGAAATAAGTCAACAAGTGTTTTGACAAAAGATATTTATCAATGACATTCCAACAAGGTGACATAGTCCTCAAATGAGATGAGGACCATGTAAAGCTAGGAAAACACTCTAAGTTTGAAAATATTTGGAGTGGACCTTATGTCATCAAAATTTTCAAGGAAAGCAATGCCTTTGAGATTGATAGATTGAATGGATATATCCTTCCCATATCCATCAATGGGAGGTATCTTAAGTTTTATTATTAGTTTGATCTCATGATCTTTGTACATAGATATATAGGTATGTCTTTTCCTCCCATTACTTTTGCACATTGATTTATTGGTTATTTAGTTAGTTTTGGTCCATTTTGCTTTTTCTTATTGTTTGTGGGTTCCACATTATTCCCAAAAGTGCTTTAAAAATCAACTAGAGTCCCTTTTGAAAGAAGTACTATTTTAGTTTATTTCGTCATTTATTAATTTTGAAAGAAAATAAAATAAATCTATTAAGGTGTGTAGAATAATACCTGATAAAATGCATGTGTGAATCTAGATGAAATTAGTAACTCCTCTTTGGCTAGGAAGGAATGACCTACAGATAACACAAACACTAGAAAGGGGATTGTTAGATGGTTGGTTGATTGGATTTCCTAGTGTGCGCTATATCTAAGAAGCATAATGCTTTCTAAGAGGCTGTCAATCCATTTTTATGACAATCAATTCTAAAGTGATAAAATAAGATATTTGCATTCAATGATAAGAAATTAAATGCATATTAGAAGGTAAGAGATAACTTTATTATTAAATAAATGGATAAAATTTTGATACTAGGGTGGTTAGGGTCTAGTTTAGAAAATCAAAAAGGGTACTATGGTTAGAGGGAAACACAAAAAGTGGAGCATGATTTGAGGTAAAGGGGTGGAAAAGGCTTGTTGGAAAATCATACCATAGTAAATCATCGCTAGTTAAAGTAAACCATCAGTGATTGTAGGTCACCATCAGTAGTTAGGTAACCATCAATAGTTGCCTATGCTAATTTGGGAGTGAATAACTCAAGAAGTATAAAATGGGACTCTAGTCAAATAGACACTAGATATGAGGTTGGGAAGTATAAGGTGGGGTATCAGTGGATATGATAGGGAAAAGGGGATTAAAAACTAGATAAATCAAAAAACATAATCACAAACTACATGTAACTAAATGGAGGAATATTTATGTGATGTGGCTAGATTGATGTTGCTTTAAGCTTTTAGAGTAATTTTGATAGAATTTTGGATCTCTAATGAGTTTTCTCACTTATTGATATGAATGCTAAATACATATTTGAAAGCTTGATGACTGATTACTCTTCCTTTTCTCTTCCTCCTCAGTTTATTTTATAGGCAGAGGTTACTGACTGAAATAAAAGAAGTTACCAATTTGATAGAGGATAAAGATACTTATTTTCATAGCTTTAAAGTCCTATTTTAAAGACAAGTTTCCATTTTTAAGATTTACTAATCTTTCACAAAGAGATAGTAATGATTTAAAGTTTTTTAAAGTAAGGTGCATAACCCAACAATTGATAGTTAGGCCTACTATCAATGGTTACCCTAACCATTGGCAGTCATAGCCTAGAGTAAAACTAGTGAAAAAGGGGTGAATTAGATTATGTGTTTCAAGGGGATTTAGTAATGTTAAGTTATAAAGGGACATAGATAAAGGTCTAAGGGTAGTGTAACACTAAAAACTATCATGTGTAATTTTTAGGTGTCTACATTTTCCCCCTTTTTATTGTGTAGCTTTAAGTGAACTTCAAAACAAAAACAATAAGTTGGTCAAAGTCTAGGTCTATTTGCCCTGAGTAGGAGAGGACATATTCCCCCTCAAATTGAGAGATGATTTAGGCATGGATAAAATTGGGTCAATATTTTATAGTCAGTATAACTTGAGTTACATGAAAGAGGTTAGGTAGTGGAGACATGATCTCATGCAAAAAAATCAATAATGAGTGACATCCAGATCATGTAATGATGAAAATTACTAATGTTGTAAAATAAGGTCAAGTTCTATAAAGACTAGAGAGGGTAATTAGTCCACAACATTGGTCATAACTGATTAGGTTATGCCTATCAAGCCATTTAGGTAAGTTTAAGGTAGGTTACAAGTATGTAGGTTAAGAAGTGTTCCTTAAAAATGACACAAGTGGTTGGGTTAGGCATGAGGTGGTGCAAAATACTAATAGTCAACTTGGAAAATTTGGTCGATGTGATCAAAGGTAATGTAAATTTGGCATGAAAGATGCAAAAAGATTGGGTCAAAAATAACTAGCATTAAGGTGGATGTAGCATAATATAGGGTAGGTGGGTTTGGGGTTAAGACGTGGTAGAGCTGACTCCAATTGCATAAGGAGAGTGGACATTACCTACATAGTTCCATGGATATGAACATCCAAAATAACTTCAGGCCAAATGTAGTTCTAAGTAAGAGGTAGGTTGATAATGAAAGGTCAAGTTGGAAGAGAATTGGGACAATATGAGGGATCCTAATTGTTGATGATTAGGGTGCCCCAAGGGACAACCATAAATGGTTACCCTAAACATCAATAGTTAGGGTGAAATCTTAGAAGTTTGAATGTCAAAAGTTAAAACAAGAAGTTATTTTCACTCAATGAATTTTTGTGAATAAAACCTAGTGTCCTAAGTGATTTGGCTAGTGTGTGAAGTATTATGTGTATTGACATGAAAGGTTTTGATTGATTGAGTGTATGTGTTCGAGAATGATGGAGGGAGGATGTGGTTGAGTAGTGGTGAGAGGGATCTAACCATGCCACTGATCATGGAATGAGGTAGGGTATGTTTTAAATTTTATATAAGGTTAATAATTTAGGTATAGGAAAAGGGTAGAGAATATTGGGGAAAGTAAAAATAGGTTGGGGAAAACACTAGGCCTAGGCCTAGATACCCTACGTTTAGTTATAGGTGAAAATGGGTAAAATGTGTAGAAAAATGAGGGGGGAGGGTGAGTAAGTGAAAATAAGAAGTAAATAGTTAGGATTGTGTGTATTTATTACATGTTTACCTTGATTAGGGATTGTGTTGATAAGGCCAAGTTGTAGGGTCCCATCATCAATGGTCATATACAATGACCATCGATGGTTGGACCCAACCATTGATGGTTGACACTAGGGGTCCAAATACACCTAGGGACCATTGATGGTTCCTTAAACTATCGATGATTGGCCAAAAGAGGTTCAACCCATAAGGCAACAAGGTGAATGAAATTATGTTTTAAAAAATTAGATGATGGGTTTATGAATAGATAATTCAATATTAGGGTGTAAAAGGGGTTGTAAGAGGAAAAAGTTGATCCTAGGTAGAAATTATAGGTTAATAGGTATGGGAATAAATAAATCTAAAAGGTGTATGTCAAGTAGGAGAGTTAAAATTATAAATATTAACATTATTTTTATTGTTGTGTAGGCTTATGAGCAAATTTAGATGAGGGACCAAGTCCCTAAGATATTTAGAGGTGTATGACAAGATGATTGATACTAAGTAGAGGTAGATGGAGGATGTGGGCCTAGGGGCCATGAGACAATACCAACACCTTCCACATGACATAGTGATGATTTTGGCACTCATAAAAAAATGGGACCCTACCACAAACACCTTCCTATTGCTAGCCAAAGAGATGTCTATTTTTTTGGAGGACGTTCACAAGATCATGTGGCTTCTGATCTAAGGTGAGATAATATACCACATCAAGGGTGATGAGCAAGATTACTTTATGGACCTAATATATGTTAAAAATTGGGTCCAATTAAGGTACCATACTAGTGGAGTGTGCTATGGTACATTATACCAAAGGGCCCCATAGGATAGATGCCTTTTGATCATGATGATGATGGGTATATCTTGCTTTACAGTACTAGATTCAAGTAGTAGCTAGTTTCCATGTTTATTATTGGAAGTACTAATAGAGATGCTTATAAGGGGTATGATTTTTAAATGGTCCCCAATGTTACTTGTGTAGATATATAGAGATATTTGGGCCTTTAATGTGTGGAGATGATATAGGATCAATGCCAACTCTGTGATCCACTATTGGGCATATGAGCACATATGGGTACTGAGACCACTTGGGCTCCCATGGGATGGATATATACTAAATAACTATGGGTTTGGTTTCATGAGGTGGTGAGGTGATTATGTAATGTTAAGGGATATTGATGGAGTGAAGGATATAGATTGGTTTCAAAATTCCTTGGAGGGAATGATGGTAGGAGATATTGTATGGAGGCCTTATGTGAGTTGGCTCTTATGGATAGGTTACAGGTACCACACATTATCATTGCAGATTTGGTGGTGGGTTTATGGTTAATGAGACGGTGAGACTAAACACATCCTAGTGGATCAATTATGGAGGTAGTTTAGGTTGATGCAAGATACACCACTAAATGTTTATCATTATAAGAGGGAAAATATGGAGTACCCACTTTTAGATCTATAATTAAATGCTATTATGTTAGATTATGAGGATATTCCAATGAGATCTCCTATAGATGGTGTAGGAGTGACTGATGGATATAGGGGATGATATTAGGCTAGGTATGTAGCCAAATATTTTGGATAGGGGGATGGGGGCCAACATCTTATGCATGTTGACCTTACATAGGTATAGGGTGGAGGACCATATGGATAAACAATGGTAGCCCTTATAATGGCATATGCCCTAGTGATAAGTTTACAAGGATAGGTGGCTATCGTGTAGGCATAAATAGCCACTTTATAGGGACAAGTAGCCACTCTGATAGGATAGTAAGATATGGTGAGGTCCATCCTCAGGTTAGTCATATAAGAGTGAGATGCTTTGAGATAGAGAGTAGGGGTGACCATGATAGGTGGAGAATTAACTCAATTTTGAGGACATGGTACCTATCCACCATTTAGGAGCTCTAATACTATGAGGATATGGTGTTACCCTAGTTTATATATGTGATGAGATACAAGGAGTATAGGGTCAGCCTAGGTAGGGGCCTATTAGTAGCTTTACTAGGCCAGTGGGCATCAACTGCCACATAGGTAGGCACATGAGGGGGTCCACCACCAAATGGTGGAGTAGGTACTAATAGTTCTAGTTCTGGTGTTATAGGTCCTTGATACATGATATCTTAATGATTTATATATATTTTTTTGGAAATTTATATTTTGATACTAGCCTACGTGTTGATGAGGTGAGATTTATTTATGAGAGAGACACATATGTGTTTTTTTTTATTATGGTTATGAGAGAGACACATATGTATGTATTATAATGATGTTGACAATTATATTTATGATGACGTGATGCTCATGTTGATCATGTGGATTAGGATGCTGATGTTGTTTATGATTATTCATGATATGATTATGATTATTCTTGTCATTATGGTTATGATGGTGTTTATGATTATTCTTATGATTGTGGCTATGAGGATTGTGATGTGATGTTGATTTTGATGATTAGAATCATAATTTTTGTTTATGATCTATTAGTTTAGGTATTATTATGATGTCATTATGGTTATAATTATGTGAATTAGGATGTTGATGAATGATTATGTCATGAGTATTTTTGGTTATATTTATGTTTATTGGCTAGTAGAGATATGATGATGATAATGTGGTGACTAGACTTATTTAATTTAAGCTCATAGTCCTTCAAGTTCAAATAAGAATAAATTCAACATGGGTGATAGGTAGTAAAATGAAAGGGAAGTAGTAACTTGATGTGGGTTAGCTTTCCCCTTATATAGATGACCAAAAGGTCATAATAGACAAGTTCATGCCTCATAATGATGTGTAGACTGATCAATGCAAGAATTTTACCAGTGCCATGTATAAGAGCTAATTGTGGCTTGATGGTATATTAGGTAGGTTGATTGATGTGGGAATTTTACCAATGGAATTTCTAAGAGCTGATTGTGGCTTACTTATTTTTTATTTTTATAGAATTTTATTCATTACTTTTATTATTGGAGTGAGTTGCTAAAGTTGATCAATGTTGGAAGCTTCAAATGATTTTTTCCTAGCCATCCTTCAATGGAGTGGTCTAAAATTTTGACTTTTATAGCTATCCTTCGAGGGAGAAATCTATTTTAAGAAATTTGGAATTATGGGGTAGCTGTCTTTCAAGTGAGTAGTCTGTAACACTATTATTTTGATTGTGAATTCAAACATAGACAAGTCTATTTAGGCATAAATATCCACCTATATGAAAGCAAGAATTTAGCACAAAAAGTTTTTTTTTAAATAAAATGGATGGGTTTAAAAACAAATGATCATGGGATTCCATTTATAGAAAGATGAAAAGTATCTATGAGAACCATGTTATGGGTGGAGCCAGGGTACCCATACTTAGGATCAGGTTTTATCTATGATGGATGAATCACATAGTTCTAAGTTGTAATCAATTGTTCTCAAAAAGATATGTAAGTGAGAGGGGGTAAAAGGTCTTATGAACCAAAGGATGTGATTAAGTTAGATACATAATTGAGTTTGATCCTTTTTAACAATAGAAAGGATGCAGATGTGAAGCATTGATTGGGTCAAGTTTTGGTTTTCCTTTGAGAGAAGATATATAGTAAGCACTAGATCCATACTTATGGTATAAAATGTAGGGTCCTAGCTAGTTAAAATAAAAATTTCCTTTCTTGGCCTTCTTCATGTTAGTTTATGAGGCCAGGATATGCCCGTTAAATGTATAATAAATGACCTCATCTTACTCTATCTTTCTATTAAGTTTGACTGCATTTTGTGACTTTTATTTGATCTTATATGAGTTAGGATGTAATTGTCCATCTTTTGTTGATTTTGATTATAATGTTTAAAAGCTCTATAATTCCTAACAAAGTGTTTTGGAAAATTCAATTTTTGTAATAAAACAAGTCATCATTAGGCTGAAGAACAAATATGAAGTGGATTGCATGTTTTTTTGGAAGTATTGGAATAAATACAGTTTAGTTCCAAAACTTTTGGATTTAGTTCTAAAATTTTCAAACTTAGTTCCAAAACTTTTAGACTTAGTTTTGGAACTCTATATTTAGTTATGAAATTATCAGAATTAGTTCTAGAACTCCTATAGATAAGCTATAAAACTTTCACAGTTAGACATGGATTGATTTCCTTTAGATTTTAAACTCTTCTAAAATTCCAAAACTAATAAAGATCTATTTCAAATGATTGGTGATCCATCAAATCAATGATCCTATTAATCAAGAGAAAACTTCTAATTTCCATACTTGAAGATCCAAGATACTTATCACACACCTGTACATCTAGCCACATTTTAATTCAACATCTATTCTTGGCAAAATTCAGTTCCATCATATCCATAAAATAGTTATGGCCATCAATGCACCACAAGAAGAAGAATATATATACAAACCTGGAAGAATATAGGAAAAATGGTAATAATTGAAGAAAAGAGGAATAAGGATAGATATAGATTGATCTATATAGATCTAATATATTTTTATAATGTAGAACATTTTATCAATAAAATAGCCATTTCTATTTTTAGATAGAATTAAGTTATTCAATCCTATTTCTAGGTGGAGCAAGGGCCGACTCCTCCAAGAACCAGGATCTTAATTTTTGCTAGTATTTATATTTTATTTTCAAAAGCAAATAGGTAGATCTATTAAATTTATAAATAATTTCAATTCCTTAAGTTAAAATTTGTTTTAGATTTGTTCCTGTAGGTGTTCTAGATTAAGTTCTCATTTCTTTGCAATCATTTTCTAGGCATTCTAAATTGTGTGTTCAATTCTGTAAAGTTTGTTCATTTTCAACAATATATTTCATTCTACAAAAGTGTGCTTATTTTTAGCAAATTCATTTCTTCAAAGTGTGTTTATTTCTAGCAAATTCATTTCTATAAAGTGTGTTTATTTCCAGCTATTCATTTTTGTAATGTGTGTTTACTTCTAGCAAATTTTCATAGTTTGATTCCAATAAGGTTTTAACAAAGAAGTCCTTAAGACATTAAATATCTACCAAAACAAAAAAAATACAAAAACCTACAATCAATTACTAAATCGCTAAGATTCTTCTTGTTGCATATAGCTTTAGACACACCCCTGGTTGAATATGACATCAACAAAGAGTTTATTAAATGAAGGGAATAATGACACCCATCATTAGTTACATGTTGATTTTATTTAAATATGAGGTCTTTGATGTTTAATTCATGATTTTTTAGATGTTTATTATATGTGTGCTTGATTTGCTCTTGATAGACATAAAGATGATTGAGTGAGGCAAGGTGATGCTCGTCAAGAAGCTCTAAGCATGTGAGGCATTCTTGATGATAGTCACTTTTAGAGAGGATTTCAAGAAAGGATATACAAAGTGATGGAATTTGGACTTAAAGAGGAAAGACTTCCTTAGCTCCAAATATGAGGGAAAAATGTGTTGCACTTATAGTAGTTTAGATACTAGTGTGATAAGCCCATAAAGTAAAGGGGATATGGAGGTGTCAATCCTAACAAGAAGCATTGACCACCTTTATGAGCATTTTGATGAGGATTTTTTTGGAAGCTTCTACTTTTCCATTATCTTATGAATGATAAGGTGAGGAAAAGATTAAATTGATATCAAAAACATCACAAAGCTCTTGGACTATCTTATTTTTGAAGGACTTACCATTATCAGTGATGATTTTATGGGGGACACTAAAGTGACTGAAAATGTGGTGGTTGATGAATTCAATGATACTTTTAGATTTGTTTGATATAAGTGGGATGGATTCCACCCATTTAATGAAATATTTAGTAGCATTGATGATATATTGATGTCATTATGAAGAATGGGGATTGATTTCCCTAATAAGGTCAAGACCCCATTATGAGAAGAACCAATAATCTTGTGATACTTGAAGACCATGGGGAGGTGTATGATGAAGGTTATTATTTTGTTGACACTTGACACATTTCTTGAAATAGTCACAACAATCCTAATTAAGTTTGGGCCAATAGTAGCCTAGGTGAACGATATGTTTGGCAACAGCTAGGCCACTAAAGTGTCCCCCATAAATGCCATCATGAACCTCCTTGATGGCATGAGAAGCTTCATGATGATGGAGACAATGGAGAAGGATTCCATTAACACCCTATTTATAAAGGATTCTTCCTAGAATGGTGTATTGAGAGGTAGCCTGGATAAAAGCTCTATGAGTATTCTTTGAAAGATCAAGGGGGAGAATGCCAAGGTTAAGATAATTAAAGTTTGATCATACCAAACATCAAGAGGTGATGTTTCCACATTACAAATAATGCAAAGGTCTATACTGATATATGAAGGTGTGATACAATAATGAATAGTAAAAAATAGTTTAGATTTGGTCAGTTAGGATGAAATTTTAGAAGTGAGAGATACCATGGTATCTACAAATTTGTTGATGGATCAAGGAACTGATTGGATGGTGTAATGATCGAATGATGCCAATATTACATAAATAAGTTGTTTGTACTTAAAAAGGACATTATTTTTGCATTGATAATATCCTTTAACTTGGTTGATGACAATTTAGGAGTCTCTAAAGAGATTGATTATTTTGATCTCCAAAGCTAAGGTAGCCTAAAGACCTATGACTAAGGCTTCATATTCAGCTATGGTATTGGTACATTTGAATTAAAGTTTAAAGGAAAGGTGAAGAGGTTTTCCATTAATTGGAATGAGTATTAATATGGCATCCCCACCATTTTGGCATTTAGAGTTATCAAAAACTATGGTCATGTCGTAGATAGGTTTCTTCAAAGAAAGGGTTGCAACAGACTCAGTTGGAAAGGTAAGAGGAAGATGTTGGTTATCAAGTAGAGGGACTTTAGCTAATTGGTTAGCTATGATATATTGTTTAATGGATTTTTGTGGTAAAAACTCAAGATCAAACTCAACTAGAAGCATGAGCCACTTAGCCATATGTTGGTATTGATCTGGCTTAGAGTACATATACTAGAGGGGGTCAGTCTTAATGATGACATAGGTTTTATGATTAAGAAGATAATGATGGATCTTAGATGCTAAAAAAAATAAGGCAAGGAAAATTTTTCAAGATGTGTATACTAGGTTTCATGTTTGATTAGGGTACAATTGATGTAGTAGACAGTCTATTCTTTATTTTATTTATCATGATGAGTGAGCATGGCCCCCAAGGAATGATTAGTGGTGGATATATATAGATAAAAGGGTTGTTCCTCTATATGAGGAATGAGGATAGGTGGAGAAATAAAATACTCTTGATTACATCAAAGGCTTTTTGGAATTCATTGGTCCATTTAAAGGAGATGTCTTTCTTTAAGAGGTGGTGGAAGGGTTGGAAATTGTTAGATGGTTGGGAAATAAAGTATCAAATTGAATAAAGTTTGTCTTGTAGGATGTGAAGTTGGGTAAGGATGGTAAGAGGTGGCATCTCCATAATGGCTCTGACCTTGGTAGGGTTTATTTCAATTCTATGAAGAGAGATAATAAAGCCAAGGAGTTTTCTTGATAGGACTTTAAAGATACACTTTTTCAGATTGAGACTAACATTATAATTGATTAATCATTCAAATATGATGGAAAAAATAGCTAAATGGTCTTGGAGATGTTTTTATTTCCCCAAGAGATCATCCACATAATCCTTGACAATTTTATGAATGAGGTTATGAAAGATATAGGTCATAGCCCATTGATAGGTTGCCCCTACATTCTTCAATCCAAAAGGCATAACCTGATACTAGAAATTTCCTTGTGGAGTGATAAAAGAAGTTTTATGCTGATCTTTAGGGGAAATCAATATTTTATTGTATCCTAAGAAACCATGTATGAGAGATAGAATTTCATGGCTAGCTGTAAGATCATTAAGTTGGTCAATGTTAGGTAGGGAAAAGTCATATTTAAGGCAATCAAGATTAAGGTCACAAAAGTCAATATAGAGGTGTAGACCCCCTATATGTTTGGTAATGGGGATGATGTTAGAAACCCATTGTGGATAATCAATGGGATGGATAAAGTTAATAGATAAAAGGTGTTGGAGTTCTACTTTGATGAGAAGAGCTATACGAGGATGCATACGATGAAGTTTTTTCCAAACTAACTTAACTTTAGGATGAGTGATGATTTTATAGAGAATAATAGAAGGATCAATTCTAGGCATATCCTAATAAGACCAAGGAAAATCTATGGTACAGTCATGAAGGAAAGAAGGGTAGTTAAGCTTCTCTTTAGGGGTTAAAGATTGGCCTATTTTAATGATATAAGGGTCATCTTGAGTATACAAATTAATATCATTGGTTGATTCATTTAGAATGGTTTGGTTCTCAAGAGGGAGATATTTATGGATATAAATATCCCCCATAATAATATTGGTGAGAATGGCATTATCATCTTGATGGTGGTGTTAATAGTGGGTGAGTTGTGTTCAATCATTTCTTGGTGGATAAAAGGAATGGTCTTAGTTTGGCCCTCTTTTTAATATGTCAGGGGGCATAAACTAATGGTATTGATAAAAAAAGTTAGAGGGGATGGTGTTGGAATATTTAGATTAGGAAGATGGGGTTGGTGAAGATGGAATTTCTTTGATAGTGATAGCGATAGGTTCTAGTGATGTGGGTTCTTCTGGTGGTTTGAACCCTAGTCCAAAGAATTCATGAGGTTTTTAGGTTTCGATAATGAGAAACTCATGAGTTCCTTTTTCATAAAGGCCAAGAATAAACCTATTCCAAGCACAATAGTAAAGGTATATTTTGGCAAAGGATAGGTTGCTTAGGCAAGAAAAGTTAGAGGTGAATTATTGGATATATGGAGTGGTGGTGGGAGCAAGAAGTGACAAATCAAGTCCCCCATAAACAAAATTTATTTGGTTGTTAGGGAACCTAAAAGGGATAATGATGCTAATTTTGGGGTCATAAGAAGGGTTTTTTTTTAAGATTATCATATTTATGTGGAGTAGGGAAGTCATATAATATGAGAACGCAATATTCCCCCAGCAAGAGTCATTAAAATGTTGATTGCAGGGGGTCTTTTACCAAAATTTGTGACGAGGGAATAGATGAGATGGTGGATGCTTCATCATTATGGTGAGGGGAAATGTTACCAATGGTGGGTGATGTGGTGGTTTGATTGGAATCATGTTGTGAGGTACATGAAGGAGGAATAATAATGTCATTAGGCCAATATGTCATATTTTAGGAACTAAAAGGACTAGGATCAACTTTAATTGTAATAACTTGTCCCTCATAATCAAATTTGATGCATCAGTGTAAAGTAAAAGGGACACAACCCATTTCATGTATCCAAGGGCACTTGAGTAATACATTATATTAGAACTCACCCTTGACAATGTAAAATAGCTCAAGAATGGTTTGTGGCCCCAACCAGATGTGCAGGACCATGGTCCCTAAGGTAGTGGCCATAGTATCAATTAAAAGAATAAAAGACAACTGTAATCTTGAAAATGATGTTTATAGGTAATTGCAACTGATCATATTTATGGGAGGAGTTGATGATGCTGCTAGGTCCTCCATCAATAATTACTCACTTGATGTGGGTTTGATTGATGTATGTTATGATGAAGGGAGGAGGATTAGGATCTTTAGTACAAAAAAGTAGGATTTTTGAATCCTAAAAAGTGATAAGGGTGGCTTAGAGGAGGGCTCTAATAAAATATGCA
Organism: Torreya grandis; assembly: GCA_037957365.1. NCBI lineage: Eukaryota > Viridiplantae > Streptophyta > Pinopsida > Cupressales > Taxaceae > Torreya > Torreya grandis. The sequence continues at coordinate 197,749 of JARHVA010000152.1, forward strand.
AGAGATTATGGATCACCTAATTTAACATTTTTGGAATCCAGAGCCTTAATTAATTGACAATGTTGAGGTGAGGTGTTGATTAAATCATAATGGCTCATTTTAACTAATTTTTGGTGAAGTTGTTTCAACATGAGCCATTGGTTGAATCTAGTGGGGTTGGGAGGTGGAACTCCCAAAATGGATACTTTTGGTTTTGAGGTTTGCAAGGGTAGAGATGGAGATGCTTGGGTTTGGTTGGTAGGTTGAGGGGCTGAAGATTAAGTCCAGGGGATGGTTACATTGGCTTTTGCCTTATCCTTATATTGGACTCAAGAATGAGTAACCATATGAATGGTGTGGATAAGGGGACTTGATATTTTCTTTCGTTCCTCCTTTTTAATCTCAAGTAGGAGTGTTATAATGGGTAAAGGATGGGTAGGCTGGGTTAATAGTAAGATTGGTAGTGGAGGTAAAAAGGGATCCTCTAATAGATCATCTTATTCTAATAGATTATGGACAAGTGTTTGGAGAGATTTGCAATTCTCCATATCATGTCCAAGATTCCTATGGTAAATATAAATCAAATTATCATTGAAATAGGTTGGTTTAGAATTGGTGGGGCCAAAAGGTTTAATTAGAGTCAAGATAATGAAGGAGGTTTGCAACAAACTTGGAAAAATAGTTGTGTAGGACTCCAACAAAGGTCTTGAAGGTTGTAGGTTTTTGTTTTTAGGAGTGGGAAATTTATTGGCTATAGGATTCTTCATGGAAGTTATGGTTGGGGGAATGATCTTGATTGGGGGTTTTGATTGGGTTTATTTGGATATGATTGGCTTGGTAGTTGAACACTTAGATGTAAAATGTTTGGTTATAAGTGGGAATGTAGATGGGGATAAGTTGATTAGGAATGATGAAGCACTAGAGGGTTCAGTGGTTATACGTAGAGAAAAAGGAGATGGTTTATTAGAAAAAGAATAGGTAATGGGGATGGTAGAGGGATGGGGTCCTAAAAGGGAAGGTAGGTTGGAAGGAGGTGGTATAGGTCTATATTTTGGTGGAGGTTTGGGTAGGCCTTCCTTATTAAGGAACTTAATTGTATTAGGCTTTGGTGGGTTTGATGGAGTTACTAATGGTTTGTTTGTTTGATTTCTTAGTATTTAGGTAATTTTGGTAATTATATTTTCAATGATGAGAACATTATTGATGGTATTTATAGTATGTGGCTCATGTGAATTAGATTATTTGGGTTTACTATCATGATGTTAGGTAGAAGGAGCATGATTTGGGAAAGGTTTATAGAAAATGTCTAGAGATTGATTACGGGGTGCATTGGGGTTATCAAATGTGAGATCCCCACTATCAATTATATTTTGTATAAGACTTTTAAAGGTATTACATCTATCAATATCATGTCCAACAGTTTAGTGAAAGGCACAATGGTCAGTTTTATTATACCACTTGGGTATAGGGTGAGAAGAATCAAATTGTTGGGGTGGTTTAATTGGTAGAAGTTGGATAAGGTTGGCCTTGAGCAGTTTATCCAAAATAGATGCATATGACTCCCCATTAGGAGTATATTATCTTGGAGGTGCTTGATTTTGGGTTTGATTTTATTTATAATGTGGTTTAGAAGAATTGTTTTGATGTGATTGGTTAACATTTGGAGGTCGGCCAATTTTTTAAACTACCAAATTTGTGGATTTTTTTGCCTTAGTAATGGATTGGTTGGTGGTTTTAGTAGAGGGAGGGTCATTTAGTTTGAAATTAGAATTATTATTCTAAAATTTTAGTTTCCCTTCATCAATGGAATGGTTTTTTAGTTGTCATACAATGGTGAATGCCTCATCAAATGTTTAAAAGGTTTGAACATGAAGGTTAGGTTCAATATGCTTAGCTCAAACCCTAGAGAAAATTTTAATTAATTCAGGTTGGGGTAAGGTGAAAGAGAGTTGATTGATGAGGCCTCTCCATATAGCCACAAAATCAATAATTGATTCATCATCAAATTGCTTGATAGAATAGAGGTCAGTTATGGACACCTTTTTAGCTACATTTATTAAGAAATGTTCTAAAAATATTTGGGATATTTGGGAAAAGGAGAAGATGGAATGCATAGGGAGAGTGTTATATTGATCAATACAAAGTCTTGATAAAGACATTGGGAAAGTTAAGAGGAGAATATCATCATCATATGCAATCAAGTAACAAGAATGAAAAAATTCTCTCAAATGTTGTTGGGAATCCTCCTTGCCTTAGAATTTGGAAAATTTAGGAAATTCCCACTAGGGAGGATAAGAGTGGATGAGAATGGATGCATGAATAGGTTCATTGAAAATTTGGTCATAGGATAAGAGTGTATGAGATCTATAAATAGATGATTCCAAGTTAGTAATTTTTTCTATTAGCATCTTGATCAAATCTAGCTGAGGTTGGGAAGATCCATAATTGAGGGATACATTTTATTGGGCTTGAGTGGTATCTATATAAGGATAAGTGGTAGAAGGGATTAAAGAGGCCACATATTGGTAATTGGTGATAAGTGGTTGAGATGGCATTGCATAAGAGCTGATTGGCATAAATGGCTAAGTGGAAGGGGTATGCACCCATATTAATAAGTTTTAATAAGTACGTGTTAGGGGATGGATGTGGGATGAATCAAAGGTATGGCTAAGATGGCATGTGGAGGTTGGATAGGTTGATGTTGGGTGGTGACTATAGTGATAATAGGTGGAAGTGTTTAGGGTATAGAAATCACTAGATCTTGAAATAGGGTAGTGGTTAAGGGATTGGTTGTAACCAAAGGAAAAGTGGAAGTAAGGGTAGAAGATAATCCTAGGGTAGGTGTAGTATAGGTGACTAAAGGTAAAGTAGAACCTATATGGGGTGTAGTAGGTGTTTGGATAGAGGTCAAAACATTGGTTTGGTTTTGGGCTTGGGTAAGTGACAGTTGGGTTGAGGTGACTCCCACCATGAGATGGGATGGCATTCCATAAGAAGGATCCATAGGTTAAACTGAAGCAAGGGATGTACATTGTGGCATGGTGTTAAGGTAGTGTTGACAAGCTACCTAATTATTATCAAGGAAGGAGGCAAAGTCGTCATCACCTTTAGGTATAACTGGGATTCTAGTAGGTGGGGAAGAAGAATGAGGGGAACCTTCAACATCAAAAGTGTACTCTATGGAGGAAAAAGAGGATGGTGGTGCTTTGTTGGTTTGATTTCTTAGTTATTGTCTAGTAAAGACCACATGAGAAATTAGTGGATAGTATGATGAAAGTCAAAAATTGAATAAAGAGCAAATAAAAGAACTCAAATCAATCAATGCATACACTAAAAGTGCATTTATCCTAGGATTCCTTTTAAATCAATTTTGGTTTATGATTTAAAGAGTGTGAAGAAGGATTTTGGATTATAAATCAAGTGCTAAAGTGGCAAATTAATGGCTGGTTTTAGGTTGTTTAGGCACTCAAAAGAGAGAAAATATGTTGAGCTTTGATATATGGCTTGATATTGGGGCCTATCCCCTCACTTTATAATCTCACAATGATAAGAGTGTTGGGTGCTTAGCCAAAATATAATAATTTCAAAGTTTATACTCAACCTAAGATTTGAGTTGGTTCTCCCCTCAGTGGTGAAATCTAAGTAGGTTAGCCAGGAAGGGGTAAGGTTACCATTAGGTGATGAAATCCTAGTCTAACATTGTCTCAGGTATGTTTTAATGTGTTAACTATTTTATGGTTTGGTTTAGTGTGTGATAATAAATGTGAAAGCTATGAAAAATTACTTTGCCTCCTAAGTTATTATATCAACTAATATCAGTAAGCAATTGATGAATATAGAAGGTTTATTTTATGCCTAAAAGGAAACTTTTATATTTCATTTGATGAGCAAATAATAAAGGAAAAAAAGGGAACTGGCTCCTACCGGGTGTGCCAAAATGTTTTAGTTTATTTTTGCATTTCTTAATTTTGAAATTAAATAAAATACATATAGTAATATGGTTTGTAGAATATTACCTAATAAAATACATGCATGAATCTAGGAAAAAGCAAGAACTCATATTTGGTTTGGAAGGATTGACCTATAGATAGCACAAACACTAGAAAGGGGGTTGTTAGATGGTTGGTTGAGTGTATTGCCTAGTGTGCACTAGATCCAAGAAGCACAATGCTTGTAAGGAGGTTATCAATCCAATTTTATGACAATAAATTCTAAAGTGATAAAAGAATATATTTGTGTTCAATGATAAGAAAAGTAAATGCTTACTAAAAAATAAGAGATGACTTTCTTCTTAAATAAATTGATAAAAATTTTATGCTAGGGTAGTTAGGGTCTAGTTCAAAAAATTAGAAATGGTACTGTGGTTAGAGGGAAACACAAAAAGTAGAGCTTGATTTGAGGTAAAGAGGTGGAAAAGGCTTGCTAGAAAATGGTTCCATAGTGAAATTTTGGTGGTTAGGATAACCATCAATAGTTGGGAAATGGTCAGGGGTTGCAGGTGACCATCAATGGTTAGGTAACCATCAATGGTTGCATGTGCCAATCTAGGAGTGAATACCTCAAGAAGTATAGAATGGGACTTTGGTCAAATAGAGTTTGGATGTATTGGTGGTTCTAATAGGGAAAATGGGATTAGAAACTAGATAAACCAAAGAATATAAGCACAAAATACCTATAACTAAATGGAGGAATCTTGAAGTGATGCAGCTAGAGTGATGGTGCTTTAGACCTTTCAGAGTAATTTTGATAGAGTTTCATATCTTTAGTGAGGTTGATCGGTTGCTGATATAGATGATAAATACTTGAAGAAAGTTTAAATTCATGATAACTAATTGTTTTTCCTTTTCTCTTCCTCCTTATCTTCTTTTATAGGTAGAAGTTACTAAATGAAATAAAGGAAGTTACCAATTTGATAGAGGATAAAGTTGCCTATTTTCATCACTTTAAAAGCTTGTTTTAAAGACAATTTGCCATTTTTGGGATTTATTAATCTCACACAAAGAGCTAGAAATTCTTTAAATTTTGTTAAATCAAGGTAGATAACCCAACCATCGATGGTTACCCTGACCATTAGTGGTCATAGGCCTAGAGGAAAGCTGGTGAAAAAGGGGTGAATTAGATGATGCATTTCAAGTGGGTTTAGTATTGTTAAGTTATAAAGGGGTCGATATAAAGGTCTAAAGGTAGTGTGACACTAAAAACTATTGGTTGTAGGTTTTAGGTGTCTACAAATACCTTATTCAATAAATAGTTTCTATGACTAGCAGGTTGGTCAAGCCAACTGAGTTGCTAGAAATGTTGGCCATTTTGGCCCACATACCAAGCTTCAACTAGACCTAGAGAGAAGATTAGAAGGGTCCCAATTAAAGAAAGATCAAATGGATTAGAGACAGGTCCAGAATGAAAAATGGAGGGTTCACAAGTAGATTTTATGGTTTTTGAGTAGTTCAAGGTTGAGACATGTCATAACATAGGCCTCAAAATTTCATTTGAGCCTTAAGGATCAAACACTAGTTTCTCACATAAGTTTAGATGATCTTGTGGGCTTAAAAAAACATAGTTAATACTTGGGAATTATTTCATGTGTTTTTCTAAATTGCTAAGTTTTCTTTCAAGGAAAATGTTCCATGATAATTTCCTTGAAGACCAAATTTGTTTGAGAATTATTCATAGCAAAAGCTAAGTTTGTTTTATTTTAGAAAATTTTTTTGGTAAAAAAAGACCCATAGACATAATTATTCTAGAGAAAGTGTCTGAGAGAAAAGGACTGAAGGAAATATCCTAGGTAATTTGTGTTCTAGTAAAAAATGATGGGCATGTAAGTATTAAATTTAGGCCATAATAAAAAACCATTTGAATCTAAAAGTGATGGTCATGTGAATGTCATTTATGGTCACATGGATGTATTTGATGTTCACATGAATTTCAAAATAAACATCATTAACTAACTCCATGGTTTTCAAAATGTGATGATCATGAAAACCTTAAATATAGTCTCATGGACATATTTGATGGTCTCATAGATGTTAAACTTAATACATAGAAAAAATCCATTATGGTTTAAATTTAATAGTCATGTTCATGCCAAATACAATTACACAAATGTAAAATGATGGGAGCATGAACATTAAGTTTGAGTTTGTGAAGTAGCCATTTGATTTCAAATAATGGGTCTCAATAAATATAACAGTTGGAATTTGATCATGTAATTGAGATCAATGGCATGAGAGCAAGTTAAAGAGTCAGAGGATCCTAAGAATGGATGTGTGGTTGACAATGGCATGAGCACATTCAAGCTATTATAAGATTAATGAACCATATTTTATCATGCAAATCAGGATCAATAATGTGAGATTGGTCAATAAATTAATGATCTGAGTCAGTTATCAACAACCAATAGGCAAAGAATCAAGCTTGGGATATTTTGATGAAAATTGATAGGGCATTATTTGATCTGAGTAAGGTAAATATGAAGGAATCAAGATAAAATATGATCTATGATGGATCCAAGTTGAACTAGGGCTAATGTTTTAAAGGATGCCACTAAGGTAGACATGTAGACTTTAATAGCTTCATCGCTAGAGCCAGTTACATGAAAGTGACCCTTCTCTCCACTCTTACATTCCTTGATAAACTAGTAAAGAGCAGTTATCACCATGACAAAACTCTAATAGATTCATCTGATGGTTGTAACTATATTGATGCCAGAACCCATCTTGAAGCAACTTGATACCATCATTGCAACCATAAAGATCAGTAAAATAATAATGTAATGGTGCAACTGATTGAAGTGACCTAGATCAATTAGGAAGCTTGAATGATCATAAATTCATAGGTAGTTATAATTATGGTTTAAATGGAGTTGTGTTCATTTTGATTCCTTTTTTTAGCACCAAAATCCCTCTCTTTTACTCCCCTTTATTCTATAAATATGGCCTTTGAGATATTATTGAACATCCCTTAGGCTAGTATGACTAGAATCTACCATAAATTATAGTATGAGCCTTTTGAAGTAATTAATAGAGCATTTTTCTATTTATTTACTAATTTTTTATTAGTGTTTTGTATTTATTTGATATGCAAAAGTGGTTGTCAACTTCCCTTTGTAGGTCCAAGTTCAACCTAAATGCTAATAAAATTTCCTTGTAGGTCATCTAACATGTCTTAATGTTGATATCTTATGTATAGAGTGGATTACTAAATGTAAGTGATTTTAGTTAGGCCTTACCCTCATTGCCCTCCAGAATAAGTCCATCAAATTAACCTCTAGCTGAAGTATTTTTTCTTAGAGACCATAACAAACATTGTATTATTGTTATTTATAACCCATTAGTGTGTTGATGAGTTCAATCTTGTGATTGGGTATTTAAACATTTAGTGCATCAAAAAATGTTAGAATAGGTTTTACCTTATTCAATCTCTTAGCTCTTTTCACCCCAACTTGTTTAGGTCTTAGAAAGAAATGTCTAAACTATTATATCTGAAGGAACTAACCTCATTAAAAACCCTAGAGGTCTAGTCTAAATATAGGCATCCCACAACCTTAGATCATTCCCATGTTAGTCCAAGTATGAATAAGACTTGAGAAATCTGACCTCTATTGGGTGTGATCTGGATAGCTAACAATGATCACCTACAAAATATCAATAGCAAACTCTCCATACAAGCTGATATATGGTAAGGAAGTAAGGTTATATATTTCTCTTGAGTTTGCTACTTTAGAACTAATGCATCGACTAGAGTGTTGGAGAATGAACTAATATAAATTATATATGTTGAGCTAATGGAGATATAAGAAGTTTGAAATTAGTCCATGTTTTCCATGGAGGCCCACCAAGCACAAGTGAAGATATCCTTTGACTAGAAAGCTTCTTCAAAAAGTTTTAAAGAATGAAATTTGGTCCTCAAGTGGGATGAGGATATATCTAAGCCAAGAAGGAATATAAAGTTTGACTCTCTTTGGAGTGGTCCATACACAATCTCCAACTACAAATCCCATAATGCTTTTTAACCTACAAAGATGGATGGTGAAGAGATTCCTATCCCAGTTAATGAGATACATCTGAAACATAAATATTGAGGAAGAAAAATTCCCTATACATAATTAATTTGTTTGTTTTCCTCTAAGTGCTGTTATAGAACATTAGTTTTATTTGGTTTTGTTCTAAATAAATGCTTTGTTTTTGCATTTACTTTGTTTAGAGTAGTTCTCTATTTTATTTATTTCCTTCATTGTCTTGGTAGAGTTGTTGTATTTTACAAGTCAAAGGGTTTTTTGTAGTTATAGAGAAGATTCATCATTATTTATGAGTTCAAGAGTCATGTAAATGGTCTTAGTTTTCAATCATAGTAGGCATACTTCCTATTCAATTCACCAAAGATGTACAATTTTGGCCTACATAGAATACATTGTTTAGATATAGTATGAGAAGTTGATAAAATTCCTGGTTGAGGAGTGATCTAATGGAATAAAGAGTAGTAAAATGTCAAGGGGAAGATCAAAGGTTATTTTTAAATATTTTGAAACACTTTAAGCAAGCTTAAGGTGTGAATTCGATGACTTGAAGAAGCTAGACCATCATGACACATCATACAAGAATAGAATAGAGCAAGGTGTTTATGCATTTCATAAATACACTTGAAAATTCCATCAAATCTATAGAATTACAAGAACATGATGTACTACATTCCAAGATCATCCCCTAAGAATTTGGTATCTTGATGAGTTATTTATTTCAAGATATAGTCCTTTGAAAATAATCTGGCAGTGTGAGATGTGTTCGGAGACAACAAGTTAAAACCATATGGAATAGCCATTTGAATTTTAAAAATACTTAATGAGCTTCAAGTTCAATGTAAGATATAAAAGTGGCATGATATCAAAGGTTGGGATCAAGGATCAATAACATGCATGTGCTCATCCAGGTTAGTAGTCAAAGAAAGATCTATGGTGCATGTTTAATCATGTAATTAGAGATCAATAGTGAGCTCAAGGTCAAAAAGCCAATATATCCTAAGAAAAACTATAGTGATGACATGTGGAACAATCATGATGACTTATAAGATAAATGGTATGCATTTAATCAAGCAAAATAAAAATCAATAGCATGCATTTGATTGTGTAAATAATATTGATAGTACACATTAAGTCAAAATGTCAATAAGCTAGATTGCATGTGAGGCCACCATGTGTTGAAAGCATGTTCACTAGATGAAACTGATAGTAATATCCTAATGGTAAACTTGGGGACACCAAGTGGCACAATCTAGATATAGATCATTAATTGATGTAAATGATGAAGGTCAAAGTAAGAAGACTCCTACGAGTATCACTGAATAAAAGTTGATCAGGTCTCAGGAAGGCACAAGATGCAAACACATATCCAAGCATGTAATGATTAGGTTTTTAAATAGAATAAGTAGCCCTAGGAAAAGCCACAAAATCAGACACATTAGATCAAATATTTTGCCACCCCGAGTAGGTAAATGAAAAAATTCAAGATCAAATATGATCTAGGTTACCAAAGTTGACCCTATAGGATCATAGGATGCCATTAAAGCTCTATTGAAACTTATTAAGAGCTCTCAGACATAGGCTTTACATCTTATGCATGATCAAGAAAACCTAGCCTATGGATCTTCACTATAATTATGTCTACATGAAAACTAATAGGGTGATTGGTTTTCATCTATAATGAACCGATATTCAAGATTTGGGAGTAATGGTGGAACTGTGACTGTACAAGAAATATCAAAAGGGACACCAATGAATGAGCTCAAGTGACTATCTAATAGCATGAAAAACATATCAACATCAAGAATGGTACCCTCAATCTCATTAATATGATGGTGAGTTTAGATGTTGAGGAAGATAGTGGATCATATAATGAATTTCCAAAGTCTCTAGAGACCTTTCTATATTTGATAAATCATGACTCAACATCCTGCGAATAATGTTAATCAATCAAAAGGTGGTTAGGCCTCATTTATTAATTCATGCTTCCCCTTTTATATATATATATATATATATATATATATATATATATATATCTCCTATTATCTTCCATAGGGGGACCATCTCTCAACTCATGGTTATTTTATTGAATCAAAGAGACTCTTATGCTTTTGGCATGCCCAAGCTATGCCAATTTTATATTGTAACACCTATTTGATGTAATAAAAGACTAAATTTCTCCATGTGCAATTTGAATTAAAGTGCATTTCATAAATTCATTGATGTGGTTAAGTGAATGTATTCTTTTATTTTCCTTTGTCTAAGTTTTATCACCTTCATGGAGTGTCTTATAGCTTTTATAGGTCATTCAAAGTGTAATAGAGAGTTTGTTCACTAGTTTAGAAGTGGAAAATTGCCCTCCCATGTTAGATTGATAGCTAGTTCATGCCTTTTTTGTAAATACTTATGTGAACAAGGTCAAAGAATGAATGAAGTGATATTTAATAGCTTTGAAAGTGTCTGATAGTGTGTCTTGTAAAATCATAAGTGTGTAAAACATTGGTGCATCACATCTTTTTACATTTTTCATGCATTATTATTTATTTCTCTCCCTATCCCAAGCAAGAGATTAGTTTAGGTGATAGATCCAAAAGGAATCCCACATTTTTTAGAGGTTCAACCTCATCATAGGAAACACACATCCTAAGGTTGTCCCTATTTTGTGTCTTATTTGGAGGGAGCCTGAAGAACTCTTTCCATGGGTGCAAATTAAGACCACAATAGTTATCTACCCCCATTCATCAATAAATAAGTCTAATATGTATTCAAGTGGTTTAATTGGCTCCTAATCATTGGTGTGTTCATCTTCATCTATGATAGTGAAGTTGACATTAGATAAATTAGGCATGTATGGATCTGAATGGAAACTAGATATAGGCTCAGACCAAGGTCTTGATTCCATACCTAGTCCTAAAGACCATAGAAGACCAGTCAAAAGAGAGATAGACTCCTATATGGCATTGAAATCCATCAAAAAATATATGGAAAAATAGGTTAAGAGGTAAACCACTACAACATCTTGGTATATGGTATAATTAGGATAAATAACTATTATAATTTTTAATTCCTTGAGTACACCAATAATCTTAATAGGAGACCCATCTAATTGTAAGACTCCCTTAAAATTAGGCTCATACCTTAACCCCAACTTGTTTGATATAAACTGAGGTATGAAGGATGCAATATCCCTAATATGCATCATACATTTGTGTAATAAAGATTCTCCTATGATGACATCAAGATAGAAAGGAGGGGGCTTGTTTACCTTGGTTGGTTGGGGCTCATTACGCTGATTGGTGTTGGTTAGGACTACACCCACCTTTTTCCTATTTATCTAAGATGTGGAGCTTTAAAAACTCTTCTTCAAGGAGATCCTTTTGCCATGGAATGAGAAATGTGTGCCACATTGGTATGGTGACATGGACACTCTTCATCTGATACATAATACTGATATGAGATCTAGTAACCTTTGATTGTAACTTTAGAACAATAATACCACTTGAATCCTAAATGACTTGGGGTATGAAGGGACCTTTATAATTTTTCCCTTTCTCATCTTGAACATTATGAATTTATGGAGTATTAAGGGTTGAATTTTTCAACTAGCCTCTTGATATAATTGAGATGATGGAGGAGCCATTCTCCCAACTTATAAATCATCACCCACTACTCTCCTTTTGACCATTGTATGAGTTATAATAGGACTATCCACCTTGGTTTTACCCCCAAGCTGATTGACAACACATTGTTAAAAAGAGTTTTGTCCTTATTAAAAGTTTACAAAAGTGGTCTCTGATTGTGTCTTACTCCCACTCATTCCTTTTTCATTTGATATTTTAGATTAAGTCAAGAAGGGAATCTCTCCATGTTGCTTAGAAGGACCTTCTTTATATTGTGTAGGAGGCTGACTATATTACATAGGAGGAGCCTAATTTTTCTACATAAGAAAGGTTTGACAAGCATTTCCACTTAGAGTAATTGACATCTTATGTGATTGACCCTATTATGTGTACCATTGATATTATTGAGAATATTTGTTTTGAGGTGGGACTAATGTTCTAGAAGTGCTAGTAGAACTAGAATTGAATCCATTATAAGGCCTTACTTGAGTGATCTACCCTTGACCTTGTGGATTAGGTTGATATAGAGGCATGTTGAGATAATAAGGTTGATAGGGTGCTTGGTAAAATCTATGAGGTGGAATATTCTACCTCTTTAAGGCCACTATCTCATTGATTTATGCCTTCAGCAGTCCTTCAATTTTACCTAGTCTATCTACCTGATTAGCATCTACCTAATCATGATTAGTTGGCATTTGTAAGGGAGAAATGGTAGGCATAAGAGTTTTTATCTCTAAGAACAAAGGCATGAGGGGCCTTGAGGTAAGCATTTTTTCTTTTATTAGATATTTTTTCCCCTTATTTCTACTTTATAAGCATCAGATAGTGTATTTCCTCCCATGGAATGTATCATGACTGCTACATTAGAATTCAGATCTCTCAGATAGTACAAATAGGCATAGTTAGGAGTGGGTTTGACTACTATTGGTATCCTATCCCAAGTCTTATGGAACCTATAGTTAAAGTCTACCATAAACTCTTGGGGAGCCCTTTTTATTATAGTCAATTATTCCACTAGAGATAAGTGGTCACTTCTATCCTCAAAATGCTTGCATAGGTATTCTCCAAACTCACCTCAAGTGTTGATGGATGCAAGTTTTAAACTTTTATACCATCTAAGTGCCTTACCTCTCAAGGAAGTATCTAATAACCTCATATCCACAATTTTTGGGGTCACATTATAAACCAAGTAGAGGTTGGCTATGTCTGTAATGTGTTATACATGAATGGTAGTGTTTTCTCCTATGAAGAATGGAAGGTTTTTAAGTGTAGAAATAGGGATATCATCAAATTCTTTCAATTTTAGAGGGATACCACCATTTAATGACACAAAATCTTGTTTTTTAGGTCTATTAATTAGAGGTTAAGGGGTTAAAATAGTTTTTGTTGAGCAAAATTAGGAGAATTAGGGGTTGTAAAATTAGGATTAGACTTAGGGTACATCTTTCTACTAGTAAACTCCAAGGACAATTAAACAAACTTAGATTCCTTACCTTTTTATTAAGAATGTGTGACCACTTTTGACATGAAATTTGACTACAAATCTACCACTATAGTGCTTGAAGCTCCTTGATATAATCAAATTCTATAAGTATTTGTTCTAATTTAATTGAATCTTAATCCCACTAGGCATCCTAGAAACTATTATTAGTCTAGATTATACCCTTGAGGTAGTGGTGTTTCAATCCTACCTTATCCATCTGATATAATAGAATCACTTCTAGGTGTACATGTTTGAGTTGATGAGGTGAACCCCTAATTTTAGGGGTAGCTCTTATAGTGTATAAATTATGGCTCAGTTCCTAAAACCTACTAGTTTGTTGATGAAAAGTGATAAAGATAAGAATAAAAAAACATAAGCTAAGGGAGGTGATGCACCAATAGTGTTAGGTCCACTCTATTAGACCTTTTAAGACACTTATGAAATAGACAAGCACTAGTAACTAATTTTTTTTCCTAAAGACTTCTAATCATTATTATTTCACATGGAGGTTGTGTTAAATGGCTAAAATTTAAAGATTATCAATGAAAGGTTTACTTCATAACACTACCAATCAGATTATACTCCAATTCTGATCACTAACACTCGCAAATACCATATGACCTATTTAGAGCAATCTCATATTAACTAGGTGAGAAGAAAGATCTGTAAAGGAAGATAAACTTAACACTTATGAAAATCAAAAATTATGAAACACACTAATCTTGAATAGAGAATCTAAAATAATCCTTCATTGATTCAAAAGGTTTACAAGGCATAATTTGGGTAGAATTTCTTCATACCCAGTCAAAGGTTGTATACAATAGCACTCTAGCCTCAATTTATAGAACAAGAGAAGAGAAAGAGAGGAAAATATAGCATGTAAGTGTGGAGGGGAGGTCATGATGACCCTCATTCACTCAATCATTAGTTATAACATGCATAAGGATTAGTAACAACTCCCTCAACTCTCCCATGCATCTCCTTGACTTCATAATGGCCTTCAATGACAACATGGTGTAGCAAATGGCCTAGTGGAGGGTCTTTCAGTCTTAGTTGACCCCATTCATAACATGAGCATGCCAACCTAGTCAACTCCCTCTCCTTTTGACAATTATAAAGACATACATTTGGTCTATCTTAGCATTCATGAAGCATTAATTAACTTACCTCTCTCTCACATGTCAATAAGGTTTGGTAAACTATCCCATCCTCTTTTCAACTCTCAAAGCAACACCCCTTAAAAGAGATTATTTGATTATATTCAAACTTGGGGTAACATGGGATTGGCCTAAAGGCTATGGGTGACCTATAGTAAGACCAAAACTCTAGTTTATAGGGCTAACTCCCCTAGTACATCAACTAAATCTTTCTTCCTAAGACATTTTGATATTGGGGTGAAAATAAATAGAATGAAAACATGAAAAGAAAACCAATTCTAAGGATGGTGTTGTACCAATATTCACTTATCCTCTCTTGACTGATCTTAAAACACACTTTCTAAATAAAATTGAAGACTAATGACTAATACGCTTCTTGACACACTCATAAACATAAGTGTTTCATGTGTAGGTTTTGTGAAAGTTTTACAACTTGAAGGTAATGGAAGGAAGGTATACTTGAGACATTATCAACTATCTCACTCTTCAATACAACTACCACACTCTTAAAATTTCACATGACTTGTATAAGATGACATTACAATAGTTAAGTAGAGGGGAGGACCTAAAAAAGGGAAAAAACATCACACTTTGTACAATTATACAACCATAACACACTAATGCTAACAATAAGTCTATAAACAATCCTTTTTTATACTAATTCTCAAGGTTCAAGATATAATTTGGTAGGGTGTTTCTACACCTGTAGACATTAAAATTATGTTACACGCTTGTGTGACTCCTTATGTCAAAACCCTCCTTTATCCCCTTTTAAAAATTAATCTTCTTAATGCATGTTTTCACCTTAAAATATTTAATTAATTTAATTAAAACCCACTTATGCCACCTCACCTAGCCACCTCATCATAAGACTAATTCTTACCATTTGAGTCACCTTGAGACTTAGTTTCCTAATCCTAACTACCTATGACTTATTTTCACCCCTAACATAAATTCCTAACTACATTCTTTATAGCCTTGTAATTTTACCATTTTCTAATAGACGCCATACTTGGCAAGAGAAGGACCAAAAAATAGTATAAAAATAGCCCTTTTACCTATTCTCATGCCATTGACATTCATCAACTCTTAGCTGATGTTGATGGGATCACCAACATCATTTACTTAAGCAAAATTCCAAGTTGGTATTTAGGTCACAAAAAATCAATAATTCATGCATAGGCTTTTGGAAATCAAAACATCCTACATTCACTTTCAACATCCAAGCTTATCATTACTTTATACAAATTGATCCAAATCAAGAGTTAATACACTACATAGAGCTTGAACTCTGGAGGACCAATAACTCATGCTCATCTTATCTATTCACCCATTGGTTCACCAAGCCTCATCGAAGTCATCTATTTGGTAGTTATAGTTCACCCATTTAACCATCTAAGTATATCTCAATGTTTTGTAAGTCTTTAAATAGTAATTTTATAATTGTTTTACATTATACTATTTATTTTTTCATGAACCCTGACTCCTTCTGTGGAGGATTTGTAAAGCTCCCCACCCACTTCTCTCTACCCTAGCATACCAACCCTCTATATAAACTCACTTGAGTCTTATCCATCTCCTTGTGACTCTTCCCAACATCAAAACCTGACCATAATCCCATTCTCCCTCTCATAAAAGCCTTCTCTAACTCATTCTAATACTACTTACCCAATCGACATTGATGACCCGAACTAATATCGGTGACCCAAACTAACAACAATCCTTTAACTGACATTGGTTACTATTTTTTTTGAACTAGTAACCTCAAAATCACCTAACAACCTTCCCAAAACATAGATATAACTTATCAACCTACATTATATTATCTAATACTTCACTCAGACCTGCAATACGGTAAACATAACTCTAACTCTCTCTCTCTTTACTCTCTTTACTTGCATTTATTTTAAACTTTGTTTTAAAAAAGTAGACTGTCATCCCAAGGAAGTTTCATGCTTCTTGAAACAAGTGCATAGCTTGGTAGTCTACACGTATCTCTACTAACAACTATTTTTTGTAATGCTTTCTTATCTACAAGTATCTTCCTCCACAACCAAAGAGGAGAATCTATAAAATCTAGAATGGTATGCACTTATCTAGGTTTTAATCACTTATCCCTAACTCTTTCTCTTTTATGTTTCTCTCTCTTTGAATGTAAAACAAGATTAAAATGTAGTGAAACATTTTGGCATGCTTGATGGGACCCTAGAGTTTTATTGGGTTCATTAATTGTATAGATATTCATATAGGTGCACCATAGTGAAATTTTCATTACTTGCACTTTTTCTATTTGTCTTTCTCAAAAAAAATTGAACTTTTTATTTTTTGTTTAAGGAAAAAACTAAAATTTTCCTTCCCTATCTTTCTCCTCTTCTTTTGCCTCTAAAATAAATTCATCATTTTCTTGCGAGATAAAAAGAATACCTTCATTTGTTTGCCTCTTTTGAGAATTAGGATTTTGAAATTCATCCTCTTTTCCTATTCACCATTATTTTCAACTGAATTTACACATTTTTTATTTGGGTTTAAAACTCAATGCATGTCATTATTTTTCTTACTAAATTTAGATCACCTAGTTAAATAAAGCATCATGAATAAATTATAGAACACAAATGTTACACAACCAAAATACCCTCACAAAATTAAACATATAAAATCACTTTAGACAATGCCCATTAGTATTTTACCACCCAGTGGATCACCTTACCCTACATGGTGATCTCACTTAGATTTCACCACCAAGGGAAGGATCCACTCCATTCTCTGATGGAGTATAAACTCTAGACAGGTGGTATATTTTGGCTAAGATACCTAGCTTGGCTTTGGGACTGTGAAGTATGGGGAGCAAGACCCTATAACAAGTCACATACCTGGTCTAATATAGATTTTTGTTGAGTATCAAAACTAACCTAAAACCATCCTTAGACTGCTCATCTAGTACCTATTTCACAAACTAATTTTACTCTCAAACTTTCTAAGGCATAAGCCATCAAGAGACTAAAATTAATTCTTAGGAGTTAATGTTTAGTGGATGTGTGTTCCTTTTATGCTTCCTTTTGTCTTTTGAATTTTTGAGTTAATGAGGATATTTATTTTATATAATATAGGCATTTTTACCTTTCAAATTCTATTAACCTCTGGTTTCAGGTTTTCAGTGTGTCTTTTATCCTTCCATAGACTTATTATATCCTTTTTTTACTCATATTTCACCTTTGGGTTGCCAAAAACTTAGATTTTTTCTTTCTTTATTTCATAATAACTAAAATTGACAAGGCCATCAATGTTAGTGGCCCTGTTACCTACTGCATCTATTAGATAACTGATATTGACAACTATGTGTTTTTATAATTTTTAGCCTGCTTAAAATAGAAAGCTAAAATTACCTACCTACCTACACTCAAACTTGGTTTTTTGATGCTCTATCACTAATAAAAATTATAAGTCCTACCTTTATCCCTTTTACATGGTCTTGATGTATAACCAATACAAAATTCTTGTTGATTATGTAAGTCAACAACCACTCCCACCTTCCCCTCTCCTTTCTGATTTTACCATGGAGCATACTTTAGCTACAAAGAATACCCATGTGACTACCAGTCCTAACTAGATCCCCATTTTACCTAAAGGAGATCTTGACTTCACAAAATTTCTTGATCATGACATTGTATCCTGACAAAATTATCTCACCATGAGCCAAACCCATAACACTACAAGAGATTCCCTTTATGGCATGCTAACTTCCTTAATGGAGATAGTTGTAGTCTCAATGGTTTCCACCATTCATCTATGGTTACCCAAACCATTTCTTCAACAACTTACCCATCCATTAATAAACCTAAGAATTCAACCACATCAACTACTCAGTCTCATCTTCTTAACCTAACTTTTGTAGCGGCTCCCTTAGCCTCATAGCCATAACTAGACCAACCAAGTCAAACACCATTTCAAAATGTGGTAGTGCCCATCCCATAAACTCTTATACCCATAATTACAAGATTTTTAACTCATCCTTCTACCCATGTAAACATGTCATTAACCTAACCTCTAGTGATCGTACCCATCCAAGGCATTGTCTCTAACCCCACTAGAAAAGCCTCTTTCATTTCTACCCCTCAGCCCATGACTCATTACTAGTATGTTGCATCTACACTACCAAAACAAGGTGTGTCATATCCTACCTCTAGCTCCCTTCAAGAACCCTACAACTTAGGTGGTGCTTCTCACACCAATCCTTCTCTCAATTTCATCAAGATGCTGATGGATAAGATGTCTAACCTAGAAACATTTGTGTGGGGTTCAAATAATGTTTTATCTTATGATCAAATATGTAATGAACCCATCCATCCTTCTATACCTATTCTCCCCTACCCAATTTAGTGAAAGATCCCTAAATTTACTTGTTTCTAGAGTAAAGAGGATCCACAACAACACTTACAAGTATTTTGACATGATTGTTACCTAATAGGGGATGATGATACATTATTACTTCACACTTTCCCTATGTCTCTTTCGAGTGCTACCCTAGATTTGTATAGTTGCATAACCTATCACTCCCTTTTCTCATTTACCCAACTTTCTCAACTATTCTTTGACCACTTCTCTATCTATATTTATAAAATGGTCTCTATTTTATACCTTTTATTCCATTAGATAGTTTGATGATAAGTCTATCACTAAATTTATCACTCATTGGAGAGGTTTAACCAATCAAATCTCCTTTTCTTTAGCTCAAATTGAGCTTATTGATATTTTATCAAGAGCATATACCAAACACATCTCTTCTACCCTCCACATCTAGACTTTCTACATGTTTGATGAAGCTTTTACAATGGCATGAAAGTTAGAGATTTAGTCTATAGATGAAGATAAAGCTAAGTTTCCGTAGTAAAAATACTAATTCCAAACCTAATGACTCTTCCTATAAACCCTCTTCTTCCAATAAAAATTCAAAAGGCTCTACCAATGTCATGGTGATTAAATCAACTTCTTCTACCATAGTAAACTAATCTAGGCCATCCACCTCACAAAATTTGACCAAACAACTCCAAAAATAGTATGAACAAAGACAATACACTCCAACTCACTTGATCATGATATTTATATGATCAATATGGTCTTCTCTTTACCTCCATTCCAACCTCTCCCACAACTAGAAGAGCTTATTTTACATATTCCTCTTCTATGAGTAGAGGACCTTGTTTCACCCATCCCTCTCCCATGTGTGGAGGGGCCTCCTCTACCTATCCTTTTACCATGTGAGAAACCCACAATGCCTACTCCTCTTGTACCTATTTTTCATATTCTCCTACCTTTAGAAGAGCATGACATGCCCACTCCTTGCTCGCATGTTAAGGGGAGCATCATACCTATGCTATACCCTCTTAAAGATCCTTCTTCACCTACTTTTCCTCCACAAATTGAGGATAGTGCCCCATCTACTCCTATTTCACATATAGAGGAGTTTACATTATCTATCCTTACACTAATTGAGGGACCTATTATGCTTGCACCTATTAATCCAATTTTACCCCTTCTCTTGTAAATAGAAGAGCACAATTTATCCACTCCTCATTCACATGTTAGGGAAGAAATCATACCCATGTTTTATCCACTAGAATAACTAACTTCACTATTTCCTCCCCCACCTAAGGAGGACCATGCCTCTTCTCCTACCTTCATTGAAGAAGACCTAGTTGTGGTTCTTACTCATCTTTGGCTTGAAATAATAGAAACCAACACCTTCCCTCTTCCCCAATCACCTAAGTCTTTTATAGAAGAAAATTTAAGGCCTATGACAACTTTGTCTAAACCTTTTTCATGGTTGATTAGAAATCTAAACTTTCTTGACTCCAAGAAGCTAGACCACTCAGCATTTTGGACTAACTTAGATCTCCCTATCCTACATAACAAATGTCATCCTCTACTGCCAATCCTTTCACTACCATTTATCCCAAGGTTTTTGACAAAGATAGAACTTATTTTCTTGGACCATCATAAGTGAAACCCTCTACATCAAAACCATCACTATCATGGGCATCTACTACACTAAAGCAAATCAAATCTTTAGGTGTTTGTCTAGTGTCTAGTCTAATTCATACATCGGTAAAGTTAGATTTGAATCCTCAATCATAATTTGAATCTCTACGACCTAAATCAAAGAAGAATGTTAAGCTTCTTAGGCCTCATCATTCCACTCCTCCTCTACCCTCAACTTTACCACTGATCTTGGGACCCCATCCTTCCACTTTAGTTGGAGTGATCTCTTTCCAAATAGGATAAAAGGTAAATCTACCTCCTCTTTTGCCTATACCACTTATTGGCCCTTACACATGTATCACCTCAACACTTATGACTAAAAATGTGTAAAAAAAACTAGTGGCTACACCTTAACCTAAAAGGGCACCATGCAAAACCACACCCATGCCTCCTAAATCAAAGAAGGTATCCACCCCTATTATAACAACAAGTGATATTCCACTAATAGGCTCTTAGGCCTCTCACATATGCTACTTGTTAAAATCCTCCACCACAACCCTTCCTCTGATCAAGCCTTATCAGCCTCTTAGACCAAAACCATCTTGGTTTGATGACACATAAGTTTGTTTATATCATCGCTCACCTAGACATGATATAAAAATCTATAAAGATCTCATAACTATTTTTCAATAAAACTTTGATATGAAAAACATTTTAATTCTACTAGTTAGATCCCAAACTCTACCTATCACCTCACTTGAGTCCAAGACCAATGATGAGGTTGTGCCTCTATCACCTTCTCTGCTTGTGCTCTAGATCAACATAGTTAATGTGGCCACACGATCTCAAAATAAAAAGGATAGAGGTAAGGAAAATTCCACCACCCCTTGTACTAATCCATTGTCAAAAGATGCTCCTCCATCAAATCCTAAGATCTCTATTCTTGGTGCTCCCCAACCCACATCTTCACAAGTCATTCAAGACTCAATGGTGAAATAACTTCACTAAACCTCTATAAAGATGTCTTTATATGAGTTAATCCAAAACACATCCTAGCATCATCAAGCCTTAATCAAGGATTTACAAGCCATTGAGGTACAACCTGATGATCCTCAACCTCTTGTAGCTTTGGTAGATTCTCTTAATACTATTGGCGTGGTTTCCTTCAGTGATTCAACAATTCTAGATCTTGACCCTAGAGACCAAGACCCTACACTTTTTATCTCTACATATAGCGATCAAACACATGTTAAGATACTCATGGTTGACGGAGGTACTAGTATTAATATTATCTCTACTCATGCCTATAAATAGCTATCACTTCTTGATAATTATGTGTCATAGTTTGATGTGATACTCCACTCCTTCAATGATACTACAGTGACTACTATGGGTACTATAGGCTTTCATATCAATTTGGGTTCTTGTACAATCCCCAAAATCTTCTATGTTATCAAAGGAGAGTTCCAATACAACATATTTCTTGTATGGCCTTGGATACATTTCATGGCATGTGTACCCTTGACTTTACACCACTATGTTAAATTCAAGTATGGTGGGCAATTATATGTTATTCCCACTGACTTGCCTACTTTCAAAACATGAAACATGACTTATCATCCCAATGATGTTCTCATTCCATTGAAAACATATTTCTCTTTGCATTCTAATATTGAAGCCTCAATAAGCTTAACTACCCTAATTACTCAAATATCGGCAATACAAATTCTCGATAATGACCCCATGGAAGACACTTTCAAACACCTTTCACTTGAAAAAAATAACTTGTTGACACTTGACATGTTCTATACTCCATAAGAGTATGGAAAACTTCACAAGCACACTAATTATGATCCTTTTATTGGGATGGTCATCCCATATGGTCCCCCTAACCTTAAAACTAATCTCACATATGGGGGAATCAATCAGTCTCCTACTATCAAAAATACATCCTCTTCACCACCACCTTTTACCTGTGACTTCTCCTTCTTAGGCAAACCTAGTGTTTCTCACACCTATCTTTATAGGTGAGCCTAGAAAGGATTTGGGTTGGTTCATTATGAGTAAGGTGCTCATACACCTGTTCAATACCCCACCAATAAGACCATCTAAGATGCCAAAAATTAGTATGGTGTGGGTTTTTATGAACCATAAAAACCCACCAAGATCTCTCATATTGAGGAGCCACTCTCTCCTTCTCCATCTTCTCCTCTTCCCATACCATCACCTATATAATCAAAGGTATCCATACCTCCTTTTTTTTTTCAATAAATTCCATTCATTTAGGACCCTTGACTTATCATCTAGGTGAGGAAACAAGGTCCCTTCTCAATTATCGTGAAATGATTGACAAAGACTCTCCCACTATTAACACTATCTAATGTCATAATGATGATGTTATTCTCACCTATATGGGTTTAGATGATTCCTATATCCAATTATCACTCCCTTATATAATACAAACAATGTTAAATGAATTGGCTATTGACATTAATTTACCCTATCTAGATAACCCTTAAATCCTCAAGATTGGCCAATCTTTAGATTCCCTTGAACAAACCAATTATGCCACTTTCCTCTCTTATCATAGTAAAGCATTTTCTTGGTCTTATCATGACATGCCTAGCACTCATGCCTCTATCATAACCCAAAATATTATAACCAACTATGATGTTAAGCCTGTTAAGTAGAAGCTTCATAAGATGAACCCTCGTATTGCTCTCCTTGTCAAAGAAGAGCTCATACACCTCTTCTCTAGTAATTTTATTCAACCCATTGACTATTTTAAATGGGTTTCCAGTATCATCCCTATCACAAAAGTGATGGGGGGAATTCACATCTACACTAACTACCATGATCTAAACCTCAATTGTATAAAAGATGACTTCTCTTTACCAAGCATCGACCAACTTATTGACTTGATGGCTAGCCATGAGATGTTATCTCTTATGGATGGGTTTTCAAGCTATAATCAAATATTGATTAATCCTAAATATCAACACAAGACCTCCTTCATTACCCCATGGGTAAGTTTATATTATTGGGTCATGCCTTTTAGCCTTAAAAACATTGACACTACCTACCAACACACCATGACTTACATTTTTCATGACCTCCTACACAAAATTATGGAAGACTATGTGGACAAATTACTTGGAAAGTCTAAACATCACTAGGATCACTTGACAATTCTCAATATCATATTTACTCATCTCCTCCAATATAACATTCATCTAAACATAAAAAAATGCATCTTTGGGGTCCTTTTAGGTAAATATATAGGATTCATTGTCTCCCTCTATGTTATCGAGGTCAACCCTGCTAAGGTTCAAGCAATACTATAGAACTACCTTTGCCTACTAATCTCAAGTAGCTCCATAGCTTACAAGGCAAACTTTAGTTGATCCACGATTTCATCTCTTAGTTTTCAGATTGATGTCAACCTTTTCATCATCTACTTAAAAAGTATGGCTCTTTCCATTGGAACATAGATTGCCAGAAAGCCTTTGATGCACTTAAAGGGTATCTCCTTTCCCCACAAGGTCTTATTCCCCCTAGAGAGGACCATACTTTCTACCTCAATATTTATACAATAAACCATTCTTTGGGTGTTATGATTTCACGTTAGTATGATCAACATAGAAAGCAAGGTATTTACTACATAAGTTGAATGCTTATTGATTATAAAACTCGATATAATAATATAAAAAATCTGTGTCACATTACTCTTCACAACTTCTAAACTCCACAACTACCTTTATAATCATAAAACCTACATTGTCACCCATACTGACACCCTCAAATACATGCATTCCAAGCCATAAAAAAACTAGTGTATGGATCATTGGCTCATGCTCTTTGCTAAGTTTGACTTGAAATTCATCCAATAAAAGTCTATCAAGGGGCAAAAAATTATTGACTAGTTAGCTAATGCCCCTTACCTGACAACCAACCTTCTAACCTTAAATTTCTTAATGATTCTATTAGAATGTTATCCATCAATGACATCTATCAAATTATGATGTTTATAATGGGTCTAAATGTCAACTTGATGGGAGTGCAGCGATCATCCTCATCCCTCTTGATGATGAGCCTATACTTCTATCATTTAAACTAGATTTTGAATGTACTAACAATATGGTTGAATATGAAACTTTGGTTTTAGGGATTCAAACAACCATTTTCTTGGGCATCAAATCAATCTACATCTTTGGTGATTCTTAGCTAGTAATTAATCAGGTTAACAGTTCCCACCTCTGTAAAAATGAAATTATACAACAATATAAACATCATGTAGATGTGTTATTAGAATCATTCAACCACTACCTCTTGTAGAATTTTCCTCGATCTACAAACACACATTCCATCATTTTCCATCTTATTCAAAAATATACATCATCATGTATCACCTCACATTGCCCTCTTATGTGTCAACTAACATTCTATTTATGGGCAATGTTGACTCTAATCCATATGACATCTGGTACAAATAACTAATTGACTATCTCACTTATGATATCATTCCATCAAACCTTTCTATTAATGAAATATGTGCTTTCATTAAAAATACTACTCACTATAGTGTGCTAGGGGGCCTTCTCTTAAAATTAGGATTTGATGGTCTCCTCCTTAGATGCCTCACTCATGCTAAAATCCCCTTCACCATTAAGGAAGTCCATGACAAGATTTATGGTGACCATTTCAGTGGGAATTCGGTTACCAAACACATCCTTAGACTTGGATACTATTAGTTGACACTCAACTAAGACTGTCAAAATTATTTTTAGTTTTGTGTTAAATGTCAACAATATGCTAACCTCCTTCACACTCCAATCCATGCCTTACAAGTCACTAGAGACTTCTAGCCCTTTTCATAACGGGGGTTAGATCTAATCAATGAGATTAACCCTCATTCATCTCTCTAGCATCATTCTATCATTACTCCTGCTAAAACCTTAACCAAGTGGGTCAACATTATTCCTCTCATCTCCACTAAGGCTAGAAAAATCATCAACTTTATTAACCATCACATCATCTATAGATTTGGTGTCCACCATAAGATTATTATGGACAATGGCAAATCTTTCAAAAACAATATTGTTCAAAAGCTTTGTGATGTTTTTGGAATCAAATTAAGATTCTCATCACTATACTATCCATAAGTAAATGGACAAGTAGAAGCTTATAGAAAAAACTTAACCAAAATCTTCATGAAAGTAGTTAACAATTCTGGTAGGGATTGGCATATGCACATTCCCTTTGCTTTATGGGATTACTACACTAGAATTCAAACCCCTATAGGTGATACACCTTTTTCAATGGTCTATGAGATGATAGTAGTTTTGCCTCTTGAGGTCTAGATTCCTTCTCTTTGCATACATCTATAAGACATACTTACTAATGATGACTTTTTTCAAGAATATTTAGTCAAACTTGAACTACTCAATGAATGACTTCTAGTTGCCCTCAATCACCTCCAAATCTATCAAAAGCATATTAAACACAATTATAATAAAAATATCAAAGAATGAGATTTAAATATTTTGGATCTCATCTTAAAGGAAAATCAACATGTGACAAACATGGAGAAAATAAAATGGGGAAAATTTACTCCTAATTGGCTTGGACCCTACATTGTAACTCAAAAGTATGAATCAGGAACTTATCACTTGTCTTCTCTCAAAGGCAAGCTAAAACTTGAGCCTTTAAATGCTTTGCACCTATGACCATTATTTTGTTAATCAAGTGACACTTCACTTTTTGTCTAACTTGAGCTCATCCTTTGAGCAACCCTATTACATTCACCTCACTTCCTCTTAACCCTTGTTCCTACACACTTAGTTAACCTTCTAAGTGTTATGGTTTTCCCCTCATAAAAGGAAAACCTCTAAGCCTCTATAATCTTGTCCATGACTAAATTCATATGTAAGCAAAAATATAATAATAAAAATTGGGATATATAGACAAATTATTATCTCTCAAGTCATGATTCTCAATGTAGACTGCTCCCTTGAAGGAAAATAACATAACTTCTCATTGTTATTGTAAATAGACTGATCCCTAGAAGGATAGATAAAAAAGGATAGACCACTCCCTTGAAAGATGGCTAAGCCAAGATTTGTTATCAAGGAAATAATGACTTATAAGATTCCCACATTTATCAACTTTGTATGACCTTAAGGCACCAACAACATCCCAATGAAGGCTTCCTACATTGATCAACCTACACAAGAAAAAGAAATGAAAAAATTTAGTCATAGACTTGCCTATGGTAGCTCTAAGGGGCATACCATCCTCACTAAGAAGGTTATGTTACCCACACAACCTAATTAATTTTGCCTTTTTCACCTCGTACTCCGTCACAATCAAGGGATTTTGACCTCACCTGACATAAGGTGATCATGACATTTCTCTACCAAATGAATGGTTGATAATGCAATGCATGAATAAGGCTCATACTCTCATACCTATTCATATGGTCATTATGGTCCTATCCAATGCAAGAGCGTCACATCACTTTCTTTTCTATCACATGTTGATTTCTCTTTTAAGGTGGCATCTTATAACAAGATTCACTTAACTTCTTGCCTACCTACCAATCTCTATTCTTACATCTTAAAGTTATGTGTTTAAGAATACTATTACTTACATATCTATTTCAAGCAACAATTCTCAACAATATCAACAAACATCATGGCGTATTAAAAACACATTCTTTAATCATCACACTCTACTAATACTAATAAACCATTTGCCATCTAATTTATTACATACAACCTCATGTGAAATGTAACCAACATAGCTTCTCTAAACAATAGTAAATTGAGAAAATATAAAATGAAATGGCTCATTTTTAGCAAACACCATGACATATATAGAAAATGCTAAAATGAAACCAATTGCTCAACTATTCATGTACCATCATGACTATGGGAAATGATGGCATAACACACTAACTATCACTAACATAACCATAAATGACATCACATAAACCTCATACATAATATAATATCATCACAACATCATAAAATCATACAACACACACACACACACACACACACACACATATATACATATATGAATATACATTAATGAATCGTATCAGTATCATCTCTCTCTCACCATACATCTCTCAACTTTGGCTTATAGGCTGGAATATATATGAATATATATATATATATATATATATATATATATATATATATATATATATATATATATATATATATATATATATATATAACAAAAATAACAATACATCTAGCCCTCATAATGCTCAAGGATGTGGTTGTAGTCATGAAGAGGTAGTATCATCACCACCCTCTGCCTATTTCCATCTGCATGAACTAGAGGTCATGGTTCATCTCTATGATCTTTCCTACTCTTTAGCCTTTGAATATCTTGAAATCTATATATCTGTGTGTGTGTGTGTGTGTGTGTGTGTGTGTGTGTGTGTGTGTGTGTGTGTGTGTGTGCGTGTGTGTGTGTGTGTTTGTGTGTGTGTGTGTGTGTGTGTGTGTGTGTGTGTGTGTGTGTGTGTGTGTGTGTGTGTGTGTGTGTGTGTGTGTGTTTATATACACACAAACACACATATATATATGTATGATAATGATACGATTCATTGATGTATATTCATATATATATATATGTATATATGTATGTATGTATGTATATATATATATATATATATATATCTATATATATCTATATATATGTATGTATGTATGTATGTATATACATGTATTTTATATATATATATATATATATATATATATATAATACATGTATATACATACATACATACATACATATATATAGATATATATACATATATATAGACACATACATACATACATATATACATATATATATGAATATACATCAATGAATCGTATCATTATCATCTCTCTCTCACCATACATCTCTCAACTTTGGCTTGTAGGCTGGAATATATATATATGTATATGTATATATATATATATATATATATATATATATATATATATATATATATATATATATAACAAAAATAACAATACATCTAGCCCTCATAATACTCAAGGATGTGGTTGTGGTCATGAAGAGGTAGTATCATCACCACCCTTTGCCTATTTCCATCTGCATGAACTAGAGGTCATGGTTCATCTCTATGATCTTTCCTACTCTTTAGCCTTTGAATATCTTGAAATATATGGGAACTACCTGATGGCTCTCCCATAGTATGAAATCTCATATAAAGTAGTGTTGTACCTCACTAGTGGTACAGTCTATGATAGACCCATCAAACTTAATGTAGGACACTATGGTGGAGGAGGGGGGTAGCCTATCCTTCTACTCTCAAACCATATATCTCTACTATTAGTGTAGTAACCTATCCCAATAGTGTCATCACCTATCCCTATAAAACCAAAACCTATGTTTGTGATGTAGTTAGCTAGGTCTATGATGTCATCACCTATCCTTATAAGACAAAAACCTATGCTTGTACTATATCCTATGCTAACATAGCTACATCTTTCTCTCATAATTCCTTGTAAGTTTGATTGTGATCTCCTTAGAATCATAAGGTGAAAAATTGTCCACCACACTTGATAAACTATTGTACCCTAGATCTATCACACTTGGTCCTACTGGTAGCTCCTCCAAATTTGGCCCATCTATCTCTTAGGGAAATAGAAGGGGTACCTCTATATCATCCCTCTTATATCAAGGAAATTTAGGAGGTATGTCCTATAATAACCCAAACTATCTCCTAACCTTGACTATAGGTATCATCTCTAGCTCTCTCACTCACCTCCTCCTAACCCATATCATACTATGTAAGCCTACAAGCTATTCTGCCTATCATTTAAATATAGGATATGTCAAGTCATACCTCTGAACAATATCTAAAGGAATCAATACATCCATCAACCACCTTTAATAATAAATATCTTTCATGATGCCATTTACTCATGTATGTGCCATGTTATCTCTCCATCATCTAAAAATAACCCTAAAACCAATCAAAATCATGACTGGTATCCCTAGTGGCCATGTTACCACAATGTGCTTATATGCCCAACAATGAATTAAATGCCTGACACAAAGATTATATCATTGTCACAAACTCACACCCCATAACTCCTTGTATATTTATGTAAGAAAATTTAGTCCCCATGTAAAGACTATCTACTACTCAAATATATGTGCTAAAGCTTTGATCATCACAATATGGAATCTCCCTCTATCCACATTAGGTAGTGTATACACTGTAATGCCTATCATCATCATGATAATTAGGTAATGCTTCTCCTCATTAAAAGTGTCAAATGGATCATATACAAATCTCACCAAATGATATTTCACCTTGATGACATGCTCCCTAAATAATGTAGACATATGAATATCATGATCCTCCCTTAAACACAAGAAGAGATCCTCACCCTAGTATGGTAATTGTAAAATATTGTATACATCCTCTTGCATCATTGTCAACTATTTGATTGGTAGATGGAAGGTGTATGTGGTGTGATCCCACCTCTCTATCAAGGCTACCATCAAGCTGACATCTCATGCAACTCTAACATATCATTTTACTCCTGTTAACCCTACAACTGTCATGCACACCCACTCATCCATGGTGACATCCCTCCTCATCCTCATCAGTAATATAGGTAGTTAAAATTGTAAGGTCAACTCCTACCTATCATGTATCCACACACACAAAATCACTCTATCAAGCCATATACCTTAAGTTATAAACCTCCTTTTTAATTCATTTTCCTTTGGGAGAACTACATTAGCCTAAGGCCCTAATCTAGGCTATATAGGTAGCACTCAATTGACACAGGGTCTTCTGAGGCTAGCTCAACCATTTATCCTCCTAACTATCTATCCCATTCATCCACTTAAACTTTAGGCCCCATGACTCATATTTTAGACCCTAGGCCAACTAGCATATTCTAAACCTTTGGGCCTCATGACCTATTTCTTACACCCTAGGCCTAATGGTTTATTTTTCACCCTAGGTCTTATAGCCTATTTTAACCTATTTTTCCTAACCACTTGCCTTAACAATTTTAACTCATATCTAACCCCTTTTACCTTCCCTTTGTTAGAATTACATTGGCCTAAGGCCCTCATCTGGGCTATGTAGGTAGCACTCAGTTGACATAGGGTATTTTAAGGCTAGCTTAGCCATTCAAATAGTCCACTAATACACCTATACAAATTCAACTAAAAATGCACCATTGGCTCTAATTCTTCCTAACATTGCCACTTTAGGTTTTCCAGTGACTAGCATTGGTTATATTTTGATTGACATTGGTCTTATATGCTAACATCAACACTAGTTGTTGGCTGACATCTATGCTAATTGTCGGTCAACATCGACAGACCTAGTTAACATTGGTGATTAGTTTATCCCTAGGGCTTAATAGCCCATACCCAAAATTTAGGTTTTTTCCTAGAAAATACTGCCCCCCCCTGCAAATCTACCCAAACTTACCTTTACCCCATCCATTAATCCCTTTATTACCCTTTATCTGCCCACATACTCATATTGAACCTAACTAACAAATTATGATCAAAACCTTAACTAATATAACAACCAAATCAAGCCACTCAAAAAAATCTTACCTTATTTCTCTATCTCCTCCAAGCTAGAATGACTAGCACTTTTAGTGGAACACCTCCAGTTAGGTCCCCTCATCCCTCTTCTATCTCCATCCACACCAATGCTCCCTTAGTCCAACTATGGCCCACCAAGTGTTAAATCACACCCTCACTCTCACACACTCTTCTCCAATCACCTATCACTACCTCACCACAATAAGACAAGATATAGATGTTTTTAGTTGCATGACACTCAAAGCTCTAGTTTCCTCTAATATAATGTGATAAATGAATTTTGGTGAGTCACCAAACCCCTTTTGTTGGGTTTGGTCACCCATCAATGTCATTAGTCCTTCCTTAAGCCACTTATGTCGGCATATTTCCTATCGAGACTAGTGACCTAACTGATGTTGGCCACCTTAAAATTATGGTTTTTAATCCCAACCACCACCCTTTAAAAAATAAATATAATTACATGCCTTTAGTGGTTGACATGGAATCCTTATGGGGTAACTTGTAGATCACATATATCTCCCCACCCCTGATAACCAACCTTGGAGATGACTTAAATTTTCACCCATAACAACCAACCTTAGAAATCACTTAATTTTCCACCCATTATGACTTTGACCAGAGATCACAAATATCTCCTTGAACAATAACCCTTTTGAGCCAACCATAACTTAATCATTCTAACCACTTATGCTACCATGCTATAGTTGGATATTATACACACACATGTATATTAGGTATTTTCAGATCATGACCTTGTTAGTTCTATCACTTACAACCCTTTTTTCTAGGGGCACTTCCTACGTTGGATACCTATAGAGCATGGACCATTGAAGGTAAAAATTTCATCATTTTAACACTATTAACTATCCCTAATAGGCTATGGTCTAATTATTTCTATCCAATTCTTCTTCGCCTTTACCTATTATTGATTGAGTCGACTATAACTACTAGTAGTATGTGCAAGCAATGATGTTCCTATGTTTGCACTCAACATCCACCCAACCATTAACTGCCTATCAAACTAGTACCCAATTTTATATTCTCCTCTATTGGTTCCCATTTTGAGGGGGAAATATCTCATCCCATACCTAGAGCATCCAACTCCTATTTTTGTCTCACAACTTGTCAGTACAAGTTACAAGATAAAAAGGGGTAAATGTAGACACCAAAATTACATCACATACTTATATGAATCCATGTGTCAAAAACCCAATTGATCCCATTTTAATAAGTAACCTTTTTAACCCATGTTTTCATCTTAAAATATTTAATTAATTTAATTAAAACCCACTTATGTCACCTCACCTAGCCACCTCATCCTAAGACTAATTCTTACCCTCTGAGTCACCTTGAGACTTAGTCTCCTAATCCTAACTACCTATGACTTGTTCTCACCCCTAAAATAAATTCCTAACTATGTTCTTCATAGCCTCACATTTTTACCATTTTCTAATGGACACCACACTTGGCAAGAGAAGGAATATTAAATGGTCTAAAAATATCCCTTTTACTTATTCTCATGCCACTAACATCAATCAAACCTCAGCCAACATGGTGGGATCGCTAACCTTGGTTACTTAATCAAAATTCTAAGTTGGTATTTAGGTCACAAAAAGTAAATAATTCATGCATAGGATTTTGGAAATCATAGCATCCTACATTCACTTTTAGCATCCAAACTTATCATTACTCTACATAAATTGATCCAGATTAGGAATTGATACACTACATAGAGATTGAACTCTTAAGAAATAGTAGCACATGCTTGTCTTGTCTATTCACCCATTAGTTCACCAAGCCTCATCAGAGTCATCTATCCAACAGTCAAGTTCACCCATTTCACCATCTAAGTATATATCGATGTTTTTTAAGTCTTTAAATAGTAGTTTTATAATTGCTTTATATTATACTATTTATTTTTTCATAAATCCTGACTCCTTCCATGGAGGAATTGTAAATATCCCCACCCACGTCTCTCTACCCCAATATATAAACCCTCTATCTATACTCACTTAAGTCTTATCCACCTCCTTATGACTCTTCCCAACCTTACAACCTGACCATACTCCCATTCTCCCTCCCAAAAAATCCTTCTCTAACTCATTATAATACTACTACTATGACCCGAATAGACATCGATGACCCCAAATGATATTAGTGACCCCAACTAACATCAATCCCTTAACTAATGTTTGTTACTATGTTTCTAAACTAACAACCTCAAAATCACCTAACAAACTTCCCAAAACATAGACCTAACTTATCAGCTTGCACTATATTATCTTCTACTACACTCAGACCTATAATATGGTAAATATAACTCTCTCTCTCTCTCTCTCTCTCTCTCTCTCTCTCTCTCTCTCTCTCTCTCTCTCTCTCTCTCTCTCTCTCTCTCTCTCTCTCTCTCTCTCTCTCTTTACTTGAATTTATTTTAAAATTTGTTTTAAAATAGTGCACTATCTTCCCAAGGAAGTTTCATGCTTCCTGGAATAAGCACATAGCTTGGCAGTCTACACATATCTCCACTAACAACTATTTTATGTAGTGTTTTTTTATCTATAGGTATCTTCCTCTATAGCCAAAGATAGGAATATAAAAAGTTTATAATGGTGTGCACTTATCCAAGTTTTAATCACTTATCCCTAATTCTCTCTCTCTCTTTTATATTTGTCTCTCTCTTTGAATGTAAACTAAGCTTAAAATGTAGTGAAACAACACCTAGCTGAGGGATCTCAAACAAAGGCCTTAAGACCTAAATATATATAAATGTGAACAAGAGATAAGAAGAAATATTATCATATAATTGGCATGAGTAGTCCATAATTCTCATCATCCTCTCACTCAGCAGTGACAACATCCTTTCACACTCCACCATGTGTTGTTTGGGTTGACTAGTGCCTTAAAAGAGCACCTTAGATAGTTAGGGTCTATTTATAGAAAAATTTTATTCATGAATATTCCATGCAAACCATCCTTAATCTATTCCCTTTCATTTCATTAGTTACTAATAATTTAAAGAGATCTAAATAAGCCTTCTACAATGAGGCATTAAGTAACTACCTTCTTTTGAATATTATCCATGTCCAAGAAACTACCAAAATCCTCTATAATAACCATGGGCATTGAGATTTCTCACCTCAATGAGTAGATACAAATGTTTTATGATGTAACATTAACTTCATATCAATTTTATACACCCATAAACATCCTCATTTGTTGATTAAATGACTTCACAAGTAATCTAGTCTCTTGCTCATTCACTATTTAGAGAGTTATGAGAGTTAAACCATAACTTTAAGCTACCTAATTGGGCTTAATTTACACCTAAACCAATATGATACATCAATACTTGGGGTCCTATAAACATCCTACACTTTCAATCTTACCCTCCTTTAAATGACTAGACCATCTTCATTATTTTTGAAGACTGGCTATATGGTAAGGATTTGTAGAGGCATTTCTAGGTAGAGTCTTAGATATTTTATGATTTTAAATAATGAAAAAAGTCCCAAAACACCCCATCCAAAGATTATAACATTTTTACCAATTATCTTAGTTCATCTCTTTCTCAAAAAATGTAAGCTTACAATTTATGGAAACATTTGTACACTATCCACACATACCAGTACCATAGTAGAAGCCTTCTTTGAGGGGAATACATGACTCACGTTTTTTCAAAGTGATTCCAATGTATTTGGATGCATTTAATATTAAATAATTCCAAGTAGGTCCTTATCAGGGTTCTAGGGATGATTAATAGGGGTATGGGTTCTCAACAATCATTCATAGAGGTTAGGGCCTTAAAATCTAAACCAATTCCACTAACCTCTTTTAGACAACTCCCCACAGCTCTTGTAAAGTACTTATCTCCCCATGCAATAGTTTTGTATAGTTTTGAACTTGTCAAGTTGCCTCTTGGGTGAGGAACACGAATTTTGGGCAATCTTGAGGTGTTTTTAAGCCATAATGACTAGTTATGGCATCTCCCCTACAAACCATAGTGACCCAAACACCTAAAACAACATGATGATCATCTTCATGAAGGTTTGAGATGTCATTTCATCTATTTTTACCCTCTAATATAAAATATGAGTGCCACATCTTAATTAAGGTGTTATATTAATAGGTGTGAGTGTATGGTTTCTAAGTTATGACCCTAAGTTATGATGATGAGGCACTTAGCCACTTTTTATGATCTAGAAATCACCCTTGAGGGCCCTTAGAGCATTTATATTAGCTTTATCAACCTATCAAACTCATGTTGAATTAATACAATACCTCATTCAGACACCTAGGCCTATCTACAAGTCCATATCAGACATGGAGATCCCTTTAGGTGGCCAATGTATGATCACTTGAGACCTTTGGGTCTTACTCCTTCCTTAGAAACATATAGAACAAATGTCTTCTAAAATTAATTTATATAGGCATATAGTGGCTCTTTTAGGTCTTATCTATAGATTACACACCTTTCACATGAAAATGTGTTATCTGAGTGCTTAGGGGACCTAGAAATATTGTTAGGATTATTTTATAGTCCAATCACAAACTTTGAATGCACTTCAAGGCATAATTATTTCATCAAGTCTAAACTAGGGTTTAATAAGGGTTTTGGAGGTACACCATCTTAATGATGTTTCATATAGTATGGACCTACAAACTAAAACTTTTTTTCATGAATTTATATTCCATTTACCCCCTCATCTCTCCTAAATAGCTTAGGGTCCCATGCAAAGTATGTGGAGATATGAGCAAAAGATGGTGCATCTCGAGCTCTCTATTAGGCAGCATGTGTAGTTTACCTTCATAATGTTTATTCACAAAGTTTGGTCATTGAAACCCTCTCACTCTTTTATGAAATTTTATTCCACATGGGTGATCATGTTTTTCTAAGATCCCTAGGTCTAAGTCCTTTTATGATGATAAATATGAGTGTTGGGATGTGGCACTCAACATAACATCCCAAATAATGAAACTCAAGAATGGACTAAAAATAAAAATAACTAACTTATTATATTATTGTACCCCAAATGCATCCTCTATGATATAAAACATATTCACATATACCCATATTTCATTGAATTTACCTGGGGGGTTAGGATTTTCCCCTGTAGTGAATATGTGTCTTGAGACCTAAATGTGCCTTATGGCCTTGAGGTGACCAAAATAGATTTGGAACTTCCAATAATCTGTAGATATATCTATAGCCTTAGATTGGTCAAGGAAACCTCCTCCATCTAGTCTCTACCTTTCTCAAATGTTCTCATCTACCCAGACCATATCATTAGCTCTACTCTCTCTTAAGCTTACCTTAGTTACATTGTCTTGTGTATGGGATTAGAATAATTGGTCTTGGTTTCCTTAAAAACTTATTTTATCTCTTCATAGGGGTGGAATTATGGATACAAAATCAATATTTAAATCTTTGATCACATCCTTGAGGTCATCTTCTCTAATATTTGAAACAAGTTTCATTTACATAGTCACATATAAGGCCTATGTGTACTGAGTATGAAACTTAATCGTGATAGTCACCCTAGACTGGTATTACCATCCCATGAAATATTGAGACGAACATGTGTATTTATCATTTTGGTATTCCCTCTTATATCTTCTTATCACTATTATTTTATCTAGTCATGCAATCTAGGTTGACTAAGCAAGGTCAGTTAATTGCATGTGCTTTCATCATTATGTCTAATCACCTGTTCAGACCATCTTATTAGTCCTTGGTATCATGATATTCATACCTTGACCACCTTATTATTTTAAATTCCATACATATGTTAATATAATATCTTATGTTCAAGGTTGAGGGTATAAACCATCATAGTAATATGAGTATCGAGTCATGTATATTGATTGGTAAGGGGTTTATGGAACAAATTTTTAAGTGAGGAGAGTGCCTTCTTAGTTATATTTGAGATTCAATGACTATATTATGTTCCAATATATCTCTATAAGATATTAATTTACTTATTTATGTCCTTTATTTACATTAAAGATTATTTTGCATATAATAGCTTTGAAGGATTCTATAAAGTGGATCTCAATTATTTCCTATAGGTGTTGATTTTCTCACTCAATAGGGTTTATGACTATGTAGGCTATTTCTTCTTAGTACCAATGACATTTGATAGCATGGTAAAGTATATATACCTTGTTCATATGGCTTGGGATTTGAGTAGAGGATTCAGACCTATGAATGATAATTAGTAAGGTCAAATGAGATTGAAACTTAGAAACATGGCTTAAACTAAGGTAGGTTAACTGTGATGAGGTTTTCAAAATGTAGAGGGCCTTTTAGGTCTTGGTTTGAATTATGAACTCATACCTAAAATGACCTATAAGGGGCCTCGGCATATCCATGCATATACTTGATATAATATAACACTCTGAGATCATTGATGAGGCATATATGGTGAGAAAAGGAAACCTAAGACTCTATGAGAACCTTACTTTTGCTAAATAACCTTAACATCTACTAAACAAGAATGTGAAGGTGTTTGAGATATAAATGATGGTTTTTTGGCCCAAGAGGACTATGATAAGGTATAAAAACCTTGAGATAATGAAATTTTGATATGAATACAAAATTAAATTTTATCCTTTATTATGTTTTGATAACCTCTAAGCCACCATTATACAACTTACTTCCTATGCGGTGAAACCCAAATCTAAAGACAATCTCACCTAGAAGTAGCATTTGAGAGGGTTGTGTATCCATCTTATAATTCAATATAAACTAAAGAGATGTGTATAATTTAAATATGCCACTATTAAACCTTCAAACACTGTTCACCTTTAGATATATGTACTAAATACTCTTTTTTACTAGTGAAAAGTTACTTGTAGCCTACAGACAATGTTATCTCAGATAATTCTCACTCTTATAAGCCCACACATGTAAAATAGAGGTTAAGTATGCCATGGAAGGACATTAAAAGGATGTAGAGAAAAATAACAATCACTTATTTCATCAAATGAGCCAATAATGTCTTGAAATTATCCCCTTCTTTTTACTCTGTGTAGATGAAGATGTCAACCAACTTACTTAGTTTCTTAGCATTTGTTCATACAACATAAAAGATCAATCTTGAAAAAAATTCACATACTTGTAATTCCATCAAGTGTAATTTATATTTCCAAGATCTTGGACCCTTTCTTTCTCTTTCTCTCTTCTTTATGGACTGAGTACAAACTTGAAGTGCTCTCCATGTCTGCTAAAGAGCTTAGTGGAGGAAGTGAAATAGTTTTTTTCTCTTTAGGCCATATAAAACTTGGATATATTCATCATAATATTGTGTTGAACTCCACTTTTATACCCCTAACTTTACCTAATAAAATCCACACTGTTCAAATTTGTACCACTCTAAAAAATCTTGAAACCTGTGAATTTCCTATATTTTCTCATGTTTCAAACCATAAATCATTATTTTCAAGTAAGAGGAGGTAAAATAGGGGTCATATAATGTCTAAAAGTACATGGTATGACTTGTGGAGTTAAAGAGACATATGTTAACATGTGTAGGGCCCACTTAGTGGAAATTAGAGGTGTTGAATTGTAGAAAGGATAATATCAGCATGTGAAATAGTTTGATTATGGCCTAATGGCATTCATGAAGGATTTTTAGGATGTGAATGGTGGTATTAGTTTCCTTTTGAGATCAAATATTACAAATCAAATGTCAAAGAGTATCTTTTAAGACAAGGTGTATGGATTCAAGTGGACATTTTAATTAAGTGGCATTCTAAAACCTATTAAAAGACATTAGGATCTTATAAATACCTAAGTTAGGATATCATGAGTTATAAAGGAATATAAAAAGGGTTGTTATACCATGTGTTACAAAGAGTAAGAAAACTTGATTAAAAACACACTAACATGCATAACACTTACTTGCCTAGATCATATGGGGGATCTTAGTGAACAAACAACAAATGACAAAGCTCAACTAAAATGCAATGAAATTTCAAATTCTTTACTTTCCCTTAATTCTCCAAATGATGTGTTCATTTGGATTACTCAGCTTGTGCTCAAGAAATCTTTGGAAAATGGAGTTGTGTAGTTTTTTCTCTCCTTAACACCATTATTTAGCTCATGTTTGCTTGAAGTAAATTTATGGATTAGCTTGTGATTTTTGCATTATAACATTATTGTCATGTAATATCAATCTAAAACTAGAATTATAACTTTAATATGCCCAATCCTTCTAAATAAAGAGGTTTAGGCTTTTATTTATAGGTTTAGAGAATAACCCCAACTGAAGGTGAGTTAGAGTACAGTTAGAGCATCGAATGGATTCAAACTTAACCTTAGTGAGTTAATTAAAACTATTAGAGTTAAAATATGACAAATGGTCATGATTAATAATTAATAGGCATGTTTGAGATATTTTAAGATATTTGAAAACTCATAAAAATGTAATTATGAATTCTTAGGATATGCTTGATTTTTGAATTTCCTTTTTTTATAATTCATTAATTGCTCATGGATAATTCAATTAGGCATTTAATTATATTTAGAATTTTAATTAATTCTCTCTAGGATTTTAGAATTTTTAAGATTTGAATTAATGTCATATGTGAATTTCCCCCATTTAATTGGTTTATAGGCCAAATTACATGTTGTAAAGTTGTGGAATAATTGGAGATGAATCTATGAGAGTTTTTTGTTGTTTATGGTAAGGTACCCCAATTAGGGATGTCTCGATAGGATTTTGAGATTTTAAAAGTGTTGGATAAGTGAATTTAGGATGTTTAATGATTTTTAGGCATAATTTTCAAAAGTTTGTATAAATTGATCTAAAGTCCAATATGAAGCCATTGGTGGCTAGTTTTAGGTGTTTATAGTTTTCCCTTATTTAGGAAGATGTTGCAAATTGTAGGCATAACAATATATTCTTAAATAATGAGAAAAGGCTTGTATACCTAAAAGAATATGATTTGAATAAAAAATCATTTATTTATATAATAATTCCCCCTCAAGGGAGTGGTTATCATATGTTTGATGGATAGTCCCTCGAAAAGAAGTAAGAAGAAAATTGGAATTAACCCATGAGTGAGATTAATCTAAATGAGAAAATGCTTGCATGCATTGGTATAAAAATTACTTATTTTCCCAAAGATGGTTATAATAAATAACAAAGGGTGTGACATTAATTTTCTCTTAGGTAGTTATTATCAGTGGCAATGGCATGTGCCTCAATTAGGGTTGATGAGTCAAAAAATAATGATTTGCCCACATACAATTATAATCATTAAGATGATCAAGATTGAATAAATATGCATGATTATGCCTTATTAGGGTACATTAGAAAGAATAACTTAAGGACATAACTTGTTTTACATATTAAATATGAGTGGGTGCAAACATAAATGTGATAGTCTAATGACTAAAGAAGCCACAAAAAACCAAGCACACAAAGATGCATAAAGTGATGAAAGCAATATATAGAATAATAATAATTGATGAACAAAAATGATTTAGTTGTACCTAATAATTGAAAGATGTTCATATTTAATATCACTAATATAAATATAATGGTCAATGTGTTGATTTTATCAAAGAGGGTAGGATGATTTGCCAAGGGTGACAAGGAGATACTTTTGTAGCTCCATTGCTTGTAAGAATTCTTGATCTAATTTTTTATGTAGCACGTCAAGGTATGCTTCATGATAGAACACCATGATAAATTCAACAAAATTTAATAAGGACTAACTCTTAATCTAATAAACAATTGAAAATAATGCACCAATGATAAATACCATGATGACAATGTTGACATATGAATATGGATGGACTCAAGAATAATGCACAAGTTATCACCTAATAAATGTATATGTACTAAGTTGAGGAAATAGTACTAAAATCAAAAAATAAATAAATAAAACAAACAAACAACACATAGAAAGCAAATAAATAAATAAACACATAAAAATCTTGAAAGTAAAATAAATAGAAATCATCCTACAATGAATTTGCCCTAGTAGGGTAGATTGAGGGTGACCAACTAAGCTTAAACAAGACAAATGTTTTTGGGTTTTAAAATTTTATGAATGTTTTTTTTTAATTTAGAGGTATCTTAACTCATTAGAGAATGCTAATATACCTACTCAAAAAATGGCAAGAGCATTGCTTAAGTTTCTCATAAAACAATGAGAGCATGTGGAAAAGGGGGAGTGGGCTGACCTCAAAGTGAACTAAGAGTGGTCTTCATAGTCTCATAATGACCTCAAGTAATATTATTTCCATCCACCCAAAAAGTGGGGAGAAAATAATTGGGTCACAACAAGTTCTTAAATCTGATAAATGGCTAGGAAAATGAGAATAGTAATGACAAGATGATGCAACAATGCATGGTAAATGTGTTATTTCTAATTCACCCATAGGTGATTATAATTAGGATGCAAAGGCATAGGTTCCTGATACTAATTTTTCCATAGGTGGTTATAATTAGAAATAAAAAAATGGACTACTAATTTACCCATAGGCAGTTATAATCAGGAAAACTTGGTATAATGTGAATGAAAGATATATTTCCAAATCAACTATCACACTAATTTCATAGGCTATCATTTAAACATGGAATTGTAACACTGTTGAAACTAGATCAGAATCCCCTTGCACAAGGTATGAGAAGAATCAAAGGAACCAACATCAAAAGGGGTTGGGTAGGATGACTTAAAATAGGCTTTGGTCTAATAGGGATGGCATGGTAGAATGGCATATGATATAATGGTATTGTTCAAGAATGATGATGGTATTGAAATTGGATAAAATGGTAAGAGGTTTTCCCCCAAGTGGTAAGATGATTGGAGTGGAAATGGTACAAACCAATGGTAAAAGGAATGGCAAAAGATAATGACAAGGTATATGTCAAATATAAATGGTATGGTACATGTTTTGGCCTAGGTATGATTTTTGATTATGTTGTTCCTAATGATGTGGAGATGTAGGTTATGATCAACAAATAAGAAAATAAGAATAATTACCCATGTAAATTTATACCCCATATCTCTTCCAAATATATACTTTATCAAGAACTAGTTGTAGATTTTTATGCCAATGATGTTTTTGTGACCTTCATTGGTCATTGATTTTATTTCCTTCAAACATCAAGATAAGGTATCCTTGTAGCCTCTAAAAAGGAAAGTGTGGCTAGGGATGGTAAATATAGATAAATGTTGGATGATAGGTTTGTTTTGGAAATGAAATGGTGGATAATAATGGAATGTATAATGGTTGGGACAAAAATGAAGATCAAGATTTTTAAGCACACACAATGTTGTTAATTTTGGATTTGAAATAAATTTAGATGTCATGGGGCTAAAGACCTCTAAATAATCTCTCAATAGGATCACCAAATTTTTATTTTTTTTGGACTTCAGATTATTTACCATCTAATTGTGTTATATATTGGAAGTTATATTGATTTAATCTCTGGTAATGTCTTCATCAAGAAATGAAGAAATTTTGTGCTCAGCTATTGGTGCCTCAATGAGGTTTTCACCAATGAATTTGTCTTGATTTTCCCATAGTTCCTTTGAGAAGGTTTCACTAAGGAATTTTGAATTTTTACTTTTATTATCTTTTAGTGCTTATAAAAACATTTCATTATAAGATGTTGAGTTTTTAATTTGATTATCCCCTAATGCCTCCAAAAAGGTTTCACTATGAGAGTATTCTTCTTCTATATGAATTTGGTCTTGGTAACCTTGATATTATTCAACTAATACATCACCATGGATGTATTTCAGCTTGGTGTGATTCTATCAGTCTCAATTGACACTTTTGGGAGGTGGAATGTCAATATATTGGATAGGTTGGTTGGTGGTAATAACATGTGTAATGATAATGGAATGGGGAGAGGTCACATAATCCTTATAGAATATACTAGGATAAATTGTGTTAAAATTTAAGTAATCATCCTCAAAATATTTAGAAGGATCACAAATGTATTTAATTTGGTATGAAAGGCATGCATAACCAATGTTATAACAACCATAAACATATTTTTATTCTAAATCTAATTTTGACTCAAGGAAATCTAAATCTAATGTTGAAATTGACATCAATTCTACATAACCTGACTCTAATTATAATTCTTCATCTGATGTGGATGCTACTACAATGATGTTTTATTAAAAGTTTGGTTTTAAATAAGTAACAGCCTGTGATGGCATAATGGGCTCTGCAAAGATTGGTTTATCAAAGTGAGACTCCTCAATGATGGTAATAAGGTCAAAAGACAACTCCATATAGATTAGATTTTCATAGTTAGTTTATCTATAACTTGGCATATGGTCAAGGTAATGATTTTATGAAAGGCAGTTATAATCATTAAGAAGTGATTCAACAAAGACTAGTTTATCAGACTGAGACTCTTAGATAACAGGTATAAGATTAAAAGGTGATTCATCATAGTTTGAATTATCAAAAATGGTTGGTTCAATAAAAAAATATTGTATTGGTTGATTTTCTTGGCCTTGGTTTATGATCATTTAGAAAATACCAGTTTTGAACACAAGTTGGTCTTAGAATGATTAGCTTGATTGGAGAGGTACTCATCGGCTTAGTTGGGGCTAGATAATTGGTAGGGGGTTTTCTAAAGTGGGAAATAGTTGGAAACATATGAAAAATGACTGGTGGTTTGATAATTATATGGAATTATATATCTTTATTGATATCAAAAGCCAAAGGATGAGGTCCTAAAATAGAAATGGTAGGGCATCATGGAGCTTGGTTGTTCATACCAGCCAAAGGATAAGGTCCTAGAATAGAAATGTTATTATTTGGATACTATGGATTTTGATAGCTAATAAAATACAAAATATATTTAATGGTATAGGTGGGGGAATGGGTGGTCACATAAGGGTGAGTATAATATGTCGACTAGATGGAAGAGGGTCTCACTGAACATGATGTTTGGAGATCATGGCTTTGTTCCCTAGATTGATTATTATAAGGAGGGTATGGATCCTCCTCCCAAATAACATTATACCTATCCTAGTAAGGATCTTGTCTTGGATCATAAGTAGGTTCTTGATTTTATTCCCTAAATTGATTATTGTAAGGAGGGTATGGATCCTCCTACTAAGTAAAATTATCCCTATCTGAATAAGGATC
Organism: Torreya grandis; assembly: GCA_037957365.1. Taxonomy (NCBI): domain Eukaryota; kingdom Viridiplantae; phylum Streptophyta; class Pinopsida; order Cupressales; family Taxaceae; genus Torreya; species Torreya grandis. The sequence goes on from JARHVA010000152.1 coordinate 241,718, forward strand.
TTAGTTTGGATCATAAGTAGGTTCTTGAATTTGATCCCTAGATTGATTATTATAATGAGGGTATGAATCTATCTCCCAAACAACATCATCTACATAAGGATATTTAAGAAAGTCATTTTGTGCATCTTGACAATGTTCCCCATATTGAGTATTGCAAGGAGGATAAGAATCCTCCTCATAAACAATATTATCCTAGTAGGGGTCTCCACTTGAATTTTTTGTGTCCATTCCATCATAACTATAATGAGATATATCAATATCAGTGATGAATTCTCTACTAAAAAAGAGCTTAGAGTTATATAAACTCTAAAAAAATAATGTCCAAAGGACAAATGGTTTGAACTTGGTCTAGGGGACTTGTATCTCCAAAACAATCTATGCTAAAACTTGGTATAAAACAATCTAACATCAAATGTCTCACACATAAAAGGTAAATCATCTAAATAAAAATGACATGCCAAACTTTAGGTTCAAAATGTTCTAAATAGGTCTAAACTAGGAAAGGTAAAGGTTACTAGGTATTTTAGCCAAACATGACACCAAAAACTAGGCTCAAAATAGGCATGTTCTATAACTTTTGGCCAAACATGGAATCAAAAGCTAGACTTTAAACAAAGGCATGTGCTAAGACTTTTAGTAAAACTTAACGTAAAAATATAGACTTGAAATAAAGGTGATGATTTTAATCTAGAAAACTTGGAACATTTTGACATAGACTAAGCATACATAATTCAAACATAAACTTGGTCAATTGGCATAAGGCATAAGGAAAAAGGCACGTGGAGAGAGACTATTTTATACCAGACAAAAAGGACAAATGACTAATAAAAATAGGCTCTTATAAAAAAACAATATATATAAAATTGAATGGCATAACAACACAAGATAAATATCCAATCAATAATTTTCAAATTTGGGTAATGAATTAACCTAAGTTGAACAACCCAAAAGAGAAAGATCGATATCTAAGCCCCAGTGAAGCAAGGCATAAATAAAAATCAATCAATGTTTGAACATGAACTTGGTAAGGTTAATTAAAAACTTAGCTTAGGAAATTAATCATCTTCAAACAAACAATAGTCTAGGCATAATGACATAATAACATAAGATAAGGATTCAAAATAACATGTGGCATTGGTTCCACTAAAATGGCATTGGGTACAAGTCTTAAACAATTTGAGAAGTGTAATGGAATTATTTATGTCTAAATATGTAAACAATGGTATGTTTTAAGACTCAAAGGCACAAAATTTTGATATTAATTGGGTAGTATAACATTACCCATTTCAATAAAGATGCACACACAAACAAGTTTGATAAAAGTCTAAGGCAAATGTGTGGTGCCAAATGGCTAGCATAATACCTCCTCAAAAAAAGGAATGAAATATAAAAAAAACTTGATATGATGTGGAGTAAACAAAAAATATACTTTTAGACTTGAATATCAAACAAAAAGGATAAAATGACATAACATCTAAATGTAACATCCTAGATCCTATAACTGATAAGTTATGGCAAGTGGGGTTTACTAAAACTATAGTTTTTGAACATCTAAGTTGATTCCAAGTATACCTAACATAAGAGAAACATCACATCAATTAATTTCATATCGATCAACTTACTATTCAGAGGTTTATTCCTTTACATAGATATTCCATCCATGGACTTCTTAGTGGAATCCCATGGTTGACTAGACTTGACTCGGGCCTTTATTATGAAAGGAGAGGTTAACCACTTGACCCAAAGATATTTTAGTATGTGTAACATAAATTTTACACCCCACCATGCATTAGGGTTGAAAACATAGATAGAAGATGAAACCCTGGGTCAATGTTTCCCTAAATAACTTATGAAGAGGTAATGAGCTCCCATCCACAAACCAAAATGCATCAAAAGGAAACTAAGTGGAAATACTTTAGGGTTGATTTTAGATCACCAAACCATGCAGGCCTTGGAGAGATCCTAAAAAAATTTCTTTACACACTTTAGAATAGGAAAAAATGCAATAAAAAGTCACATTTGGTTACCCAAGTTCCCTATAGGGGATGGGGGGAGAGCATATATGCACTATTCATTTTGTGAAAAAAAATAGGCAACAAACATTTTCAAGAAATTGCGATTGAATTAAGTGTTGATTTTAGGCATCAAATTGAAATGTGTGATGAATATATTTACTTGGCCCCATGGATTAAGTATGAAATATTGAAATAATTACACAAAACAACTTAAGAAAAAACACCTATGTTCATTTTTAGCCCAAAACCCAAATGTTCAAGATTAGCCTAGTTCATTTTTAAACACCAAAATGAAGTGTTAAAGACTTAAGAATTCATTTTAAGCACCAAAAAATGAAGTGTATTTAATAATTATCCATTCTAAATAGTTTTAATCACCAAAGATCAAATGTTTAAGATTTAACAAATTTGTTTTACTACTGAAATGAAGTATGAAAAAACATTTAAACTTGTAAATTTGTGCTTAATTCACACCTTGGCCCTACAAAATTTATAGAGTCTCCTTCTACTTATAAGAACTTTTTAAGGTGATCAAACAAACTTTGGAAACATATGTCTCAAGTTTCTATTTTAAAACATAAATACCAATGTCGATCAGAATTGACTGATGCTAGTTACTAGGAGACCAATGTTAGTCGATCTTGTAAAGAATCAACAATGGATGTAAAGAACTAATACCAGTTGATTAAGACTATTCTCAGTCACCTATGAAACAAAATGAAAAACCAAAGTGAATTAAAAACATTAGGTTATCTCAAAATATGGTAAAAACTCTTTGAAAATTGTAACATAATAATTAGGCATAGAGTTTAAATGCTAATGAAACTAAGAAATCATAATTTGGAATGTTAAAAAGATTCAAAATCAAATCTTTGTAAACCATGTTTTAATTTGCACACCAATCAATTATGTTACACAAAATTTATCTTGGTGAGGTAGAACCAATGTTGGTTTATAAAAATAGATGATGATTATAATCAATCGATGTTGATCTCTATGTTGATAAAATTTAATTTTAAAATAAAAAATAAAGTAAAATCAAAGCTAAAATTACAATTTTGATGATATTCAATAATTCATTTGTCAATTTTTTAGTTGCATCTTTATGTCCTTAGTACATGGGGTGCTCATGGTCCCACCAGGTGTGCCATTTTTTATCAAGGAATCCAAGAAGGATGGTTAGACCATGTGTTATTATAAGTAATAAAACTTAAATAAAAACACACTAACATGCATAACACTTATTTTCCCAGATCATAGGGGGAGCTTAATGAACAAACAATAAAATGACAAATTTCAACTAAAATTTAAAGAAATTATAAATTCCTTACCTTTATTGAATGATATAAATGATGTTTTAGTTTTGTTTACTCAACTTGTGCTTTAAAATCATTGGAAAATGGAGTTGTGTGGATCCTTCTCTCCTTGGCACCATTATTGGATTATTCTTTCTTGATGTAGCTTGATGGCTTGGCTTGTGATTTTAGCATTATAACACTATTTTCATGTGGTCTTGTTTTAAAACCAACATTATAACTTTACTATGATCAATCTCTCTAAATGAAGAGGCAAATGCTTGTATTTAGAGGTTTAGAAACTAACCCCAACTCAAAGTGAGTTAGAGTGTAGTTAGAGCTTAGAATGGGTTCAAACATAACCTTAGTGAGTTAATTAACCCCATTAGAGTTAAAAGGTTTCAAAACCTTATGATTAGAAATTAATAGGCATGGGTGAGATATTTTAGGATATTTGACAACTCACAAAAAGGTAATTATGAATTCCTAAGATATTCTTGATTTTTGAATTTCCTTTTTTGATAATTCCTTAATTGCTCATGGATAATTCAACCAAGAATTTAATTATATTTATAATTTTAATTAATTATATTTAATATTTTATAATTTTCAATATTTTAATTAATGTCATGTGTGTTGTTTCCCCATTTAATTTGTCTATAGGCCAAATTGCATGTTGTAATGTCATGTAATAAGTGGAGATGAATATGTGAGAGGTTTTTGTTGTTTATGGTAAAGTACCTCAATTAGGGATGTCTCAATGGGATTATAAGATTTGAAGAGTGTTTCATAAGTGATTTTAGGATATTTAATGATTTATAGGCATAATTTATAAAGATTTTTATAAATTGATCTAAATTCCAATATGAAGCCATTGGTGGCCAGTTTTAGGTGTCTACATCATGTACCTTCACAACATTCTTAAATCTTGTGATTAGGCCATACCTTAAATATCTTGGATACACTATAAATTTTCATGATGAGTAATTAAAAAATATGTTTAATCATCTCCACCATGGCACATTTGGGGTTGTTGAGACCATCTCAAAGCCTATTTTAGACCTTCACACATGCTCAAACATAAGGAGGAACTTGACACAAGTTGACATAGGGAAAAGACAACCACCATGATTTTTTAATGATATGATAAGAAATGTAGACTTGTTTCCATACACATTATAATAAATTACTTCTTTTTAACTACTTAATTCATCAAGAGATCTGAGAGAAGTAAAATTTTAGGTGGACTAGGGTATTCAAGACTTAGGTTGACTCCTATCTAGGCCTGAGCGAGGAAGGTAGCCAAAAATTCCATAATGGATATGAAATGTACCTTATCACCTCCATGATGAATTTATAAATGTGTTTATGACCCTCAATTTACTCTCTTAGCATCTTTCTACACTAATAATCATATTCTCTTGTTGACCAAATAGGCCTACTAGGCAACTAGGCCTAGTCACTTAGTGTTAGTTACTTGGATGACCATGAGGATTACATATAACATTAAAGGATAGATGAATGATATTATTTTATTAATTTAAAATAATATTACACCATGACATGTGCCTTTCCAATAATGTGTATTTGTAACTTTTTTCTCATTTAGGTGACTAGGTCACCTTTCACTAGCACTTCTACACTGACTCTTTAGTATAGGCCTGTAGGAGCATTTTCAAGAATAATTGAGAGTGGTTTTTGATATAAAAATTTCAAATACACTTCAAAATATCCTCATAAGTGATCTTCAACTATTCATCCAACCCTATACCTTGAAATTATCAATAAATATTTAAAAAAACATGTTTATAGTACATTTATAAAGTTGTCCATACAAACCAATGCAATGAGCAGAACATCCTTAGAGTGAAAAATGAATTTTAGGTATTTCCTAAGCAAATTCAATGCATATAAGTGTAAATTTCAATATATTTCATATTGGGATTCTTTTAGGGTTTTAAAGAGGTTTAGGGAGGTTTAGAATCTTAGCAATTATTCATATACCTAAAGGCTTGAACTACAAAATTAATGCCAAAAAATTCAAGTACACAATCCTCCCCAAATTTCCTTAGTAGTTGGGATCCCTATATAGATCCTCCAAATAGTTATGAGCATAATAAGGTGATCCTCAAGTGATTGTTTTGTATTCTATGTACCCTCAAGTCAGTTTTAGACCAAAATGGCCAATATTGAGTTCTCCTTTGTAAACCAACACTTTTTAAACATCTAAAACTTCTTTAGATATATTTTCATACTAGTTTGAGGTGTAATTAGACCCTTATTATCCTTTGACTTTAGTATTCAATTAGTAATGCCTTCAGGATGGTATTAGGCTAACATGCCTAATGATAGGGTTCTTGTGTTTTGCCTTAAAAATGGAGTCATCTGAGCATTTATCCAATTATTATAGTATGGAATCTACATCCCTAGGGCCTTTTGGTCACTTTTGTTGAATTGGTTAAGCCAATTTCTTCTCTTCCATCCATATATAGCCAACTAACCAATCACTTAAGCATGTCTATAAGTGGTCATCAAATGTGAGGACCCATGTAGGTGATCATATTAAAACCCTCTTAGCATATTTATATCATATACCATTTATAATTATGTAGAACATGTAGACTTTCTCTAAATTCTTGAACATAGGCTTCCAACAATCCTCCCTAGGCTTGTATAAATCTTATTTAGGCTTGATCCATACATTACATCCTCTACACTTGCTAAAATATGACTCATTTGGATGTATATATGGCATAATAATAATATAAAGACCATTTCAAGGCTCAAATACTTCATTTTAAGGCATTTGAGATAAAAATTCCTTCATTAAGTCCTTATCAAGGTTTAGGAAGGGTTTTACTAGCCTGCCATCTTAATGATGGTTCATAGAGTATAGGCCTTAGATACAAAACTTATTTCCATTTATGTTGATCCAATAGTCCACTTAAAAACTTCCAAATATCCCATAGTCCCATGCAACTTGTACAATGAGTTTTGAGTGAAAGTTGGTAGCCTTTGAGACTTTGCTAAGCATTTTGGGTGGGTTGAAAGTGTTAAGGATCATTCATAGAATTGAAATCATAAATGTAAATTTATATTTCATGGATATTAAGTTAATATTTCTCCCAAACTTCCCCTAATATCACTATTCCCCACTCATCTTACCATGTAAGATATGAGCATTTCAGTTGGTAGCTCAAAATGATGAACTATGGTGATGGAGCTCGAGAGGGGTATTGAGAATAAATTGACCACTTCCTTACCTTCTTATGCATAAAATTCATTCCTCATGGAATTTATCAACATTTCATACACTTTCATGACCTTAAGTCTACTTGGGGTGTTTTGATGTGTCACAAGGAGGAAGTTGGGTTTTTTAGGCCTAATGAGGGTTTTAGGCCTTATAGGCCTATATTGAGCCTTAGGATTTTGAGTCACCTTTAGATGAATTAATGAATTAAAATTTACATTATAACCCTTACCCATATAATTTCAACCTTTTTTACTTATCCTTATCTAATCAAACTCCTATCTTTGTTTGTCTCTCTTGTAGGTCTTCCATAAGCATCAATACGTAATATAAATGTTTGGATCAATTGGTACTAGAGACATAGGTAGGACCTATGTCTTTATCCTCCTCACTATTGGTATAATTTTGGGGCTCATGTTACATTATATAAAATTTTTGAAACATTTTTTAAATTGGGTTTACATTTAATTTTTCTCTCAAAACTCAATTCATAGTCATACACATAGGCATGTGTGTCATGAATGTCCAATCAAAACCAAACAACTTCCTAAAACTTATATCATCATTATATGATATTTTGACTAATATTAATTCCATAAAAATTGGGTAATATAATCATTCATTTCTACTATCATCAAGTTATTTAGACACCCCAACTAACTAGGTAGACTTGCATGCACTTAGGCTATTATTTATGCTTGAGTTAGCTTGTTTTGCCTATCCTTTCAATTTTACTTTGTCTCTCAACCATAGTCTATTTTTTATACCAATTTTATTAATATTAATCTTCCATATGCATGTATCATCTCACTTTCAAGGTTGTAAGTATACTTCTTATAGTTCTATAGGTGGTGGTATAGGTGATTAATTGCCAAGGGGTTCTTACACAGGTTCATGAGTAAGAGGGGGTCTTTTATACTATGTCAGAGACCAAATTGACCTTATTTGAATCCAAATAACCATATTAAGGTAGTAATAATCATAAAATATGACCCTTATTTACATATTCTAGGTTTAACTATATTATGGTTTTAGAAAACCCTTTGAAGACTAGGACTGAGTTGATCTTTTAAATTTGGTCATAGCTTCTCAATAGTATTCACACTTAAAAGAACCCATTTTCTCAATGAATCATTGATACTTCATGGTATTATTAAAAATTTGATCTTTATTCCATGATTTAAGTTGTTAATAAGGTCTTAAACCTATAGGTGGCGGTCATGGAGTCTTATGAAGGTCTAAATTTGAAATCAGAGCCTACTATGGGGTGAAATGGCTTAATGAGACCATTACATAGCAAATGTTCTTTGAGTGGTTCCATATGGATTGTTAGTCTTTATTCAAGACCACTAGTTGGGACCTTATAACCCCTATCTATATACATAACAAGGAAAAACATATCAAGCTATTTAATCAAATATATGAAGGGAGAATCTGAAACCTAGGATTTCATAGATACCTTAAACAATGATAATGAACCTTAAAGTTTTCTAAAGTGGTCTATTAAAGCATTAGGAGATAGTTAATGATTTATTGGTCTTGAGATCAATAACAAGGATTAATACTTCTAAGAGAGGGACTCCTCTACATTAATACAATACCTTTGCATGCTCTATAGTGTTCTAATTATCTTTAATATCCATCACCATGAAACACTCTGCTGACACTTATAATGAAGGTCAAACTACATAGGAAATCTTACTTAAAGGTAGGAGCTTGAATTATTTGAGTATTTATTTGATCATCAGGTATACCTATTGACATTTTAGCCTCATAGGATAGATGTCAACACCTATAGTAAAAAAACTTTCACGATAGCCCTTCTAGGTTTATGCATAGAGCATCAAATGGTCATGGTCTTATAAATGTCCATTGGAAACCGTTGAACCTTGTTAAGAGTGTCATGATTTGTCTTGAATTATGATTGTGATCTAATTATGTCATGCATACCTTGGGCCTATTTGGTGATATGAAAGTGATCATAGTGATCATTTAGTGATTATGAAGGTTATCATCATATTTTCTAGGCCTAGAAAGATGGTCTTAAGCATGATAGGTTTAAAGATCCCTAGCAAACATTGATGAAGATTGAGGCCCCTATTGATATGATTTTTAAGATTAATTTGGATATTTAAATATGAGAATGATAATTACTATCAATGTGAAGGGTGTCCAAGCACCTTTTGATTGAAGGTGTGAAGCCTAGTGATGTGTGTCAAGACCATTTTCTATGGTCTTTCTATTTAAATTTATCACAATACTTCATTAACCCTTTCAAGACCCTTAAATTCCTTAATATTAGTATATTTACATTGAGAACATTTGAAAAGGAAGATTATTTTGATAAAATTGCATTATTAAGGTCTTGAAATAGGTACCATATCTCTTTATGGTCATGAACAAGCATTTCCACATCATAAAAGTTCCTTTTAAGACTCATTTATACCTCTCAATAGCTAGGTGGACCCCACATAGGGGAAGAGAGTGTATTTTAAACTCCCCTCATCATATCATAAGTTTGAATTTTTAGTTATCTTATATTTTCACTCCTTTCATCCTCTAATGGTAATTCTAGGTCAAAAACATGAAGAAAATAGTGGAAAAAGTGATTTTCAAGTGTTTCTCTGCAATATGTATGGACTTCTAAAGTTAGTCCATATATATGGGAGTTAGGTGTTGCATATAAAATTATGTCAGATGTATGAAATAGGTTTCATGGTCTAAGGATTCAAAATAGGCTTAAAACCTACCTCCTCTTTCCACCTAGTTCTTTGGTAGCCCAAATATCCCTTCAAGTTTATGGATAGTACATGCATGAGATAGAAGATCAAGAGCTAGTATATTGGGAATAGAAATGGGGTCACTTAACCTTCCTACCCATGTCATTTTTATGCATGTCCATGGATATATATTCATGAACAATTACTAATAATCTGGGCACTCTTTTGAACTCCTTCATCTATGCAAGGTTTAAAAGTATAATGGTTTTGGTGATTTTTTAGAGTAGTTCTTGCAAACCAGCAATTCTTGTGTGCTCCTAAGGTCTTAAAATATAATGTCCAATAATATTAACCCATAATTCACATGTGTGGGGATGTGAGATTAATAATAATCTCCATGTTCTCTTTGTCTATAGGTTGCAAGCATTTTTCTCAAGTTATAGGGTTTGTGGTATATGTTTGAGGTGTTTTGATGATGTTTTGGTCATGATGGTAATAAAATTAAATCCATTTAAGTCTAATTTACATTCATATAACCATATAATTCATTTCATCAATCAAGAAGGACCCTTTCAAGCCATGACCCAAGGTAACTTTCATAGGCATCTTTTGTAATTATACAGTATGAGCCTCGAGATGCAACTTGTAGACCTCCCCATCTTCCATAGGTAGGGTTGTTGATAGGAATAATGGGAAGAGACCATCAACTTGATAAATAAAATCATTAAACATTAGGATATCCCTCAAAATGGTCACACTTATAGTCAAGTAGACTTCATTTATGTATATAGTCAATTGAGGGCATATAAGCAAGATGCCATTTGGTAGGATGTTGACATAAGTCCCTAAATATCATGAAAAGATGAATAGGATCTATGATATCTTAGAGACACCTTAATGACAATTTTTTTTAGAAAGGTTTAGTAATTTATAGAGAGTCTTACCATGAGGAAAAGGGCATGCACAAGCCTATATATAGGTAGTCATAAGTAATCAAGATGACTAAGTGAGAGGTGTGGACTAATAATGGGTTTAAGAATGTTTACATCAACAAAATAATTCCCTTACATTATGACACACCAATTACTAATTGAAAGTACTATGAATGGAGTTATCTCTACCTATATCTCAAATAAACTTAGGACTACCTACAAGCAATAATTTAGTTGAGAAAATGAAACCCTCAAAGACATCTATAGGTCTATGTGGGTGTTTGAAGCTGGGGACACATGAGTATATATAGGTCAAAAGATGGAAAAATGCTATAAGTGATGATATTTACAAGTTCAATAAGCATAAGGGTATAATATCCTATTAGGCTTATTATAACTAAAAGGGGATACACAGGCTTATGTATATCAAATGAAAGCTTATACCTATTTTGAAATGGTATATTAATTGAATACAATATCTAGAAAGAGGGCATATTGATGAAGAACCATCTAGATCCTATTCAAGGTGAAACATAGTTGGGAGATGATATATATATATATATATATATATATATTCTAAGTGATATGAATGTCTCCCCTTGAGGTATTTTATTCCTTCAAGATAGAACCAGACTCTAGGCCTAAAATAGTCCTGAAACAAGAATGTGCATAATTTCACTTTCAAAATATTTAATGGAAAATTGAGAACATTTTAGGGTGATTATTGATAATATGAAAATAGGTGTTTTTCTTATTTTATGATAATATCAGTGCTTTCATTGAAGTGGCCTAACTCTATGAGGCTTAGAATATAAGGGAAAGCCTAATGGCCTATTAGGCCATTACGCCTAAGACTGGTATGGATAAGCTTATACTAGAATCGACTTGTCTATATTTTGGTGCTTAAATGAAGTGAAGATTCTCATGGAAGCAATTATAAATACCATAAAATGACCTAAAAATGGATAATATTCTTAAATGAATAGGAAAAGTATCAAATTTAGTCACCTAGGGTTATATAGATTTGACTGCCAAGAAACTCTAGGCAAGGGAGATGAAAATATACATGCAATAGGGTTAGGAGAGGGTCTCAATAAGAATTTTTTTAAACCCTAAAGACACATTATATAATATATTACTCCATAAACACTATAACCATATGAAACAAAGGACCACTCAGACCCCCCAAACCCCATACAACTTAGATTGTTGTAAATTATTGCCTACAGGAAACCTTATGTGGAAAAGTGAAGACAGAGTTGGGGCATGGGAATATAAGGAAAGACTCAAGAGATAAGGATTGAGGGATAAAATTTCCATAATGATATTTGAGTCCTAAAATTAACTATAGGTTCCTTATATCTCTAATACATAGTCAAGGCCAATTTGGCCTAAAAGCCATAACTAGGCCTAAAACTACACCATCACCTTTGAGAGACACTCTAACCACCCTAGTAAAAATGACATCATGAAGAGGTATAATAGGTTATATAAATAATGATTCAATAAAATAAAAGTAATGGAATTCTGAATTTAGGTCTTGAAGTCTACTCAAATGACACAGTCTTAAATAATAAGTTCAATCCATATGATCATATGCTTGGATCTCTCATCACAAGAAGACTTAGGAAAGATGCTCTTAGCAGGAGTTAGGTACCCCAACACACTCAATATATATGTTGTAATGACATATATTGATTGGATCACCTTTATGAACAAATTTTTGTAATCAAAATGATTGACGGGGGGTGAATCAATATTCAAAACTGTCAACATCAATTATACTTAAGAAATCTTGAATCATTCAAATAAACATATGGATCTAGTAAGCATAAACACCTATCCATATAATCATGAAACATAAGAAATCATCAAATATGTGAGAAAAAATAAATGGGAATACAACCCAATGGTATCTATAAATGGATTACATTCCTATAAGACAAACACCATTGGTGAAGTGCCAACTCCACATGGAGCACCAACCCCAACTAGATAAGCACCAATATAGATAGGATTTAACTAGAACCAACTTGCAAGGAAGCACCAACCCCCTTGATGAATTAAAACGAATTTATCCACATTATTATTTGATCACCTTTATCACACCTTGTTTCTCAACCAATTTATGATGACCACCTCTTCAACTCTTCACACTCTTATCCCTCTTAAACTTCCTTTTAGACTTCTTCCTTTAACTAGCCCTCTTCTTGACTTGATTAGGTCATATGAAATTGATTCTCATACATAATAACCATTTTATATATTAATGATATTTTATATACACTATTATTATGGTTTATAATAACTCTTTATTCTTACCAATTTTCTATTTTTTTCACTTACTCTCTACACACCCAAATAGACCTAAAATTACCTTGTATTTATACAAGCCTCTTGATCATATTCTTATTAGTCAATGAAACACCCTTAAACTCTTAGTTCAGCCATGGAATATATCCTATTACATATAATAAACATGAATCAAATTTTATTTAAGTCCCTTTATGTCTGGCGTACTGCAATTAGGTGTTATCTCATCTTTAGGTCTCATGGAGACTTAATTCCATTAGGTCTACTTTAGGACATGTTACAATTTTCCTTCCTTAGAATAATTAAAAACACCACACATGGAAATAAATAAAATAATACATATAGTAATCTTTTCTAGGCTCCATATCACTTTTTATAACCAACCACCACTTGAAGCAAACCATTTGTACTGTTCATAATTAGGTCTGTGAACCTATAGAAAGTCTATCTAAAACAACTGAAGCATAAACACAATTTTTATAAATACAAATAGGAATAAATAAAATATTCAAAAACCTCATGAACTAAGGGTCATCAAAAACTTAATTATATACTTCAACTTAGGGCATACAAGCTCAAATTCTTCTTTGGAAAATGCTTACTCTAAACTACCAACTAGCCTCAAAACACAGTCATGGGAAATTGAAATTCTGACACCTAAAAGAACACACTCAAGGAATTAAATTCATTAACATGATACTAAAACATCATAGAAACAAGCTTCAATTAAAATATCATAATATTTATTATAAATTTTGGTCTTGTAGATGAATTTGTTGGACTTCTCTCTCATAAACCTCACTCAGCCAATCAGACCTTTTTGGCTTCATTATTTTTACTATTTTCATAAAATAAAAACCTTATAAAAATCATGGATATTACATAAAATTACCAAATATAAACACCATCTACATTATATGCTTAAACTCAGTGCATAGAGTCTCAAACTCATCACTACAATGTGCTTGCCCAATAGTATTAGTTTACCTCAAAGCATAGTCATGGTGTCAAAGACTTTCAATCACCTATATGACCATTTTGTTAGGGTGTGGAGCTAAAAGCTTCACCAAGGAGCATACATTATCAGTTCGGGTCTACACAGACACCAGCATCGGTCAGGAGCGACTGACGTCGATCAAGAGTAGTTGCAGAGATGCCGACGTCGGCAGAGGGTCAGTCGACGATGGTCACAGACAAGTAGCAGGAACCGACGTTGGTTACCTGCGTGTCCAGAAAGCTATTTCTGTGGATAGAAGCAAGTGTTTGCATGATGAGTTTGAGTTGTAGTCTCAAGCTCACATCTCTATTATTGGCAATACTATTTTTAGAGCCCTTGTTCAAGTGGCTTAACTTCTTGTTGGAAGTGGATGCTCAAGTCTCCTAATTCTATATGTAGAATTAGATCTTCCTAGCTTATTGTAATAGTTGTAGTTTTGGTAGTAGTCATTGTGAATTATTGTGGTAATTCATTGTATATTGAAGAACAGTACAGAATTGAATCAATCTAGGTTTGTTGGAGTTGATTGTTCTTGAGAGAGAGAGCTCTTGAGGAATAGAGATCTAGTGAGAGATCTATACATCTAGGAGAGGTGTGGAAGAAACAAGTTTCTTCAATTGTATTCCTTTTGTAAAGAATTTGTTAATATAAGTTTTCAGGGTGGTTTCTTGTATCTCTTGTTCTTGCCATTATCATTCTAATTACTTGTCAATCTGATTTAATTATGTGTTTATTGCTTTCATAATTGTAATCTATTGTTGGTTGATCCCCAACAAGTGGTATCAGAGCCTTGGTTGTAGGTTCAGAGCTTGATATCCAACAAGTGGTATCAAAGCTCAGGTGCACTAACAGGTGGTTCAGATTTGTGTAGTGTGTATTGATTACAGGTTCTCATAGGGGTTTCTACAGGGATTTCTATTTGAGTGGGAGAAGCAATGGCAGATGAAAGTAAATTGAGAATGGAAAAGTTTAATGGCAAAAATTACCAACACTGGAGAATGCAGATAGAGAATTATCTGTATCAGAAAGATCTCTACTTACCATTAGGTGGGGTTGCAAAGAAGCCCAAAGACATGGAGGATGAAGAATGGGAAGTTCTTGACAGAAAGGCTCTGGGGTCTATATGACTGAGTCTAGCATCCACTATGATATCCAATTTATCACAGGCAAAGTCTACGGTAGAGCTGATGACTACGTTAGCAAATTTGTATGAAAAACCCTCAGCTTCCAATAAGGTATATCTTATGAAGCAGTTATTTAATTTTCATATGAATGAAGGTGGATCTATTTCTACTCATCTGAATGATTTCAATGAAATTGTGAATCAATTGAGTTCAGTGAATATAGTGTTTGATGATGAAATAAAATCTCTTTTAATATTATGTTCTTTGCCTGAAAGCTAGCATGGCTTAGTAATGGCAGTAAGTAATATTGCATCTACATCAAATATTTTGAAAGTAGAGGATGTTGTTAGTGTTATCTTGAATGAGGAAATTCGTAGGAAAATCACAGAAGAGTCATCTGGGAATGCTTTAAGTTTTGAGAGCAGGGGAAGGCAGAAAGAGAAGAGCAAGAAAGGTAGATCAAGATCCAAGTCAAAGGGGAAAGGCAGATCTAAATCCAGAAATGGCAGAAGGCCACAATGCTAGAATTGTGGAAAGATGGGGCACATAAGCAGAGATTGTTGGTCAAAGCCTAAGGAGGACAATCAGCACGAAGGAAAGGAGGAAGCCAAGGTTGCAGGTATTGCACAAGATGCTTTAATTTTCTCTCTGCATAATAATATAGAATCTTGGGTATTAGATTCTGGTGCATCTTTTCATGCTACCCCTAACAGGGAATATTTTAGTGACTATATCCATGGAGATTTTGGAATAGTGTATCTAGGGGATGATGAGCCCTATAAAATAATTGGCAAAGGTAAAGTGCAACTGAAGATGCAGAATAGCAACACATGGGTGTTGAGAGATGTGATGCATGTTCCCAGCTTGAAGAGAAATTTGATTTGTATAGGAAAGTTAGGGGATGAGGGTTGTACAATAACTCTCATAGCAAAATCTTGGAAGGTGACCAAGGGTGCACTTGTTATGGCTAGAGGTAAGAGAGAAGGTACTCTCTATTTGTGTAATTGTGTTACTAACAAATCTCTTTATGTATTATCTACTTTAGATGTGGACGCTAAATTGTGGCACTCAAGGCTTGGCCAGATGAGTGAGAAGGGGATGTCAATTCTTAAGTCCAAAGGTATGCTTTCAGATTTAAAAGGCATAGATCTAGAGTTTTGTGACCACTGTGTATTTGGAAAATAGAAAAGGGTTAGTTTTCTCAAGACTGGGTCTACTAAAAAGAGGCATAAGTTGCAGCTTGTTCACATAGACGTGTGGGGACCAGCTCAGGTTGCTTCCATTGGAGGATCACAATACTATGTATCTTTCATAGATGATGCTACAAGGAAGTTATGGATCTATTGTATTAGAAGAAAATCTGATGTATTTGAGACTTTTAAAGTTTGGAAAGCTATGGTTGAGAATGAAACAGGTAAAAGATTAAAGTGCCTGAGATCAGACAATGGTGGTGAGTTCTACAGTCATAAGTTCAAAGATTATTGTTACATGCATGGAATCCATAGGCAAAGGATGGTTCCAAGGACACCTCAGCAGAATGGAATTGCTGAAAGGATGAACAGGAAAATAATGGAGCGTGCAAGATGTATGAGATTGCATGCCGGTTTGCCCTTACAGTTTTGGGCACAAGCTGTTGACACTGTAGTATACCTGATTAATAGAGGACCCTCTACAACTCTGGATGGTGGTATTCCAAAAGAGACATGGATAGGTAAAAAGGCTGATCTCTCATATCTCAAAGTTTTTGGTTGTGAAGCCTTTGTGCACATAGATAAAGAAAATAGAAAGAAGCTTGATGCTAAGTCTATGAGGTGCACATTTATTGGCTATGGCTCAAATGATTTTGATTACAGATTGTGGAATCTAGAAACTAACAAGGTAATCAGGAGCTGTGATGTTGTTTTCAATGAAAGAGTGATGTATTGTGATCAGCTAAGGAAGCTGAATCAATCTGAGCAGAGCAATGGTGAATTGGACAAGGTGAAAGTCCAAGATGAGCTTGTGGGAAAAAGAAATAATCACTTGCAGGAAAACATAGAGACTGACGTCGGCAGGTTAGGAATCGGCGTCGGTAGTATAGAAACTGGCGTCGGCTATACAGAGACCAACATCGGTAGGACAGGTATTGAGGTCGATCAGGCAGAACTGACGTCGGCTAGTAACAGGTCTGAAAGTGACTGAGGTCGGTCACTGTCAGAGAATTTAGGTGGACAGCGTGTTGTGAACGAGTCTTAGACACCCATCAGGAGGTCAAGAAGGGCGAGTAAGCCTCCAATTAGATATTCTCCTTTATTTTATTTATTGCTAACTGATGGTGGAGAACCAGAGAGTTTTGAAGAAGCAATATAGGTGGAGTCTAAGAGTGAGTGGGAGTGTGGCATGGTTGAGGAGTTGGAGTCCTTAAGAGAGAACCAAACATGGGATTTGGTTGAATTGCCAGCTGGTAAGAGAACACTCAAGAACAGATGGACCTACAGGTTGAAAGAAGGTGAGAATGGACAGGTGAGATATAAGGCCAGATTGGTAGTGAAAGGATTTGCACAAAAGCTAGGTATCGACTTTGGTGAGATTTTTTCTCCTATTGTTAAAATGACTTCTATAAGGGTTGTATTGTCTTTGGTTGCTTTTGAGGATTTACATCTTGAGCAGCTAGATGTTAAGACAGCATTTCTTCATGGAAATTTGGATGAGGAAATTTATATGGAACAGCCAGAAGGATTGGAGGTCAAGGGTAAGGAGAAGTTTGTGTGCAGATTGAAGAAAAACTTGTATGGCCTCAAGCAAGCTCCTAGGCAATGGTACTTAAAATTTGATAGGTTTATGACTGAGCATGGCTACAGTAGGTGTCAATCTGACCATTGTGTGTATTTCAAGAGATTTGATAATGGTAGATATATTATTCTATTGTTGTATGTAGATGATATGCTAGTTGCAGGATCACACATGCAAGATATCTCTGAGCTTAAGGTGAAATTAGCTCAAACGTTTTCCATGAAGGATTTAGGAGCAGCAAAGAAAATCCTTGGCATGAGCATTAAGAGAGACAGGAAAAATCACAGGTTGATATTGTCTCAAGAAGATTATGTGGACAAGGTGTTGAAACGGTTCAATATGCAGGATGTTAAACCAGTAAGCACACCTTTGGATGGACATTTTAAGTTGAGTAAAGAACAATGTCCTAATTCATATGATGAGGTAGAGTACATGAGTAAGGTTCCATATTCTTCCACAGTAGGGAGTTTGATGTATGCAATGGTGTGTACTAGACCAGATATTGCCCAAGCAGTGGGAGTCATAAGTAAGTATATGGCCAATCCAAGTAAGGAACATTGGAAAGCAATTCAGTGGATCCTTAGATATCTGAGAGGAACCAGCAGTAGGCACTTGTGCTATAGAGGTTTAGATACTTCTCTACATGGTTATGTAGATTTAGATATGGTAGGTGATTTGGATGGCAAGAGGAGGACTACAGGTTATGTTTTCACTATAGGTGGAATGGCGGTTAGCTGGATATCTAAGTTGCAGAAGGTTGTTGCCTTGTCAACTACAGAAGTAGAGTATATTGCAGCCACAGAGGCTAGCAAAGAAATGATATGGATGACATGGTTCATGGATGAGCTTGGTAGGGAGCATGAGAGTTACAGATTGTATAATGACAGTCAGAGTGCAATCCAATTGGCTAAAAATTCAGCCTTTCATTCAAGAACAAAGCACATACAGCTAAGTTATCACTTCATACGACAGGTATTGGAAGATGGTGAGTTGAAGCTGCAGAAGATCCATACAGATAGGAATCCTGTAGATATGTTAACCAAGCCGATTACAAAGGAGAAGTTGAATCTTCATTCAACTTATGTTGGTCTTCATGATTGAGTTGAAGATGGAAGAGCTAGAAGATGTTGCTGTACAGGTACTGGTGCAGCTGTTTATCTCCAAGTGGGAGATTGTTAGGGTGTGGAGCTAAAAGCTTCACCAAGGAGCATACATTATCAGTTTAGGTCTACACAGACACCGATATCAGTTAGGAGCGACTGACGTCGATCAAGAGTAGTTGCAGAGACGCCAACGTCGGCAGAGGGTCGGCTGACGGCGGTCATAGACAAGTAGTAGGAATCGGCGTCGGTTACCTGCGTGTCCAAAAAGCTATTTCCATGGACAGAAGCGAGTGTTTGCATGATGAGTTTGAGTTGTAATCTCAAGCTCACATCTCTATTATTGGCAATACTATTTTTAGAGCCCTTGTTCAAGTGGCTTAACTGCTTATTGGAAGTGCATGCTCAAGTCTCCTAATTTTATATGTAGAATTAGATCTTCCTAGCTTATTGTAATAGTTGTAGTTTTGGTAGTAGTCATTGTGAATTATTGTGGTAATTCATTGTATGTTGAAGAACAGTATAGAATTGAATCAATCCAGGTTTGTTGGAGTTGATTGTTCTTGAGAGAGAGAGAGCTCTTGAGGAATAGAGATCTAGTGAGAGATCTATACATCTAGGAGAGGTGTGAAAGAAACAAGTTTCTTCAATTGTATTCCTTTTGTAAAGAGTTTGTTAATACAAGTTTTCAGGGTGGTTTCTTGTATCTCTTGTTCTTGCCATTATCATTCTAATTACTTGTCAATTTGATTTAATTTCGCGTTTATTGCTTTCATAATTGTAATCTATTGTTGGTTGATCCCCAACACATTTATAGAGAATATTTATGAATTTGGATGATATTATGATATCATTGGACCATCCTTATATATAAATATAATATGTTCAAATGGAAATATTAGAAATGCATACCAATCTCATGACTTCACTATAAACAGACCTCATTGAGCTAGATAAGTCAACTTGTG
This sequence comes from Torreya grandis, assembly GCA_037957365.1. Classification (NCBI taxonomy): domain Eukaryota; kingdom Viridiplantae; phylum Streptophyta; class Pinopsida; order Cupressales; family Taxaceae; genus Torreya; species Torreya grandis. The sequence continues at coordinate 261,204 of JARHVA010000152.1, forward strand.
AGCAAATTTTTCAATATAACAATTAACCTAAAAAAATTATTAAAAAAATGAGAAATTATTAAAATTCATAAATAACACCTCCATGTACTTTTATTCATCCATATTCAATGATAACACATTCATAAACATCTTCTCACTACTTCTTAGGTTTCTCACTTTTTCCACCATTAGGCCTATTAGTGACTAGCTAACTTTGATGACTTGTTTAGCACATCTAATGGATATGAATTGTATATAAACCTTCATGGAAAAAAAACTAAAATTCTAAAACTTTTTCCTCTGTCTATTTATAAACTTTGACTTGGTCAACTATTACTGCTATAACAAATCTCTAAGAAACAAGGCCTTTCTTGTATGGTCCACTTACTCTCTTGAAGACTCAATCACACCTAGAGATGCCTAGGAGAGTTGAATAAAAAATATAATAACTAAGCTAGCCATACCAATCCATTATGAGAACTTTATAACAAATTATTTCATATTGGGTCATTATTAGGGTTATTTAAGGGTTTAAACCATCTTCCACTATTAGTAATCATTCATAAAGCTTAGCCCCTCATTCCAAAAACTAATTCTTATAATTTTGATCTAGGACCCTTTTCCATCTACCATTAATATTTTTGTTTCTGATTTAGAGGTTACACATGCCAATGAACACTTGAAAGTCCTTCTCAGGTTGATAATCCTTCATTATGTGTACTCAAGAGACCTCAAAAGCACTTTACATGCCTTTTCATGAAAACCATGACCTCAAACTAGATGAACATACTTAAAAAAAATACCTCACCTATAAAAAATCTTACATATCCATACTTTCATTGGAAATACAACCTCATACCCTATTAGGCCATACTTCTTAGTACTTCCTAGGTTTCTCTCTCTTTGCTTGCTTAGACCTTGGCTTGAAAACCACATTAGGCCTTACAACTATCTTTCATTCCTCTTTCCATGTGTTCTCCACCTCACTCATTTACTCAATCAACCTCTCTCATGTTTATGCAAAGCCATACATCCTTAATATGTCTTAAAAATATATCATGATGCCTCATTACGCTAGGTAGAGTCTAGAAATGGTCTAGTTGTAGACTTGATCTATAGGTCCTAGCCCTATAGGCTCACCTTTAGACTCTCATGAGTCTCCAACGCATCAAATTAATGTTCAAGAAAAATTGTAAATCTATTCATGCCTGTGTGCACTCATTTTACTAAGCCACCCAGATCATACCTTTTCATAAGGTCTCTTCATGATCAGACTAGTGTCATGACTAGGATTTTCAAGTACCTGAAACTTGAAAACTAACCTTGAAACCCTTATTGATGCTCTTATACCTTTCTCACATTCCTTACATTCTCCTAAAATAATTTCATACCTCTACACATACCTCTTCATGCTCATCATGCACATGCTCATGATATGACTATGCTTATTGTGACTAGGATTCTCAGGACACCTTGTACTTAAGGACTAATACTCAAATATAATTAACTCAATGATGTTATAAAATAATAAAATTCATCATAAAACATTCTCATACTATTTAAATAACCTTGATAATAACCAACAAAAGAATCATTAGGTTTTTTAGAGGTACAATCACTGATAGGGGGTGAATTAGTGAGCCCAAATAATCCAACTTCAATTCTAATATTTTAAAACACTTAATAAATTACCATAAGCATTCATGAAGCATACACAACATTCATATCAATGATTAAGAAAGATAATTTAATATCAATCATATAACACATGACATGTGTGAGAAACCTTTTTGGGGGAGAAAACTCATTAGAACCTATAATTGGACTAAAATCCTATAATAAAAATATCTAATTTAGACCCTCTAAAAATGATCAAGGAACTACAATACCTATTTAGTGAGACTACAATCCCACAAGGTGCTACCACACCTATCTAGCTAAGCTATAACAATAACTACACCTTTTAGCAAGTTTCACTTTGCAAGGAGGTTGAAACCACCTTAGATGTTGAGCTAGAAAAACAACACCTATAAACACATCCACCTTTGAACTGATCTTAATAACACCCAATGATGGGCCTCTGCTTATCACTCTTCACCTTTACTCACATCCACTCTACAAGATCACTATTTTTCTAATAGTATTATTACATATAGGTCATATAAATAGTCCTCAAACTGATCTTCTCTTCAACTCATCCTTAGGGCACTCTACCCTTCCTTCATTCCACAAAACACACACAAGCCTCTCTTAAAAATCCTCCCTGTTCTCTTTCTTTTTCAAGTCTATAAATCACCAACTTTGATTTCACTATTTATAAAACAATCTTGATAATAACTACCTTGGTCAGCCATTAAGCTTGCCTTAGCCCTTAAGGCATCTCTCGCATGAAGACACATCTCAATAAAATATTCATAGATTGGCCATAACATCTATGGGTCACCCTCAAGTAGCTATAGCTTTTAATAAGGCCCTTGTAGCTCTTATAGGTCTGATGGAGATCTATTCACCCTTTTATCACTCCCTTGAACAAAATAAGAATATAATACCACTTTTAAATACATGAGTCCACTCCTTAAATCCCCTTTGATATCTTCAAATGATCATATTAAACTTATCTCACATTTGTGTATGCTTAATCAACTTAAATAGAGACCTTATACATAAGAACACCATTATCAAACAAACAATCAACTTCTTAAGCATTATTCATACTCAAGATAGATTGATCATACTTCCAAAATCCACACAGAGCATACTCAAGGAGTCTACAATATGATCTATTAGATAATTCATCATGAGACATTGAAACAACATCCATATAAGCTCAAATATCCTTCTTAGCTCACTTGTAGAATAAGAAAAAACATATAGTCAAATTTTATGAAAAATATATTTGATTGTACTCACTTTCAAATCTTCAAATCTATATAGCTAGATACACCTTGGAATCATCTATCACTTTTCTTTTTATAGCACTAGAATATTTGAATTATATTGAAAGATACAAATAGAATACAAAGCTCTAATTTTCTCCTATGTTAAATTCAATTATTTGAATTCAAATGGTCATAGTTAAACTTTGATCACAATACTAAAATCTTGCATCCTCTTAACTTTGGATCAATATCACACCATCAATCTAGTCCTAATTTTAATGCATAGTCCACCAAATCCAAATGTTAAACCTTATTTACATTGACCTCATATCATGCAATCTAGAAATGTTGACTCAATGTGCTCCATTTATCTCTGAGGATCAGTCAGGTCTTTAATGATCAATGCTCACCATTTGACCAATCTCTATGAATACCTTTTCACCATTAGATCCTTCTTTTGTTCCTTTACTCGGTCATTAAACATTGTGAGCCTATCCTCATCTCTATACTTTTTGACTCCTTGGAGAAACATACACCATCAATCTTGCTCAAACTTTAACTTGTGTAGAAAAGACTAAGTATGGGGACCCTTTCAATATGCTTGAGTAGCCATTTTTTATCCTTAATAACTTCTTATGCATTATGATGCATGATCTCAAATTCGGACCAAATGATCTCCTCACATAATATAATCCAACCATGTGACATACTACTCTTAGAACCCTCACATGTGTGATATATAATGTTATTAAAATTTCTTCTCAAAATCTTTTGTCACAGAACCAACTATGTCAAAATTTATCTTAGAGACCAACTTTGCTCTTGCATAACTTTTTTTGTGCTTCAGTGCATGATATCAAATTTAGAAAAAATTAATTATGCTCAAAACTAAACAAACCCATATGATTATTTTATCTTTACACCTTCACATGTGTAATATATACTACCATCAAAATGCCTACTCAACTTTTCTTGTCACATGCAAATTTGGCTAAGTATGGAAAAACATAGTCAAATTGCCTAGGAGCCTAACTTTGCATATGCATATCTTTTAACATACTTTAGTTCATGATCCAAAATTAACAAAAATAAACTAGTCTCAAAATTGAACAAACCCATATGATCACATTTTTATAAAATGTCCACATGTGTGAGATATAAATTCATCAATATGATTACTTGGCTTTACTTGAACCCTTTGCAAATCTAGCTAAGAATGGGAAAATAGTGAATTATATCTGAGTAGCCAAATTTGCATCTTCATATCTTTGACCACACATTGATTCATGACCTAATATTTTCTACATAATAATTAGGGACTAATTTGATCACAACCATATGACCAACTCGCTTAAACTCATCTGCATGTGGCAATGGTGATGTCATCAAACTATATACTTAGAATTCCTAGCACTGGACCCAAAGTGGCTATATGAGAATAATGTTGAACTAGATGAATTCTACTCATATAGACAAGCACTCAAATCATTCTTGACTTCTGATAGGACCCCTTGCACATTCTCAAATCACCATACTAATCCCTAAACCTTTCTATCCATGTCAACACTGAAGATCAACCAAGTATACTTTAAGCAAACCTAGAAAAAACACATTGTAAAATTTTTCACTGTTACTTAAGCTATCAAATCACTTAATTCACTCAATAGGATAACTCCATGATATCACCATGACATCATCATGAAAACTCCCCAATAAGGTTTCCTTCAAGCTCTCTCTCAATAGAAGATACATTAGATTGCCTTCAAATTCTCTCTCTAACTTATAAACATTGACATCAATGACATCAACCTTGACAACAATGACAACACCTCTCAACAAACTCCCCCTTTGTCATTGATGGTAAAACTTTCTTCAATCTAATCACTCTCATCTCCCCAATCTAGTCAATCTCCCTTATTAAACTTTCTCCCTCTTTGAGATTAATGACAAAGGGTCTTCCATAAACTTCCATTTCTAACCACACCTTCTTCGAATAAAATCTCAACACATAGATTATGAAACATTAAAAAAACATGATTCATGTATACCTCCTTGCAATGAACTTAGATCTCAAGATCATTCACCTTGTTCTTGTCATAACTGATATGACACAAATATTTTGATCACACACTAGGCCACCATATTCTTGTCATCAACTAAAGAATTAGGGACACCCCTTTATCTTCATAGCTTTAGCTTTTCTATGCTTATCAATAACTACTCTTGTAGCTTATGAACAACTTGAATATCTCCCCCACAAACCAAGCATCCATCAAGATTTTAATAACTATTTTTTTTCCATGAATCCTAATGGAGTCACCCCTTTCCATAGGGCACTAAAACAAAATAGGCTTGGGATATTCCTAGATCTCCATGTTATCAAAAATAATAATATCCTTCCATATCCTTTTAGGCTTGATTGGAGCTACAAGATTTACCTCTTCATCAACCATTTGATCATCAATATCAATTGATAATAGACATTCTTGACTTGATTTCTCATCTAAAGTATTCTCTACCATAACAAACATTCTATTTGAGCTTGTAGACTGATCATGACTAACCTTTACTATCTTTGGTTTCCACACTTTCATTTTCATTCTTTCTTTCACTCTAGGGGATTCAAACCTCTTGTTTGGTCTTGATAACCTTCTAACTTTATTAGGGAATACTCTTGAAATGTGTCCCATATTATGATAGCTATAGAAAATAATCTCATACATACCTCTTGACTAATATGAATGGTGACTCCTTCCATAGTCCCATGAGTACTCATTCTTGGAGGGTCTTTTACACTCTCTTGCTCTATGACCAAACTAACTACATAAAAAATAATAACCATTAAATGAATTATCATACCTCATAGCATTAATCTATTTGATTGGTCTCTTTATGTTGACTTTTTCCTTAACTTGAGCTTCATCCTTTTGGTCTTCTTTGAAACCAAAACCTATCTTATCACTTGCAGAATTTTGACTACCCAAGATGTCTTATATACCCTCCATGTTCTTTTCAAACATCACAAAGGTATTCACCTTGATATATGCTTAATCCAACTCAGCTTTCAAGGATTCCACTTTAGTTTCATGCCTAGTGCATTCTTCCTCTTTAGCTTCTAGGCTTATAGTGCCCATCTCTATCTATACTTCAATTTTATTGATGATCTCATCATACCCCTTGGATGTGTTACTCAAAATCTCCTCAAGTAAAAAAAATCTTCTCTTCATATTCCTTAACTAATTATCTTAGTTTGTGATGCTTCTTTATTTGGAACTTCAAATCCTCTAGAGCACTCACTAATTCTACCTCAAAGTTCACTTTAGCTTTTTCTTCATTTTATTCTTCATCAAATATAAGGCCTTTCCCATTTGATCATTATTCATTATCTATTTCTATGTCCATGAATAAGGTTTCATTATTGTCATGTTCATGTTCATTATTATCATCATCACTATCAGATGTGTTTGTGTCACCTACATCAAATGAGTTATCTTCTTTAGTATAGAAACTTTTCTTGTTCTTGAATGATCTTTTCCTAGTGTTATAATTTTTAAACTCCTTATTGATTTTTTTAGGATTATAGGCCTTCCTATAAAATCCATGATTTTCATCATGTTCTTCATCATGCTCAAATTTTTCCATATTAGGACACTTGGATGTGAAGTGACCAATCTTACCATAGTTAAAACATATGAAATATAACTTGCCCTTGTACTTACTAGATCCAAACCTCAATTTAATAAAAAACATCACTATTATTTCATCATCAAGATTTAAATATACCTCATCCTTGACCTTCCTTAATTTTTACTTCTTCTCAGCTTTGAATGTTGATTCCTTCATTTGTTTTCATCTCATAGGTAATCAATATGCCCTAAAGCCCAATCATTTTTAGTTTGTCCAAATCGATCATCTCTTATACTATAGATACCTTAGAATCAAACATGGGAGTTAATGATCTCATTACCTTTTTAATAACTATAGACTCTTTCACTTCTTCTCCCAATCCTCTAATTATTTATATCTTCATCAACCTTCAATAGGTAAGATGCAATGGTTTCATCTTTAGACTTTAAAACTATCTATGGTGGGTCTACAACTTGGCCATCATCACCTTAGAATCTCATTCATAGATAGTCTTTAGTTTATTCCATATTACCTTGTCTAACTCATATTTTATCACCTTCAAAGACTTTTCCATTGATAGGCCACATAGAATGGCATTCATTTCCTTAGAATTACTCTCACTTTCCTTCTTTCATGTTGTATTAGTTGGTGGTGTAGGAGGTGGAGTGTATCCATCCACAAATAAATACCATATGTCATGTCACATTTAAATTAGCTATTTCCTCATTCTTATGATCCAAAAAGCATAATTTGTTACATTGAATAATGGAGTCTTACTAGTAAATAAACCAACTTGAGCTTGTTGACTAGCATCATTGCTTCTATGATCTCCTTTAGTTTATTAGACCTATTTTAAGGGACCTAATATGACACCAAATTTTATAAGAAAAATTACCAATAAATGGGTTAAATAAATATTCAAAACTTTTAACATCAATTATACTAAAGCAATCATGAATCATTCAAATGAGAATATAGATCTAGCAAAAGTATAACCACCTATCCATATAAACATGAAACACGATAAATCATCACATATGTGGGAAACCCTAAATGGGAATAAAACCCAATTTTATATACAAATATACTATATTCCTATAATACAAACACCAAATTTAGTGAATCACCAATTCCACATGGAACATCAACCCTAACTAGCTAAGCACTAGCTTAGCTAGGATATAACAAGCACCAACTTGCAAGGAGGTAACAACCCCTAGATGAATAATCACTAATTTAGCCACTTGATTAATTTTATTACATTCATGATACCTTATTTTTTAACTAAATAATGATTACCACCTCTTCATCTCTTCACACTATTATACCTCTCAAACTACCTTTAGACTTCTTCACTCAACTAGCCCTCTTCTTTACTTGATTAGGTCATATGACCTTGATTTTCATACATAGTAACCCTATTAAACATTATTGAGATTTTTAAAAAAAAATTATGATGGTTTATAAGACCTCATTATTCTTACGAATTCTCCATTATTTTTTTATTACTCTCTACACACCCAAATTGACCTAAAACTACCTTATATTTATACAAGCCTCTTGCTCATATCCTTCTTGGTTGGCCAAAAACCCTTAACCTCTTTAATTATTCCATAAAATATATATTAGGACATATCATAAACATGAATAAAATTTTATTTGAGTCCCTTTAGGTATGTCATACTTAAATTAGGCCTTATCTCATCTTTAGGTCTCATGGAGACCTAATTCCATTACGTTTACATTAGGACACGTTACACTTTACCTTCCTTGGAATAATTTAAAAATACAAACATGATAGTAAAATATCATAAAATAATAAAATATACCTATAATAATCTCATCTAGGCTCCATATCAATTTTTAGAACCAACCACCACTTGAAGCATACCATTTGTATTGTTCATAATTAGGTCTGTGAACCTACATAAAGTTTGTCTAGAATAATTGAAGCATAAACACAATTTTGATAGATAAATATGAAAATAAATAAATTATTTAAGAAAATTAATGACCTTAGGGTCATAAAAAAATTCATTATATAATTCAAATTTGGTTATGTAGGCCCAAACTCTTTTCTGCAAAAAACTCACTCTGAATTGCCAACTAGCCTTAAAACATAGTCATGGAAATTTGAACTTATGAAACTTGAAAGAACAAACTAAAGGAATTATAATGCATGAACATGATCTTAAAACATAATAAAAATTAACTATAATAAAAATATCATAATGTTTATTGGATATTATTGGTCATGTAGACGAATTTGTTGACCTTCTCTCTCATAGACCTCACTCAACCAGTCAGGCCATTTTAGCTTCAGCATTTTCACTACTTTCATTGATTACAAAACCTTCTAAAAATCATTCATAGTAAATTAAAGTATACAATATCAACACCATGTACATTATACTTTTATGTTCAGGTATTTTCCTATTTTTTGGTATTGTGTCATTGATGTTTTATTGATGTCAAGGTTAAGATGGATGTCATTAATGACAAGGTCAAAGTTGATGTCATGTATGATGTAGTGGTATGAGATAAGGAAGTCTTATTACAAGAGATAATTTGAAGGAAAATTATTGTATCTCTATTGATAGATAATTTTAAGGTAATTTGGTAATTATTTTGAGGTTAATGACATGTTTTTAAGGTCAAGATCAAGATATAAGGTCTCAAAGTGGTATGGTGCCTAGTAGGTCTATTTAAAGGACTAATTCTTGAGCATGGATATGGATTGTAGAGTCATAATGATGATGATATTGATATGTATGGACTTGAATTTGTACAATACAGTACTATATCATGATAAAAAGGTGTAGAGTCAATCATGTGACTCTCAACATGAGCCAAAAGGGTAAGTTCTTCATTGGTGGTCTTCTTATGGACCTTGTCTTAAGACCCTAGGTGGCATGATGAGTCATCATGATCAAGTTTGGATTCTTGTGAGATCATGTGAGAATGTTTGAATTATGACATGTTGTTTCAAGTGTGTTGGTGATGGTTGAGGTCTTTAGTTGAAGAGGAAATCATAAAAAGTGGATTTGAGGTCTCTCAAGTGCTAGAATGAGGTGTTGCAAACCTGAGAAGGATTTTCTAATTCTTGATGGATCATCAATAATTTTCATGTATTATTTGGCACTTCATGGTATTTGGGTAAGCATGCTAGGCATATTTTCTGAGCATTGGTTTTTGAGTTGAATGGTAATCTTTTATGAATAATTTCTAAGAGTAGAAATAAGTTTTAGTGTTTTGAAACCCTAATAATGACCCAATGTTAGAGGTATGATTAAAAATTTATAAAAATGGTTTGTAAATGTTAGTATTATTATTATATCTTATATTAAGCTCTCTTATTCACCTCTACGTGACATTGTTAGAGAGAGGAGAGATAAAATGATCAGTTATAGGCATATTTATAAATAAGTCTGTGTAGTTCTCAAAAGTTACATTGACCAAAAGAAGTAAATGGATGGATGTTGAATATTAAGACTTATATTTTATTCCCATGGTGGTTTATGAGTAGATTATACAATATAAATATGCTAAACCAGTCATGGAAGTTGACCTATTGCTAAAAAGGCATAGTGAGGAAAATAGTGAGAAAAATAGGTAGAAGTGGGAATGAGATTAAGGATGAGTTATCATGTATTAGGAATGGATTCAGTTGCATGATTTTTTTTTCAATAACTATAGTACACATTCATTTTATTTAGATATGTTTATGGTTAGTGGATATTTTGAGAATATTTCTCATGATTTAACCTCTCTTGTACATATAAGATAGTGATTAAGAAAGATTATGGGATTGGTCTGCAAGACCAATATTATCACTTGAACATGGTAATAATATATATGATAGATAATTAATTATATAACTATATAATACACATCAATCAAGAGTTTATATAAGTTTCCACATAGGTGTTGAAAGTCATAATCATCATGATTGGTCCTCTAATGGCAGTTTTGAGTAAGCAAATGAGAATGATGCATTGGAGGCTCTGTGAAATCAAATGAATCATACAGTAAATATGATATTTTTTTCAAATTTTATATCATATTAATTCTTTTTAGAGTTTTTTGAGTTTGTGAAAAAGGTTGAAACCCTTGTTGATAAAATGGCTTGTCTGAGTGAGTTAAGACTATGTGTAGTAAGGCTTTGTAACAAGTCTACAAGTTGAATTATTAAATTAATAACATGATGTTTTTTTAATTTTATATTTATATATTTTTTAATTTTAATATATATATCATCATGAAAATTCCCTATGTTAGTGTGGAAAGTCAAAAGTCATGTTGACTAGTTTTTGAGGTTTATTGCAGTTTTGAGTAGTCTTCTCATAGAGATGAGTTTGAGGTGATTTAATAATATTTGAAGAGTATAATTCACATGAAAATGTTTTGAGAGTATCTACGGTTATTATTATTTTATTTATAATCATAAAATTTTCATGTACATATTTTGGTGGTCAAATGATCATGATTGGGTTTTGAAGCTAGTTGGTATTTCTAAGTGGTCATGTTGCAAGAGTGAGTTAGAGGCTTTAAGACCTATGTTTTAGTGTTTTAATAACATGGTGATAAATCTAATTTAATTTATTTTATATCCATATTATTTAATGGTATGTTTTTTTATAAAAAATTTTGTGTGTTTCAGTTTTGGTTGATAGACTTTATGGCAATAAGAAGGCCTAATTGTGAGTGGGCCTAATGGAATGGTTAAAGGAGTGAAATGAGATAAATGGTGTTGAGGACATAATGTGAAATTATCATGGGTTTAATTAAATCATGTGTGAATTTTTTCATCTATTTATGGAGGCTCAATATGTTTGAAGGTGGTCAAGGTGAAATGTGTGCGTTGAGAAGGCCTAATTGTATTAGGTCTCCTTCAAGTCTAATGGTGGTTTTGTCCTTATGAGTGGTGACCAACCTATGTATTGGTATTTTATAATTTGAAAAAAACAATTATCTATTCCAAGGGTGATACAAGTATGTATAGGTTTGTGTTTGACCAAGGCATGTGGAATCAAGAGTCAAGTATAAGAAGAAGGTATAATAGGCCTAATTTGACTAGTTAAGAAATTGAAGAGATAAACGAATGAAACATATGTTTTTAAACTATTTATAGGGATTTAAGACAAAAATATATGTGTGTTGAATATTTAATGAATTTATATGATTTTATATATGATGAGCAAGGTCATATTACCTAAATCTATCAAGAAGAGGGCTTGTTAAGTGAAGAGGCCTAATAGGCCATTTGAGAGAGATAAAAGAGTGTAAAGAGCAAAAGAAGGTGAGCATCATTAGTTGAGTGAGAAATAGGTGTCAAAAGGTGATTTTAGGTTCTAGGTGTTTGATTTATTACTGATTCACTTAGGGTGTTGGTTCCTCCTTGTAAGTTGCTTGTTAAAGGCCTAGTTGATTTGGTGTTTCACTAGTGAGGGGTTGGTGCTCCTTGTGGGGTTGGTTCTTCACTACATATTGATTCATTTATTATAAAAATATAGTCCAAGTTATGTTTTAATGGGATTTATCCATAATTAGGGTTTATCAAATATCTCTTATGTTTATATATTACATGCTTATATGGATGTTTATCTATGAATTGGTTGATGTATGTGCTTGAATGAATGCTTCATGAATGATAAGTGAAATTGAATTATTATATTAAGGGAATTGATTAACCTCCTATTATTATTTTTGCTTCCAATAATTTATATCATATCATTTCCTTTGAAGCAATCCTAATATCTTAAAGGAGATCCTAAGCAAGTGAAGATGGCTAGTCAAGCACAAGGTGGTTTCTCTACAAGTAAGGTGTCATTATTAAATGGATCTAATTTTGTGTTTTGGAGAGTCAAGATGAGAAAATATTTAATGTCTCAAGTTCATTATGTTTGGTAATCAATTTCTTTGGTATATACTACACCCTCTATTTCACTGATAGATGTAGAAGGTAAGAAGGCTAGTGACAACAATTCAAAATTAATGAATGCTATCCATTGTGGCCTATCATAGGAAAATTTTATGAAGGTGATGCACTATGGGTCTTCTAAAGATATGTGAGACAAGCTGAATAATATTAATGAGGGAGATTCTAAGGTCAAGTTAGCTAAATTTTAAACCCATAAAGATAGTTTGAAAGCTTAAGGATGAATGAAGATGAGACCATCGCAACCTACTTATTGAGGGTTGATGAAGTGTTCAACATCATGAGAGGCATAGGTGAAGAATCAAAGGAGTCTATTATTTTTCAAAATGTATTGATATCTCAAGCTCTTAAGTTTGATTTTAAAGTGTCTATTTTTGAAGAGATGTAAGATCTAGATAAGCTAGAGATAGATAGACTTCATGGCACCCTAATAGTCTATGAGATGAGGACAAGTGAAGGAAGACCTAAAAATAAGGAGCTACATTCAAGGTAGAAAATAAGTCAAAGGATAAGAAGACACAAGGTAAAAAATTAAAATACAATGATGTTTTTTATATTGATGATGATGAGTTGATAGCTATGTTTTCAAGAAAGTTGAAAATTGGTCCAAGTAAATACAAGGGTAAGTTTCCCTTCAAGTGCTTAAATTATGAATAAATTAGACACTTTGCTAACAAGTATCCTCATAATAATAATACAAAGGATGATGAAGAGCATGATTAAGGTCATGATGATTATGATGATGATGATGATGATAAAAAGTCTTATAGGTCTAAAAAGATAAAGAAACATTTTTGAAAGTATGATGACAAGAAGAAGTCTTTCAAGAAAAAAAGAAGATTTGTTTATGTAGGTTTTATGCACACCACAGTGTAATGAGGTAGCCTATAAAAATTTAGGATATCAATGAAGGAAAAATACACTCTAGGGTACAAGTTTTAGGTATGTGGTCTTTAACAAGCTATTGATGGAATAGCAGGTAGGGCATGTAGGTTGTTGACAAGGTTTTGGATACAAGTGTGGTCTCTAACAAAGGTATAAAATCTATATGTAAGTTGTATGGATGGTTGGTTTATAATATAGAGTGGGTATATCTCAAAACAAAATCAAAGAGGGAAGGGTAAGGTAGAAAAGAAATCTCTCATGGTTTTTAGGAATCACTTCCTTCGTTAGTTTCCTAAAAGACAAGTGCTTGTTACTAGCAACAATTTCACACACACAATCAGATACAACTAATAAGTCTAAGGAGATAAAGATGTAAGAAATGCATAGCCCTCAGAAAAAGGTTTCTTCTTTAGGGTAGTTGTTTCACACTCTTACTCAAGATATTATGGCTCAAGCTAATGAAGTGTTTGAGGTAGATGTTGCACACACATTAAAAACTACATCAAATAAAGCACTCGTGTACATTTAGAATTATGAATCAATTTGAACCAATTATCATAATCAATATATTTACCAATATTTCAATATTTGTTTCACATCTACAGATTATTACATCAATTATTATAATCAAGAATCTATTCATAGCTTTTGCACACTAAAGATTATTGAAACATACAACCAGAAAAGTAACATCTAATTACATAGAATTTGGAAATAATATACTTAAACACATTCATTGATGATCAAACTTGATGTTACTCTTATATTTAAAATTATCTAAAAAAAATCAAAATTGGATTAAAATTGTTTATATAGACTTGGGGAAAGGTTGGCACATCCTTCAAGATCATACAAGGTTGTTACATGTGATAGTCAAAACTTGAGTTCTAACTAAGGTTGAAAACCATATAAGAGTCTAATTGCAGTTATCATTTTAAAATAGCCTTTACAAAATCTATGTAACATGTACATGTGTATAAAGATAAAGGCAATTTTTTATAGTTATAGATTACACTACATGCAAACTATAAATATATACACCATTTTCTAAAATTATACATACCTCCTTTCATAGGTTTTAACAATAACATGTTAAATATTTTTAGATTAGATACCTTCAAATGTAACTTAGACATGCTTCAGTACTAGTGATGTTTTTTAATCATGACTAATCTAACATGACTATGCATTGCATGTTGCCTATGCCTCTCATTGAGTCTAGATATTTGAAAAGTCCACCTCGGACTCACACCATTAGATATTTTACATGATGAAATGTGAGCATGCCACTTGGTAGAAAAATGAGGCCTCTATGATATTTATTATCCTAGTTTAAATGTTTTTGTGCCACTTGGTAGCTCCTCACTAGATGTGGGCCTATTAAATTTTTAAATCTTTTTTGATGTTGTTGGATATAAATGTACTAGGTTCCTACAATGTTTCCACTTGGCACTCTCATAGAGATTTTGAAAATCCTTTGTTGATGTGATTTATTTTTCACCATCTAATCTTTGGTATGTGAGGTAACATGTATTGTAGATATTAGTGCTTGACTCTTTGACAACCGTGATCCATACACTTGTCACTTTTAGATTTGCTCTTGCAAATATAAATGTAAAATTGACTTAGCATGTATATATAATAAAGTGCTTGACTATAGGGGTACCACTTGGTAATTCTATGGGGATTCTAGGCTCTTGAATTTTTGACTTTACTTCTTCCCACAAGTCATTGATCTGCCATCCAAGCTCCTGGGATGTTACCACTTATCACTCCTATGGAGTTTTAGTAGTAGGGCATTGTTTTGGCAATTTTATGCAGGGAAATTATTGCAAGCTTTTTGTTTGGTTCATGTATATCATCAAGAAAATTGTTTCAAATAAAATTTCTAAAGTAATTATCCTAAAGAGTCTATTTCACTAGGTAAAATTCCCACATCAAAAATGCTAAAGGGTAATTTCATTAGGAAAAATGTGTTGGGGATCAACCAATAATTTGATTACACTTATGAAAGCAATAAACTGTGGAATTAAATCAGATAGATAAGTAACTAGAATGATAAATAGCAAAGAACAAGAGATACAAGAAACCACCCAGAAAACTTGTATTAAACTCTTTACAGAAGGAATACAATTGAAGAAACTTCTTTCTTCCATACCTCTCTCAGATGTACAAACCTCTCTCTAGATCTCTTTCCCTCAAGAGCTCTCTCTCTCTCAAGTACAATCAACTCCAACAACTTGGATTGATTCACCTATACAATTATGTATTATTCTTCAACATTCAACAACACCATAAGCTAAGAAGATCTAATCCTACATATAGAATTAGGAAACTTGAGCATGTATTTACAACCAACAGTTATGCCTCTTAAACAAGGGCTCTAAAAATAGTCTTACTATTAATAGAGACGTGGACTTAAGACTATGACTTAATCTCATCATGCAAACACTCGGTTCTGTCCTCGAAAATAGCTCTCTAGACGCACAAGTAACCGACATTAGTTCCTGCCTGCTTGCCTGTGACCGACGTTGGCCGATCTCTATCGACACCAGCGTCTCTTCAACTGCTCCTGACCAACGTCGGTCACTCTTGACCGATGCTGGTGATTGTGTAAACCTGCAACTATTAAAATGCGCTCCTTGGTGAAGCTTTTAGGCTCCACACCTTAACAATCTCCCACTTGGAGATAAATAGCTACACCAGTACCTATACAGCAACATATTTTAGCTCCTCCATCTTCAACTCAATCATGAAGAACAGCAAAAGTTGAATGAAAATTCAACTTCTCCTTTGTAACTTGCTTGGTTAACATATCATCAGGATTCTTATCTATATGGATCTTCTCCAGATTTAACTCACCATCCTCCAATACTTGTCTTATGAAGTGGTACCTAAGCTGTATATGCTTTGTTCTTGAATGAAAGGTTGAATTCTTAGCCAAATGAATTGCACTCTAACTGTCACTGTATAATCTGCAACTCTCTTTCTCCTTTCCAAGCTCTTCCATGAACCGTGTCATCCATATCATCTCTTTGCTAGCCTCTGTGACTGAAATATACTCTACTTCTATAGTTGACAAGGCAACAACCTTCTGCAACTTTGATATCCAACTAACCACCATTCCACCAATAGTGAAAACATATCCTGTGGTGCTCCTCCTGCCATCCAAATCACCTGCCATATCTAAATCTACATAACCATGTAGAGAAGTATCTAAACCTCCATAGCACAAATTCCTATTGTTGGTTCCTCTCGAATATCTAAGGATCCACTAAACTACTTTCCAGTGTTCCTTTCCTAGATTGGCCATATACTTACTTACAACTCCCACTGCTTGGGCAATATCCGGTCTAGTACACACCATTGCATACATTAAACCCCCTACTATGTAAGAATATGTAACTTTACTCATGTACTCTACCTCATCATGTGAATTAGGACATTATTCTTTACTCAACTTAAAATGTTCAGCCAAAGGTGTGCTTACCAGTTTTGCATCCTGCATATTGAACCGTTTCAACACCTTATTCATATAATCCTCTTGAGACAAAATCAACCTATGATTTTTCCTATCTCTCTTAATGCTCATGCCAAGGATTTTCTTTGCTGCTCCCAAATCCTTCATGGTAAACATTTGACCTAATTTCACCTTAAGCTCAGAGATATCCTGCATGTGTGATCCTGTAACCAGCATATCATCTACATACAACAATAGAATAATATATCTACCATTATCCAATCTCTTAAAATACACATAATGGTCAGATTGACACCTACTGTAGCCATGCTTAGTCATAAACCTATCAAATCTCAAATGCCACTGTCTAGGAGCTTGCTTGAGGCCATACAAGCTTTTCTTCAATCTGCACACTAACTTCTCCTTACCTTTGACCTCGAATCCTTCTGGATGTTCCATATATATTTCATCATCTAAATCTCCATAAATAAATGTTGTCTTAACATCAAGCTTCTCAAGATACAAATCCTCAATAGCAACTAAAGACAGTACAGTCCGTATAGAAGTCATTATAACAACAGGAGAAAAAATCTCACCAAAATCAATACCTGGCTTTTGTGCAAATCCTTTCACCACTAATCTAGCCTTATATCTCATCTATCCATTCTCACCTTCCTTCAATCTGTAGGTCCATCTGTTCTTCAGTGTCCTCTTACCAACTGGAAACTCAACCAAATCCCATGTTTGGTTCTCTTTCAAGGACTCCATCTCCTCAACCATGCCACGCTCCCACTGACCCTTGGACTCCCCCTGTATTTCTTCTTCAAAACTCTCTAGTTATCCACCATCAGTTATCAATAAATAGAATAATGAAAGAGAATATCTAATTGGAGGTTTACTTACCCTTTTTGACCTCCTGATGGGCATCTGAGACTCATCCACAACACGCTGTCTGCCCAAATTCTCTGACAGTGACCGACCTCAGTCACTTCCAAGCCTATAACTGGTCAACATGGATTCTACCTAACCAACATCAGTGCCTATCCTACTGACATCAGTTTCTATATGACCAACATTAGTTTTTGTTCTGCTAATGCTGATTCTTGCCTAGCCAATGTTAGTCTCTATGTTTTCCTTTCTGTGATTAATTTTTCCCGTGAGCTCATTTTGGACTGACACCTCATCTAATTCTCCATTGCTCTGCCCAGATTGATTCAGCTTCTTTAGTTGATCACTATACATCATTTTTTTATTGAAAAAGACATCACGGCTCCTAATTATCTTGTTAGTTCCTAGATTCCAAAATCTAAAACCAAAATCATCTGAGCCATAGCCAATAAATGTGCACCTCATAGACTTAGCATCTAGCTTCTTTCTATTTTCCTTATCAACGTGCACGAAGGCTTCACAACCAAAAACTTTGAGAAAAAAGAGATCTACCTTTTTACATGTCCATGCCTCTTCTGGAATTCCACCATCTAGAGTTGTAGAGGGTCCTCTGTTAATCAGGTACACTACAATATCAATAGCTTCTGCCCAGAACTCTAAGGGCAAATTAGCATGCAATCTCATACACCTTACATGCTCCATAATTGTTCTGTTCATCCTTTCAGCAATACCATTCTACTGAGGTGTCCTTAGAACCATCCTTTACCTGCAGATTCCATGCATATAACAATACCAGTTGAACTTATAGCTATAGAACTCACCACCATTGTCAGATCTCAGGCACTTCAATCTTTTGCTTATTTCATTCTCAACCATAGCTTTCCAAATCTTAAAATTCTCAAATACATCAGATTTCTTCTTAATACAATAGATCCATACCTTTCTTATAGCATCATCTATGAATGAAACATAGTACTATGATCCTCCAATAGAAGCAACCTGAGCTGGTCCCCACACATCTGTGTGAACAAGCTGCAACTTATGCTTCTTCTTTGTTAACCCAGTCTTGAGAAAACTCACTCTCTTTTATTTCCCAAAAACATAGTGCTCACAAAAATCTAGATTTATGCTTTTCAAATCTGAAAGCTTACCTTTGGACTTAAGAATTAACATTCCCTTCTCACTCATGTGGCCAAGCCTTGAGTGCCACAATTTTGCATCCACATCTGAAGTAGATAATACAAAAGGAGAATTGTTAGTAATACAATTACATAAATAGAGAGTACCTACTCTCTAACCTCTGGCCATTACAAGTGCACCCTTGGTCACCTTCTAAGATTCAGCTGTGAGAGTTACTGTACAACCCTCATCCCCTAACTTTCCTACAAAAATCAAATTTCTCTTCAAGCTAGGAACATGAATTACATCTCTCAACACCCATGTGTTTCCATCCTGCATTTTCAGCTGCACTTTACCTTTGCCAATAATTTTACAAGGCTCATCATCCCCTAGATACACTATTCCAAAATCTCCATGGATATAGTCACTAAAATATTCTCTATTAGGGGTAGCATGAAAAGATGCACCAGAATCTAAAACCCAAGATTCTATATTATTATGCAAAGAAAATACTAAAGCATCTTGTGCAATACCTGTGACCTTTGCTTCTTCCTTTCCTTCGTGCTAATTGTCCTCCTTAGGCTTTAACCAACAATCTCTGCTTATGTGCCCCATCTTTCCACAATTCCAGCATTGTGGCTTCCTGCCATTTCTAGATTTGGATCTACCTCTCACCTTAGACTTAGATCTTGATCTCCCTTTCTTGCTCTTCTCCTTTTGCCTTCCCCTGCTCTCAAAACTTAAAGCATTCCTTGATGTTTCCTCTGTGCTTTTCCTAAAAATATATTCATTCAAGATAACACTAACAACATCCTCTACTTTTAAAATATTTGAAGCAGATACAATATTACTAACTGCCATTACTAAGCTATGCCAGCTTTCAGGCAAAGAACATAATATTAAAAGAGCTTTAATTTCATCATCAAACACAATATTGACTGAACTTAATTAATTTACAATTCCATGGAAATCATTCAGATGATTAGATACAGATCCACCTTCCTGCATACGTAAATTAAATAGCTACTTCATAAGATATACCTTATTAGAAGCTGAGGGTTTTTCATACAAGTTTGCTAAAGTAGTCATCAACTCAACCATTGTTTTTGCTTGTGATAAATTAGATATCACAGTAGATGTTAGACTTAGTCTTATAGACCCCAGAGCCTTTCTATCAAGAACTTCCCATTCTTCATCATCCATGTCTGTGGGCTTCTTTGCAATCCCACCTAACAGTAAGTATAGATCTTTCTGATACAGATAATCCTCGATCTACATTCTCCAATGTTGATAATTTTTTCCATTGAACTTCTCCATTCTCAGTTTACTTTCTTCTGCCATTGCTTCTCCCACTCAAACAAAAATCCCTATAGAAACCCCTGTGAGTAACCTGTAATCAATACACACTACACAGATTTGAACCACCTGTTAGTGAACCTGAGCTCTGATACCACTTATTGGATATCAAGCTCTAAACCTACAACCAAGGATCTTATACCACTTGTTGGTATCAAGCTCTAAACCCTGCAACTAGGCTCTGATACCACTTGTTGGGGACCAACCAACAATTTGATTAAACTTATGAAAGCAATAAACTACAGAATTAAATCAGATAGATAAGTAACTAGAATGATAAATAGCAAAGAACAAGAGATACAAGAAACCACCCTAAAAACTTGTATTAAACTCTTTACAGAAGGAATACAATTGAAGAAACTTCTTTCTTCCACACCTCTCTCAGATGTACAAACCTCTCTCTAGATCTCTTTCCCTCAAGAGCTCTCTCTCTCAAGTACAATCAACTCCAACAACTTGGATTGATTCACCTATACAATTGTATAATGTTCTTCAACATTTAACAACACCATAAGCTAAGAAGATCTAATCCTACATATATAATTAGGAAACTTGAGCATGCATTTACAACCAATAGTTATGCCTCTTAAACAAGGGCTGTAAAAATAGTCTTACTAATAATAGAGACGCAGACTTAAGACTATGACTTAATCTCATCATGCAAACACTTAGTTTTATCCTCAAAAATAGCTCTCTGGACGCACAGGTAACCGACATCAGTTCCTGCCTACTTGCCTGTGACCGATGTCGACTGATCTCTGCTGACGCTGGCATCTCTTCAACTACTCTTGATCGACGTCAGTCGCTCCTGACTGATGCCGGTGACTGTGTAAACCTGTAATTGTTAAAATGCGCTCCTTGGTGAAGCTTTTAGGCTCCACACCTTAACAAAATGCCCACAAAAAAAGTTTGAAGGGTCATTACAAAAGGTCCAAATCATTGGAAAAAATTCCCATAATTTATTTTCATTAGACAAAATCTCCAAGACACAACTTTCAAAGTAATTGGTATGAGGCAAAATGCTTGAAAGAATTGGTCCAAGACAAAATTCCTAAAGGATAGGCTTGTAGGGCAAAATACCTAGGACAAAAGTCATGAAGGGTAAGTGCATTAGGTCTAAAGGGAAACTAAAAAAAGTTTGAAGGGTCATTGTATAAGATAAATGTCCATGATAGAAGCCCCAAAGGGTAGGTTACACAAATATTAAAGGGTAGGTTTTTACCCTTTTGTTTTGGTACTATTATTTTTGGGGATATTGGTGCCAGGGAATGTTTTGGATAAAATGTCTGCAAGAATAAGTCTGATTCAGGGAATTTGTTTCAGAGAAAATGTACATAAGAATAAGTCTAATTTAGGGAAATGTTTTTAGACAAAATGTTTAATGTAATAAATTTGAAATAATAGGTTGGGGAAAAAATCCCAAAAGAATAAGTCTACGACAAAATTGTTCTGATAGAATTATTGTGGGGAAAATGTATCGACAAGATGAAATTCTATCGAATAAAATGTTTGATAGAAATTTTTTGTAGAAGACAAATCTAATGAAGATAAATTCAATAGAATTAAAATGATTCAAATAAATTAGCATAGGAGGAATTATCATGGGGAAATTTTCATGGAAAAAATATCTAACACAATAAACCCAAAGACCAATTCTTGCAGAACAAAAGTTATAAATACCAAATCCCAAAAAAGAAAAGTCCAAAAAAGAAAAGTCCAAAAACATAAAACCCAACAAATACTCTTAATTTTTTTTAACAAGGTTAGTCTATGAAAACATGATGCCCATGCCATTTTTCGAAAATACAAAAAGGCCGATAATAAATATGTTGCCATAATTTGCCTAAACATATAAAAGAGGGGCTCAAAGTCAAGACCATAATCCAGAAAATGTGGGTCCCCATTTCCCTATGGAAAAAGGGGGGGTTGTTGGGTACAAAAAAAAATTTCACCAAGGAAGACTGTAGCTCATCTAATGAGAGTGAAAAAACTGATTCTGAGAGTGACGATGAAGGTGTTGGTCCTAATGTCAATGAAGTTATCTTCATGGCTTAGGAAGCAAGCTATTCAAGTAAAAAAGAGTCCATGTGGTTTAGAGGTACTATTGTTGATTTAGATGAAGAAGAAGATGAGGTGGACTTTGAGGCTAAGTTTAGGAATACTCTAGAAGAAGTGAAGATGGTGAAGAAGAAGAATAAAGTGATGAGGTCACTTGTCAAATATTATGAGGAACAAATTAGTTTATTTGAAGAGATATTGAGCAATAACTCCAAATAATGAGAATAAATAGTTGAATAGGTGGAGACTCAAATTGAGATTATGACTACAAACCTAAAGGCTATAGAAAAAGAATATGTTAGGTATGTAATTGAAATGAATTCCTTGAGAGATGAGTTGGATCAAGAATCAAGTAAGTTTAAGTCTTTTGTGAAATTTGAAAAGAGTACCAATGATCTAGATAACATCTTGAGTATTCAAAAGATTACTAATGACAAAATAGGTCTTGGTTTCAATAGAGATCAGAAGAAGAATGCTAATGTGATCAAGGAGAATCAAAACTTAAAGGTATATATAGTAAATTAAGAGATGATGGTCCTAGTAGAATGAAGCATAGTTATATCAAGCAGCTTAATGCTATAAGATATGATAATCCTTTCAATTGTTATTGTTATTCATGTAACCAATTTGGTCATATAACAAGGCATTGTAGAAGACCCTCCAAAAATGAATATGCATGTAACTATGAGGATAATCATTAGTAAATAGGTATGGTAATGGTGTGTGTTTCCATCAAGAGGAGTAATGTGTTTCAATTATCAAAAGGTTGGTCATATTTCAAAATTTTGTAAATATGAATTCTCAAGTCAAAACAATAAAGTTGAGGCTCCTAGAGTGTAATAAAAAAGACATGATAATGAATGGAAACCAAAGGTATTTAAGGTGAATGATGACCAGTCTACATGTCTAAGTGGACTATATGATATGGTGGAGCATAGTTTAGATGTAAAGGAGTGCCAAGAATTATTTCTATCAGCTCAAGTTATGGATGAAGGAGTCAAGATAAATAGACCATGTTAGGATGTTGTTTAAATGGAGATTGATGAAGTCAACCCAAAGGGGATATTCAATACAAAGAGGATCATGAATAAATTTCAATCTAGTGAGGACATGAAGATCTAAGAATCTATTTAGTTTAAGTTATTTTAGTACCCTATAAAAGATGTGACTCCATTAGGCTTCATGGAGGAACTCAACTAGTAAGTAGAAGCACGAAGGATGCTTGGTCTGAGGGGTAGATTTTTAGATGGTTCATGAGTTTAAAAAGAAGATTTGTGTTGACAAGTGGTTTTTATTTTTTTAGATATGCTTTGTCAAAAAAAAGGAGTTCCTTCTTCAGTTGTTTATATTTGAGTGTTGTTCATATGTTGAGGTTTACATGAGCTTAAGGGGAGAATTTATGTATGTTGAGTTTTTTATCAAAGAGAAAAAATGATCTTTTTTAGAGAGAAAAGGTGTTTTTCTAATTGTTCCAAGTCCAAGGATCAGATAGTTTTCAAGAGATGACCCTTAATCATTAATTTAAAAGGTGGAGAAAGTTCCAATTTGGGTGAAAGGTCAATTTGAAGAAGTTTTAGCTTGGGGAGATGAGAATGATCAACTTTGTTTAAGTGTTTTCCATCAATGACAAAGGCGGGATATTACTGAGTTATGTTATTTTTCTTGGTGTTATGGCATTGATTTTGTCATTGATGTCAAGGTCAAGATGGATGTCATTAATGATAAGGTCAAAGTTGGTGTCATTTATGGTGTAGTGGTATGTGACAAGGAAGTTTTATGATAAGAGTGAATTTGAAGGAAACATATTGTCTCTATGTTGAGATAATTTGAAAGAAATATGATAATTATTATATGGTTGATGACATTTTTTTAAGGTCAAGATCAAGATAAAAGGTCTCAAATTGGTATGGTGCCTAGTAGGTATATTTGATGGACTAGTTATTGAGCATAGATATGGATTATGGAGGCATGATGATGATGATGATGATGATGTTGATGATGATGATGATGATGATGATGATGATGATGATGATGATGATGATGATATAGATATGTATGGAATATAGGATGTGAAATAAAATATTATAACATGAGAGAAAGGTGTATATTTAGTCACATGAATCTTA
This sequence comes from Torreya grandis, assembly GCA_037957365.1. NCBI lineage: Eukaryota > Viridiplantae > Streptophyta > Pinopsida > Cupressales > Taxaceae > Torreya > Torreya grandis. Next base: position 285,519 of record JARHVA010000152.1, read on the forward strand.
GAGTGAGCCAAAGGCGTAAGTTCTTCATTGGTGGTCTTCTCATGGACCTTGGCTTAAGACCCTATGTGGCATGATGAGGCATCATGATAAAGTTTGGAGGATTTTCAACTCATGTGAACATGGTTTGAAGTCTTACATGTTATTTCAAGTGTGTTAGTGAAGTTAAGGTCTTGAGTTCAAGATAAAAGCATAAAAAGTGGATTTGAGGTCTCTGAAGTGGTAAAATGAGGTGTTGTAGACATGAGAAGGATTTTCTCATGTTTGTTAGCTCATCAATCCTTTTCATGGGGTATTTATTAGTTAATGGTAGTTGGATAAGGGTTATAGGTTTATTTTCCTAGTATTATTTTTGGATTTGAAGGGCAATCCTTTATGAATGAATGCTAAGAGTACAAATAAGTTTTTAGTGCTTTGAACCCCTAATAAAGACTTGATGTTTGAGATATGATTCAAAAGTACTTAAAATGGTTTGTAAAGTTTAGTATGATGATTATATATTTGATTAAACTCTCACAGTCACCTACAAGTGGCATTTTTTAGAGAGAGGAGAGAGACAATGATTAATTACACACATATTTATATAGAAATCTATGTAGTTCTCAAAAGCTGCATTGACTAGAAGAAGTGAATAGATGAAGTTTGAATCTTAAGACTTATATTTTTTGCCCATGGTGGTTTTTGGTCATGTTAAAAACTTTAAATATGTTAAACTGATTATGGAAGTTGAATTATTGTTATAAAGGCCTAGTGAGGAGGACTAAGAAAAATAGGCAAAAGAGGAAATGAGATTAGGAACGAGTTGTCATGGATTAGGAATGGATCTATTTTCATGGGTTTTTTGTTTTAGACATATATTACACACTAATGTTTTTTAGATATTTTGATGGTTAGTGCATATGTTAAGACTATTGTTCATGATTTGACCTCTCTTGTGTAGATAGGACAATGATTAGGTAAGATTATGAGATTACTCTACAAGACCAATGTTGTCACTTGACCATGATATCTATCTATATGAAATTTACCTAATGATCTCATAGGATCATACACATGCATCAATAGTTCATAGAAGTTCCCATATAGGTTCTAAAAGTCATAATCATCATGATTGGTCCTCAAGGAAAAATGGTAGTTTTGAGTAAGTAAGTGGGAGTGATTAGTTGGAGGCTATCTGCACTTAGCTAAATCATCTAATGAATATGAAGTTGTTTTTTGTGAATTTTATATCCTATTCATGCTTATTAGAGTGTTTGGAATTTTTGAAAAAGGTTGAAATCCTTGTTGCCAAAATGGCTTATCTAAGTGAGTTAAGACTGTGTGTAGTAAGCCTTTGTAATGGGTCTCTAGGTTGAACTCTTGAAATAAAACCATGATTTTTTTGTATCTAAGAGTAATATATAGGTCTCATAGGTTCATATGAATATATTTATCATCATGAAAAGTCCCTATGTTAGTGTGGAAAGTCAAAAGGCATGTTGACTAGTTTTTGAGGTTTCTTGTAGTTCTAAGTAGTCTTCTAGTAGAGATGATTTTGAAATCATAAAAATTTTATATACCTTCATAACATAGAATAATTAAATTTTCATGTATAGATGTTGGTGGTCAAATGATCATGACTAGGTTTTGAAGCTAATTGGTAGTTCTGAGTGGTCATGTTGCAAGAGTGAGAGGCTTTAAGACCTATGTTATAGTGTCTCAAGAACATGGTGATGACTTTGAGTTCATGAAGGTTATATCCATATGATTTAATGGTATGGTTTATTTATAAAATATGTTATGTTCTTTAGGTTTGGTCGATAGACTTTTTGGTAGTAAGAAGTCCTAAATGTAAGTAGGCCTAATGGTATGGTTTAAGGAGTGAAATGAGATAAATGGTGTTGGGGACCTAAGGTGAGATTATCAAGAGTATAATTAAAGTGTTTGTGAATTTTTTAATCAATTTATGGATGCTCAATATGTTCCAAGGTGGTCAAGGTGAATGTGTGCTTTGAGAAGACCTAATTGCATCAGATCTCCTTTAAGTCTAATGGTGGTTTTGGTCCTTAGTGGTGACTAACCTATGTAGTGGTTGTTTCTCCTATGAAATGTGTTTTTTGATATATTCCATGGGTGATACAAGTATGGATAGGTTTGTGGATGACCAAGGTATGTGAAATCAAGAATCAAGTGTAAGAAGAAAGTCTAATAGGCTTGATTTGACTAGTTAAGAAATTGAAGAGATAAACAAATGAAATGGATGTTTGGAAACTAGGTAGATGAATTTAAGGCCATCAAATAGGTTTATTGAATATGCCATGAACTTTTAACAGTGACTCTATAAATGATGAGCAATGTCATATGACCTAAATCTGTCAAGAAGAGGGATAGTTGAGCAAAGAGGCCTAATAGGATGTTTGAGAGAGATAAAAGAGTGTGAAGAGCAAAAAAAGGTGATAATTATCAGTTTATTAAGAAATAGGTGTCCAAATGTGATTAGAGGTTCCATATGGTTAAGTTTTTGCTAATTCACTTAAGGGGTTGGTGCCTCCTTATAAGTTGGTGCTTGTTAAAGGCCTAGTTGATTTGGTGCTTGACTAGTGAAGGGTTGGTTCTCCTTATGGGATTAGTGCCTCACTAAATCTTGATTCATTTATTATAAGAATATAATCCAATATTTATTTTAGTGGGTTTTATCCTATAGGTTTTTCCCACATATCTCTTGTCTTCATATATTGTATGCTTATATGGATGTTTGTTTATGCATTGGTTGATGTATGTGTTTGAATGAATGCTTCATAAATGATAAGTGAAATTGAATGATTATTTTAAGGGAAATAATTCACACCTCCTTTAGTGTATGTGCTTCCAAAATTTATAACTAAAATCATAGAGTCTCAAACTCATCACTACAACTTGCTTGCCTAAAACTACTATTTTACCTTAAAGTACAATCATGGTGATAATGGCCTTGAATCACCTATATGACCATTTATAGAGACTCATAATGCATTGGATGATATTATTATATAATTATACCATTATTATATATAAATATAATATGGTAAAATTGAAATATTGGTCTTTCAGACCAATCTCATGACTTCACTATAAACAAACCTCATTAAGCTAGATAAGTCAGCTTGTGAGTAACTTTTCCACAATAACCATTAACCTCAAAAACTTATGAAAAAATTATCATGTCTTAAAAGTCTTTAAAAACACCTAAATACACTTAGATTCATCCCTATTCCATGATAACATATTCTCATTGTTGCATGGGTTTTTCACTATTTCCACCATTATGCCTGTTAGTGACTGGCTAACTTAGATGACTAGTTTAGCACACTTGAGAGATATAACTTGTCAAAAAACCTTCATGGAAACAAAATAAAAGTCTCAAAATTTTTATTCCATCCATTTAGAAACTTTGACTTGGTTAACTCTGATTGGTACAATAAATCTCCAAGAAATAAGGCCTTTCTTGTAGGGTCCACTCACTCTCATAAAGACTCAATCACACCTAGAGATGTTGGGAGAGTTGAATATAGCCTAAAATCACTAAAATATCCATACCAATCCAATTTTATCACTTTATAATAACTTCTTTCATATTGGGTCAATATTAGGGTTCTTTGAGGGTTTAAACCATCTTCTACTATTAGCAATCATTCATAAATCTTAGCCCCTCATTCCAAAAACTAATGCCTATAAATTTGATATAGGACCCTTACCCATATACCATTAATATATTAGGTTCCCATGAAGAGTTTAAAAATGCCAATGAACACCTGAAATTCCTTCTCAGGTTGAGAACCCTTCATTTTGTGCAATTGAGAGACCTCAAAACCACATTACATGCCTTTTCTTGCAAACCATGACCTCAATTTTTTTGAACATACTTGAAACAACATAAATTACCTATGAGAAACTTACCTATCCATAATTTCCTTTGAAATATAATCTCATACCCTATTAGGCCATACTCTCTCTCTTTCTCTGCTTAGACCTTGGCTTGTAAACCACATTAGGCCTTGAAATTGGTCTTCATGCCTCTTTCCATGCTCTCTCCACATCACTCACATACTCAAGAAACCTATATCATTTTAATAAAAAAACTATACATCCTTTATATCTATTTAAAATATATCATGATGCCTCATTAGGCCAGGTAGAGTCTAGAAATCATTTAGTTACATACTTGATCTATAGGTCCTAGACTTAAGGGCTCACCCTCAAACTCTCATGAGTGATCTAATACCTCACATGCATTCTCAAGAAACCTTATACATTCCTTCATGTCTATGTGCACTCATTTCGCCAATCCACCAAGATCATACCTTCTCACAAGGTATCTTCATGTTATGACTAGTGTCATGACTAAGCTTATCAAGTACTTGAAACATGACAACTAACCTTGAAAATGCATGCACCTAAAATTTATCACTTCATTATTTTCAAATAATATTAATATTAGTTGTCACTAATTCTACTTAACCTATTTTATTTTGCTAATATATCCCCCTTCCTAGCCATTTACCTAATATCCCCTTCTATTACCCTACATTCACTAATCTTATTCATCCCACCTCCTTCACTAATTATATCCTAATCCTTATTATCCAAATATAATCCTATTTTTCCATTATATGGGAATTTAAAATTCCCATAAAACCACCTACCCACCTACTATCCTACTTCATAGGCATTCCTACATCCCTAGGAATCCTAATCTTCATTAAATCCCCTCTAATCCTCCATTATCCTTAAACTAATGGAGAAGTCTCTAGAATTTGAGAATTTCCTCATACAAAATAGATACTTCTAAGGAATTTAATAGTCCTTGAATAATTTAAAACCATTGATCTCATCTATCTAACTTCAAATTACAACCCTTGATCTTCCCTCTTAAATCCATATAACCAAGGTTCCTCCTCCATGGAATCCAATCTCCAAGCTCATATCAAATCCATGTCAAAATAAAACTATCATTTTAAGAACACCAGTATGCCAAAATCAATCCTCAATCGAGCATTCATCATCCATCATCTTTGATCAAGCATCCATTTCAATAATCTAAGTCTATATGCAATCATTTAATCATTTGCAAATATTGGAAGGAGGTTATATGAATCAAGGAATTTTTTAAGTCCCATATCATTTTAATTTATTTTATAAAATCCTTCCTAATAGGTAATTGAATTATGAGTTGAATTAGCTTGTTTAATTCATAATGTGTTCAAAATCCTAATACATTATGGTGACCACAGTGGGACATGTTTCCTATTTAATCCATTTTTATTGTTAGATGTGTTTTTAATAACCTATAGATTCAATTAAATTAAGAAAATTTAACAAATTTGATCATTTTATGTGTATAGTTTTCAGTCATGGGTTTGCACTAGTAGTCATGACATTATCCAAGTCAGTGATGACATTGCCCTTATGAGTCATGATATTGCTTTAACTATCCCTTTAACCAGTATCTATTTATCTAACTACATACATTTTTGCCCTTTGATAATCTTATGACTCACTATTAGAGATATTTCTATGCTAGTTTTGATATTGACTAACATAGCTATGATATTTTAAGCCACTAATAGTCTGTGATACAGGTTCATTTTTTAATAATACCATGACTTACCTTGTCATGACTTTGTCTTATAAGTCATAGTATCATTGATGATAGTCATGATATTACCAGATCTAAATGTAGACACATGATTATTCTATCTAACCCTCTGTGTGTGTATTGTGAAGGTTTCTATGCATTTTTTTAAATCCTTAACTCATTTGTGTGCAATAATAGAGAATGAGAATGGAGTTAGAAACAAGTTCATCGAGTGAAACTAAAGCCACAATATCATGACTCCCTCATTGATGATGTCATCTTGATAATCATGGGATTATGCTTGAGAGTCAGGTATTGTAGTATTTCATAAAATAATTAATGGATAACCTTTATCCATTAATTTCATGGTCCATTCTGACATCCTATGTCTCTACTGGGGTTGTTTCATCTAATCATTTCAAGGATTTTATGCTTTTAACTCATATATATCATCTAACCCCAGTTCTATATTAGAATCTTGTCTAGTCTATGTTAACTATAGGGTTATCAGGGAATGAGGTTAAGGGTATAAGGAACCATTAAAGAACAAACATAGGCATCTTTCCCCTTTTCCTTATTCTTGACAATACCATAACTATTTGCACATTTAGACTCATGAGATTGCTCTGTAGAGTAGCAGTATTACAATGTTAATCATGATATTTTAAATTTGGCATTTTGACCACGTTTTATATATATTATTTAATATTTCCATCTTTTCTAGGAAGATTAAGGGATAAATTTACCTATTTAGATCATTTGTTGTTTAGAATAGTGAAAATATTGGTCATATTTGTTCTGTGTCCATAAAACAAATATTAGTCTTTATCTATATTTTATCATCTATAAATAAGAAATTTTGAAACATTTTAAGATTTTTAATATGTTTGACATTGGTTTTAGTCACATATAACAATCTAGAAAATTTGGTCTTCTATAACAATATCACAACTATCAAATTTTTGACAGTCATGATTTCATAATTCTCAGTAGTGGTTTTTTTGTTTATGACAAAATAATGATTATCAATTTTATAGTCATTAGTGGTATTTATGACCCTAATCATGATTTTTTTGATCTAAATATTTTTTTAAGTAACCATCATGGTCATCTCCGTCACAATATCACCATTCACAAATAGTGATATTGCCTCCTAGTCATAGTATTGCATTCTTTGGTTGTGGGATTACCCTATGCATTTTTGAGTTTTTATAGAGTTATAGTTTTGAAAAAATGATCAAAACTAATAATACTTTGTTGAAGGACCTATCTCTCTTAAGTTTCAATCAAACTAATAACTTGTGTACTTGTAGGTCTCCCATCAAACATCCATTGTGGCATTCTTAAAATCACTTTTGGTCATATCACTTTTATCTTATTTTTTGTTCATATCTTTATTATGGAAAAACATTACTTGAATATAATTGATTGTATATAATTAATTTTAAATAATCATTGTATCATGCATCTCACACATAGCTAATTAGTTAGTTAATTAATCATATCATTTTTTGCTTATTTGTTAACCCCCCCTCTAGGATAACACGTGATGTGGAATTCATCCCCATGCACATGCTAATTTTATAGCAATTATTGTCATGAATTCCATCATTTAATTTTGACTAAACTCCATGTTCTAGTGGAGTATAAAAATTGTGGATAGTTATTGTTAGGCTAAGCGGTTGAACCGATATAGTTCATCCATGAATGGGAAGAGTTAACTCTCTAAACTAGGCATTAGATAACACCTTACACAATATTGGGACCTAATATACCTTTATGTATATTATGGATGCACCTAGAGAGCATCTTTATCCTAGGATAAGACCTTTTGACCATAATAGGTGTACCACTATAGGAGTCAATATCATATCTAAAGTAGTCATCAAGTGCAAGTAGGGTTGAGAGGGTTTGGTTGATATTGTAATGGGTCACTGGCCTATAGCCTCACCCATGTAGCCATTGGATGGTGTGGACATTAGGTTGATGAGTGTAATTTAACTCTTCATTTAATCAATCTTTTAGATTGATGTCTATGAAACCATGGTCAGTGTCTAAAACTATCTATAGTAAGGTTTATGGTGGTAGATCTATAAGTTGGTCTTGGGGGATTTTGATGATTCTAATCTAAATTTTACGAATGAAATAATTCCTTTAATATAATTTCTTCACACACTTTTTAAAATAATATATTTAATCATTTGCTTGAAATTAAAGCACACTTTAACACTTGCTTGAAATTATAAATTTAAATCTAATTCATACTTGTTGAAACTGTACATCTAAATCTAATTCACACTTGTTAAAACTATAAATCTAAATATAATTCACACTTACTAAAATTTTAAATCTAAATCTAATTCACACTTTGCTTAAAAATCTAAATTTAACTCTTCATTCACACTTGTTGGAAAAATGAAATACTATTGAACTGTAAACCCAAAATTTATTATTTTATGAATGACTAAGACATGCAATGATTGAAGATAATTTGATTATCTAATAATGGATAATTAATTTAACATAAATATAAATACCATATATAAATTATTGGTTCCAAGGAGATTCGGTACTTGCTCTTCTTAGAGTCAGGAATTAAGTTTACTCAGTACTGAAAACTAGAATAATTCTACATTAACTCATGAAAGCTGAAAAGTTTACAATATTCTTGGAATTCAAAACATAACTATATTCATTATTATATTTACACTATATGAAAATGTACATATTTATACTCATTATTTGGATTAAAGACATTATGCTAAAAAATAGAACTACTAGACAATTTTTTTCTCCCAAAAGATATGAGATTCAGATTGATTATAATCCTAGAGAATCCAACTATTATCACAAAATAGTTATACTATCCCTATAATAGTTTTAAGGTTTAAATATATATATATATATAATATATATCAAAATAAAATCCTTCAAAATAGGGGGAAAATATTTCATTGATTTGATTCCAACTATAACCATCTTTCTTTCCTGCAACTCCCATATATCCCAGATCTTAGATCTACATAGTTCATAGAAATAGACTTATAGAGTCTATAGATTTCAAATTTGTAATGTTTGTAGAAGTATTTCTATAGAGTCTATATAAGTTATTCTATAGATTTCATATAAGTGGTTCTATAGAGTCCATATAATTGGTTCTACAGAGTCCATAGATGTTAGCTGAGTGAGTCTATAGCTGAGGTCAAAACTAGAACTTCTCCAAATGCTATTTATAACATCTTTCTTGTGTATTCTTCAAAACCAAAACACTAAAACATGATACTTGTTAGGTATAAATGACAAAATGTTAACTCAACCTTTGGTTTGATATAAATGAGATAAAGTAGCTATTTTCCATGCAATAGTTAGCTAAAGGTCAATGATTTGAATAAGGTTATATCCTTAGAGAGATGAAATGAAGGAAATTCCATGTCAATAATGAGGCATATTTTGGGCTCATCATCTCCCCCAGACTTTACCTTTTGTAAGTCCCATTACAAACATTTAGCTAGATTCATTGGTTTTTGGCCTATTTTTCATGCCCTTGTTAAGATCATATTCATCAAATTCATCTTTCATACGTTGATTTGTATTGCTTGTAAATCATTTATACGTTTAAACCATTCTTTTTCATATGTTAAACTCATTATCAAATTTTGGTGCCCAATTCTACCATTTAGAAACTAGTATGATAAATAATAGAGGTCTATACCTCATTTCAATCCATGTTTGCTCTCCTCTATATTTTATTACTTTTATAATTTCTTCAAGAATTACTTCAGCTCTTCTTCTGCTCCACCTTAGATTGTTAGGAGACTTAACTTCTCATCTTTTGAGAGACACTAATAATTAGTCCCATCTTTTCACACTAGTAGCAATAAATGAATCAATGATTTGTCTTAAAAATAGGTCAAATCAAATAATATAGTTATACAAAGCTTCTAAATAGTGGTTTTTGATGGTAGTATTTAAACAAGCTCTCTTGAAATTTTGGTCAATCAATCTCAAAATGGAGAAGGTTGGTATAATGCATAACCCTATAGTTTTAATATGATCTGTATATTCTTTAAATCTATTTTTCCATGTTAATTGATTCTTGAATGTGGAATGAAGTGATCTCAACTTAACTTATCCTACATGTAAATATATCAAAAATTTATTATGTACATGATCTCTTATTATCAAATCATGTAGATAAAATTAATAGAGGAGATCTTGAGTATCATACCCAAAACTATAAAATATTTCCAAAAATGTAGATGGATCTAGGATATTATAAGGAAGATGGTAGGACATCCTAAGAATTTTCCATCTATAGAATTTTTCAAATATGAATAGACTATATGTAGGAGTTGGACTTCTATAAGATAAAAGAATCTATCTTAATTTGAAAGTAATCTTCAAGTCTTCCTCCAAAGTCTGAGTTTTAGTTTCTAACATTTATTCTTAATTTTCCAATTTATTATTGGTAGTGACTAAAAATTCATTCTTCTATTTGATTTATTGATATTCCTCTTGAGATTGATGTAACATTTCTAATGGAAGAATATATAGATAACTAGTCTGACATTCTTGATCAACAAATGTTTTCAGAGAAGAGGTAGGCTGACTATACTTAACAAAGAATGTCTGAGAAGAATTCAAAAATATATATTTTAACTTTCTATTTTCTTTCTAAAGGATCTTTGTATATGTCCATGAATTGACTTATTCCTCCTCTTTTTGTTCTATTTTTTGTTCTAGTTTATTAACTTTCAAATCAAAATTCAAAGATGTTGTTTCTATTTTTTATAATAACATAGAGTTGAGTTGATCCTTGCTTTATAGCTACTTGAGTAGCTTTTCAATATCTATTGCCTATTACTGAATCATCTTTTAGGATTTATAAAGTTCTATGGTTAGATGCATGATTGGATCCTTGGGACTAGATGGTTTTTCTTCTTCAAATGTATATAGAGTTTTACCTTTATCTAATGGAACTTCAATTTGATCATTTTGTTCTTCTATTAAATTACCTTTTTCATATTATAATTCCCTTATTGGAGAGCTTTCTAATTCCTTCAATGGTTGTTGGCAGGGATTTCAACATGTTCTTTCATAAGAGTTGTTTTAGGAGCCTCTCATTCTTGAATATTCTATTATTCTGAAGGTTGAGATAGTTGTTTAAGACTATCCAAAGTATTCATTGCTTCTTGTTCATCTTCAACCAAAATAATTAGCTTCCTTCTCATTTTCTTAGTTCTCTGGGCTACACTTGATTGTTCTTCTATTGTAGCAGTCAAATCCTTAGCGTTCTCAAGTCCTGTTGAGGTAGCAACTTATATTTTTAATTTTTTTCTTCATAAGTAGAGGTCTGGTTGCTTAACAGGTTCTTGAGGTTCTTGTGGAGGCTCTAAAATAGTGAGGATTTGAGTAGCTTGAGATATTGTAACCCTTCTTGAAGAGAGAGGATTTTCCTTTATAACTACATGTTATTTTTTCTTTTTCCTTGAGCTCATTCATTTGGTGAGTGTAGCAATTATAAGAGATTGCCTTTGTGACTGAATTGAACCTAATTTTTCAATTTCTTCTTATACAAGTGCGACTAGAATTTGTCTAATGACTTTGTTTTCAAAGGCTTCCCAAACCTCTTTCCACTGTTGTAGGAAATGTTGTTGAATAATTAGGAGAATGAGGCTATGATGTCTGAGGGAAGCATTAGGGGTTATGGTCATCACTTGGAGGTGACCATATAAGAAATATGGAAGGTTAATTTTTCACTAGGGGTTTTGTCTTCCATGTTTAATATGTATCAATATTTTTATGGATTCTCCTCCCAAAATACTACATTTCCCTTCATAGGTGATATACTTGATTACCCATAATGCAACAAACTATCATGGCTCTAGAATCCAATCTCTATAGATCCCTTTAACTTTCCCTTTTGAATTTATCAAGCATGCAGCTCCAATTTTTTCATTGCCATTGAATTGAGCAATAAGGTCAATAAATGGAATTCTTCCTATTACTTTCATTCCTTCATCTATAATTTCAATGATTTCACTAATAACCCAACTAGATACTAGAATAACTAGTCCTTCAAAAGTAAAAAAATCAATAGTAAGGTTTTTCACAAATTCACTTGCCAATGGTTCATGGAAGCCCTAAAACTTTTGGATGAATGGTAACCAGTCATTCACCTCAAATACTAAAACATAAGCCCTATCATTAAGGAATTTGGTTACCTTTTCTAGTTCTGACCTCATCTTTTTACCCATGCTTTTTATCTATGAAGATGGCAACTAGATTGTTCTCTAACTATGAAAATGTTTTCTAAATGCAAGCAAGGTTTTATAGTGATTATCCCCTTTTGAAATCTATAGAGAACACTTCAAATGCACTTAATAGTTACCTCTATAGTGTTCTATGCATGTAGGGTTAATATCACATGGGATAGGAATATCATAATCATGAATTCATATAAATTTAGCCATGTACTTGGTGTCAACAAAGTGAAACTACTAACTATTATTGTTACCTAACTGATGACAAGACTGTTGAGATGATAGCATGGCATCAAGTGGTTTAATTACATGTCGGGGGATGGTGATTATGTTTACCACCATAATATTATACCATATAATGATTAAACCATTTTAATTTAATGCCTTTGATAGGATGACACCATAGCCTTATCATAATGATAATGATACAAGAGATTATGTTTAATCAATTATGACAGATGGACCTTCAGTCCTCACTCTATATGCTATGATAACTCCTCCTATTTAGTGAATAAGTAATTATCTAATTATAGTTTTTTCATCTCCATAGGATTTTCTTATTTAAATCCAAAGACTTCTAGTTCACTAAAACATGAATAAATAAAACTTATAACTCACTTAGTCATACCTCAGATCTTGTCTGTCTTGTGCCATTTATCCTATAGAAGTAGATTTGCATGAATTAGTTAGCATATTTTAAAGATCAATTCAAATATTTATTGCATGTGGAGTTCAATCATGATCTACATGATCAATTTTTTTTTATTTTAATTTTTACCCCTTGATTAGTTATTATTGGTTTTCTAGTCAAGGCCCTTTTTAGTAATGCATAACTAGCCAACAAGCTGGTTTTCTAACTATGCATTGTCAATAGCATCCTTTAAAGGATTTTAACTATTGAATTATTTTTTTATTTTTATTTTTTCTAAAATATAGAGCAATTGTTAAAGGATAAGGTCCCTGGATGAAATTGATTCCTCCAAGAAAGCTATTTCACTTTTCATTTTCTATATAAATTCATCTTTACTGAAAGGTTTTTGATAAATTTTTAGTCTATGCCCATTGATCATAAGAGTCCTTCTACTATGATCAATGGGCATCAACTTGATAGAACCATTTTCAAATAATTCCTCTATTTGATATGGTCCTATCCACCTTGTTTGTAGTTTACCTTTGAATTGTTGAAATTTTGAGTCAAACAATAATGTTCAATCTCCTTTATAAATTTTTTATTTTTTGATGTGTGAGTCATGCCAAATTTTTATTTGATTTTGCACCAATTCAATCCTCTGTAATGTTTCATTTTTCATTTCATCAAGTTGATTGAGTTGCATGAGTCTCTCCTTTTGTACTCTTTCCAATTCAATTCCCACTTCTAATGCTATTTTTAATGTTTGTAATTCAAATGCAACAGAGAATAAGGGCCTCTTACAATAAAATAGATCATAAGGAGAGAAACCAATAGTTCTTTTCTATGTGGTATTATAGGCCCAAACTACTTTTGGTACTTTATCTACCTAATATTTTCTTTTGGTACTAACAATCTTGGTCATAATGGCTTCTAGTTCTCCATTGGTGACTTCAAATTATCCATTAGCTTATGGGTGGTATGAAGAAAACTTCTTATGTTGAGCTTGATAAGTCTTCATGAAGTATTTTATCATGTTTAATATGAATGAGGGTCCTTGATCTGAGATTGTCTCCTTTGGAGCACCAAATCTCTACATAATTCTAAAATATAGGAAGTTTGTTATAGCTTCTTCTCGAGCATGTGTTCAAACTTCAACTTATACCCATTTAGTAAAATAGTTTGTGTAACCTAATAGATATTAATTTACTCTAGATGGGGGATCCATAGGTCATACAAAGGTAATTCCACATTTCTCAAATGGTCTTAAAACCAAATGAGTATGGAGAGGCATCTCAGATGAAAGAGTGGGTTATCTTATTTTTTAACATATCTTTTTACTTGTCTATGAAGGGAAGGCTAGTAGTATCTTGCTCTTAGGATTTTTTGTATATTCCTCTGTGTTGAGTAATGTCCTCCTTTGAGTTCATCATGATAAGCTTTGATGATGTCATAGGCTTCATTATTGGTTACACACCTATGAAACACATGATCATCTCTAAATTTAAATAACATTCCATTAATCCATTTAAAAGAATAACTTTTTCTAATTAAACATTTTTTTTGATTTCTTGAAAAATATAGAGGAAACTTTCCTAGAGCAAGGTAATTAACTATACTATCAAACCATGGAGATTTCGCTAAAATGACAAATAGTTGTTCATTTGGAAAATCATCGTCCACTAGTTCTTCTTCATCTGAAGTGTAAAGTCTAGATAAGAAATCAACAACCACATTAAATTTTCTTGGTTTATCTATAATAGTTATGTCAAATTCTTGTAAAATCAATAGTCATCTAATAATCCTTCCCCCTAATTTTTATTTGTTGGTAATGTATCTAATAGCTGAATGGTCTATATAGATAAATACCTTATAGCCTGTTATATAGTGTCTAAGTTTATTTATTGCATATATTATTGCAAGAAACTCTTTTTCAATTATAGTGTAGTTTTTTGTAGTAGGTGTCATACTTTTGTTGATATAATAGATAGCATGCATGTGATCATTCTCATCTTTTTATCCTAGGACTACACCCATTGTTGTGTTAGAAGAATATGTATATATATGAAAAGGTTGTGTCCAATCTAGTCTTGTTAATACTGGGGCAGTACTAATCTTAATTTTGATTATTTTAAAATCTTGTTGATAATCAACAATCCATATAAACTCACTTTCCTTTTTGATCAAAGCAAACATTAGAGAAGTTATTTTATTGAAGTTGTCTATAAAGAATTTGTAATAGCTAGCATGTCCTAAGAAACTTTTAACCTCTGGCTGTGTATTTGAAATGGTCAAGTTGGATATTATCTCAACTTTCTTGGGATCTACCTGAATGCCTCTTACAAAAATGTGATGTCCTAGCACTATTTCTTGATCCATCATCAACAAGAATTTTTCATCACTTAATGATAATTAATGTTCCTCACAGCTTGTTGAAACCCTTTCTAAATTAGTAAAATATTCTTCATAAGTTTCTCCATAGATAGTGAAATCATCCATGTAAACCTTCACACAGTCATTACTAAGGTCAAAAAATATTGCTAGGACTACTCTTTGAAAGGTTACATGAGCATTGCAAAGTCTAAATGGAAGTACTCGATACGTAAAGGTTCCCCAAGAACAAGTGAATATGTTTTTATCATGATCTTTAGTTTCTACCATTATTTGGTTGTATCCACTAAAGCCATCTAGAAAAGAGAAATATGTTTTCCTTGCCAAATTATCCAAAACTTGGTCAATGAAGGCAATGGAAAATAATCTCTTAAAGTAGATTTGTTCAATTCTCTATAATCTACACATACACACCATTTCCCATTATGTTTAGGTATAATTACCAATGGTGAAACCCACTAGCTATCTAAAATGGGGTAAATAAATCCTACATCTAATAACTATTGAATAATTATTTTGACTATGTATTTTAATGTTGGATTTATTCTTCTTTGTGGTTGTCCTACTAGTTTTATTGATTATGTTTAGATATAATGTGTACATACACTTGGGTGAATTAAATTCATATCAATGTAATCCCAAGCAAAATCCTTGGTGTGTCACTCTAAGACTACAAAAATTTGATCCTCTACATCATTTATCAGCCAACTATCAATGTTAAAGATTTTTCCTAGTAACATTATGAGATGTTTAGTGCTTGGATGATTAGGTTCCACTTACTTAAATTAACTCATTAATGAATTCAAAGGACATG
The DNA here is from genome assembly GCA_037957365.1 of Torreya grandis. NCBI lineage: Eukaryota > Viridiplantae > Streptophyta > Pinopsida > Cupressales > Taxaceae > Torreya > Torreya grandis. The sequence continues at coordinate 301,205 of JARHVA010000152.1, forward strand.
GATGAGGAAGTACCAAATTAAATGTAGTTAAATTTTCAACAAATGCTTTTCCAGGAGGAATAGCTCTTGCTAATGGGTAATAAAATGTACTCAAGAAATGGGTCTATTGTATTTCTGCCCAATATCAAATATTTGCCTAAATCAGCCTATGATCATATGATGAAGTAGTAGAAATTTTGATAGAATGTACCGAGAAATTTTGGAGAGTCTATATATTTTGGACTGGCAAAGTACATAGATTCTGAACTAGCTGAGTCCATAGATTATGGACTGGTAAAGTCCATAGATTCTAGGTTGGTAGAGATTTCTATTGAATGGTCATGTTATTCATAACCTTGGATTACTTCTTCATTTAATTCTTCTATATGATTTTTAATTATAATTATAGCTAAAGATGAAAATTAATTTGGTATATTGTCTAGCTTATCCACCCAAATTTTTTCTATGTGGTTGACTAATGGTTTTGCAGGGGGGTAAAAAGAGATGCTTTTAGATTTCAAACCATTGGAAATGGTCATGTCTCCTGACCTGAAATCAATTATTTCTACCACATTATCTATCCATATTCTTCTTAGGATTAGGGGATATCTTAAATTCTTGGTTTTAGGTTGTAGCACCATAAAGTCAACTAGATACTCCCAAGATTCAACAAGTACTGCAACATTCTCTATAGTTCCTTATGATTTAGCCATAGATTGATTTTTCATTTGAAGGATGGTAGTGATAGGTTAAATTCCCATTATGGATAGTTTTTGGAGAGTATTATATGTTATGACATTGATTGTTTCCCCAAAATCCACTCGAACATTTGGAATTTCCTTTCTTCCTATTGTGACTATTATGACAAGACTACTTGGGTCTGCATACTTGGGTATTAAGACTTTTCCTACTAATAAATTAGCAATTTTGACATCAACATGTATGGTTTTTGAATATTTTTTCTTTGTTCTAGGTGTCTTGATACATAAATTATTAATGATTTTATTTAATTCAAGAATATTCCTAATAGCTTGTAGTAGGGGTACCTCAATACTCATCTTTTGTAATTCATAGATCAAATCTGATTCTTCTTTAGTTTCAATTTATTTTAATCTTTTAGGGAAAGGAACTAATGGTATAGTGACATTTCCCTTGTGTTTATAAGATATTTCCTTGCTTTTGATTTCTTTATAGTTTAGTTGAGATTGTTTTATTTATTCATTTCCATTTGGTAATTCATAAATGAGAATTGGTGGTTCTTTTACATTTTTTCTTGATCTTAATTGAATATCAAAGTAGTCAATTGATCTTATCTTCATTGTGCTATCTTGTTCATTGATATAAACAGTTGGTGGCTACTTAGTTTTTGGATTGGCTATTGTTTATGCAGGCATTGGGGGTTGATTAACTTGTTCTGAATGTTGGACAATAGAGGATGGCATTATAGTTTATTGTTTTGGTGATCTTTTTGGTTTATTATATTTTGGATTAGGATTCCATTGTGTATTCCATTATATATGTGACTATTGTTGGGGCACCCATAGCTATTGTGGCATCATCCATGGTTAAGGTGGTATCCATTCTTGTCCTTGCCATGACATTTGAGCTGATGGCATCTATATTTATTCTCACATGGATGGAGGCATTGGAACATTCCATGATGATATCCAAAGGTTACTTGAATTTTCGGAAGCAAACTATCCTTGGTGTTGGTTTTGTGGAAAGAATCTCTACCTCTAAATATATTTTAGCTCTTCTTGGGTTGAATGTTTGAATTCATCTAAGTTTTCAAAGTGGGTAGATAAGTATAATTATTTTTGTCATGATCTTTTCCTTCACATATCCCATAAGATAAAATGTTTGTTTTATCCAAAGGACAGTCTCTAAGGGCATGTTTCAACCTACACGTAGGATACTATATTGCCAATGGTTTTTTTATATTAGCTCTAGCCTGAAGACCATCTAATGTAGTATCAAGTGTGACCAAAATGTATGTCTTTATATTAGAAAATGTTTCCATCAATTCACCCATTTCATTTGATTTCCATAGTCTTGTTCTCCTATCCCTAGTTTTGTCCTAGAGTAGTTAGTACAAAGTTCTAAAATATGATGAAAGGCCAATTTATTTATGTCTCCTCCTCCCATTAAATTTAATGCATCTCTAGTTTCTTCATCTAATCCTTTGAGAAAAACAAGTTTTAGGACTTCCTCAGTGAATGGGTAACTACTCTATTTATGAAAAAATATAAATCTATCTAGATAATCTTCCAAGGATTCATCATCATTCTATTTGATTTTTAAAAAAAAAACACCTTTTCTTTCACATACCTTGAAATAATCTTGATACTTGTTTAGAAATGTAGTTTCCATTTCATCCCATGTGTGAATAGAGTTACTTGATAGGTCCATAAACCATCTCATGGTTACATATTTGAGAGTAGATGGGAACAGTTTGAGTTTCAGATTGTCTATGCTATAGTCATAAGTTTGACAAAGTAATTTAAATTCAAATAGAAACTGATCAGGGTCTTCTATAGATTTTTCTCAAAAATTTGGAAAATTAGAAGGAGAAATTTTTTTCATATAAGTTTGATCATTAGGATATAAAATAATGGGAAAGGAAAAATTCTTCCCTGGTATTGCAACTTGATGGTTTTGTTGTTCAACCATATCTTCTTCTTCTTCTTCTTCTTCTTCTTCTGACGGTTCTTCAAAACTAGGATTAGCTTCCCAATGAATGTTGGTTGAAGGTTGTTCAAATTCTTCAAAAATTTCTTCAGTGATGGATTGTTTAAATGCTTCTTCTAAATCTTTTGCAAACTCTAAATACTCTCCTCTTGAAAATGGATGTTCTGGGTGAATTCTTCTTATAGGACTTGGTTGATACAATGCTCTAGTCCCAAATAATATTTTAGGAGAATCTTGAAGATGTGATTCCAGAGCTTATTCAAGGCTCATAGCTAAAGATGATGGACTTCCTTCTTGGAATTTTGAAGTAGAGATTTTAGATTTTGTTTTTGGAGGGTATTTAGAGACAAACCTTCCTTTAGAATCTCTAGGTCAGAAAATAAATTGATTGCTCTTTGTTTGAATTTTGTTAGTTTTATGTTTTTTACTATATATCAATAAGGTTTACCTTAATAACACCTAATAATGTCCTTAGAAATAATGCCAAAAATGATGAGTGTCATTTAACTCTTCATTTAATCAATCTTTTAGATTGGTGTCTATCAAACCAGGGTCTGTGTCTAAAGCTATCTACACTAAAGTTTATGGTGATAGATCTATAAGTTGGTCTTGGGGGGATTTTGATGATTCTAATCTATTTTTTACCAATGAAATAATTATTCTAATATAATTGCTTCACACACTTACTAAAAGAAGAGATTAACCATTACACTAACTAATATAATCCTTTGCTTGAAATTAAATCACACTTTCACACTTGCTTGAATTTTTAAATTTAAATCTAATTCACACTTGCTGAAACTATAAATCTAAATATAATTCACACTTGATGAAACTATAAATCTAAATCTAATTCACACTTATTGAAATTTTAAATTTAAATCTAATTCACACATTGCTTAAATATGTAAACTTAACTCTTCATTTACACCTGTTGGAAAAATGAAATACTATTGAAATGTAAACCCAAAATTTACTATTTTATGAATGACTAAGACATGCAATGATTGAAGATACTTTGATTATCTAATAATGGAGAATTAATTTAACATAAATATAAATACCATACAAAAATTCTTGTTTCCAAGGAGAGTGGGCCCTTACTCTTCTTAGAGTCAGGAATGAAGTTTACTCAATATTGAAAACTAGAATAATTTTGCATTAACTCATGAAAGCTAGAAAGTTTACAATATTCTTGGAGCCCAAAATGTAACTATATTCATTATTATATTTACTCTAGATGAAAAAATACATTATTATACTCATTCTTTAGACTAGAGACAATATGATGAAAAATAGAACTATTATTCAATTTATTGCTCCTCAAAGATAGGAGATTTAGATTGATTATAATCCTAGAGAATCCAACTATTATAACAAAATAGTTATATTATCCCTATAATAGTTTTAAGGTCTAAATATATAAAAAAATATATCAATATTTAATCCTTCAAAATATGAGGCAAATATTTCATTGATGTGATTCCAGTTATAGCCATCCTTCTCTCCTAGAACTCCCATATCTCCCAAATCTTTGATCTACAAAGTCTATAGAAATAGACCTGTAGAGTCCATAAATTTCAGATCTATAGTGTCCATAGAAGTAGTTCTATAGAGTCCATAGAAGTAGTTGTACAAAGTCCATAGAAGTAGTTCTATAGAGTTCGTAGAAGTGGTTCTATAGAGTCTGTAGAAGTGGTTCTATAGAGTTTGTAGATGTGGCTAAGTGAGTCTGTAGCTGAGGTGAAAACTAGAACTTCTCCAAAATTCTATTTCCATCATCCTTCCTATGTATTCTTCAAAACCAAAACACTAAAACATGTTAATCATTAGGTATAAATGAAAAAAATGGTAACTCAACCTTTGGTTTGACATAAATGAGATAAATTAGCTATTTTTCATGCAATAGTTAGCTAAAGGTCTATGATTTGCATAATATTATATCCTTAGAGAGTTGAAATGAAGGAAATTATATGTCAATAATGAGCCATATTTTAGGCTCATCACACATTACACACCTTTGAGTTTACTAATCATAGGTTGTAGATTGCTTATTTACGTCTATGTTATGTTAAACCGATATTGAATGTGAGTTGAGTCAACCTGTACCTATCCAAACTTGTCTAGGTATTTTTCACATATCATCTTTTATATACTTACCACATTTATATCCCATCACCATTTTGAATATATCTTAATCAACATCCTAGTTATTATCCTATCATACATATTGTATATGTTTTGGTCCTATTCTATCTCCCATCTTTCCTAACCATATCTACTTATCATTTTTCATCCCTATCACCCCCCTTTTTATCTTTCACATTCTTGTCATCATCCTATCCCATGTACCATCTTGTCTCTATCCCATCCTTATATAACTATATCCACTCATCATTATTTATCACCACATTTACTTGTATATCCTTATCTTAACTTTATAACCCATCCATCATTAGTCACACCCCCATCACCTCCATCTTGTCTTATACATCCTTATCCAATCATCCTTTGTATCTATCACCTAATACATCTTTAACATCATACAATTATGCATATTGTCTTTGTATATCCTTTACCGTTGTCTTATCTCATTGCCCATCTTGATCTAGTACCACACATCATTCTTGCATATCCTAATCACATCTTGTCCTGAGTCCATTACATACATAAATCCTAATCATCCTCTTGTCTCATTATCACATCACCTACATTTCATCTTGAATATCCTTATCCCATTATCTTTTTGTACATATCATTTTGGACCCATATTATATATCCTTATCACATCATCCTTTTTTACATATCCTTGTCATCTTAATATCTTGTACATCCGTGTCTCATTATCCCATAGTATATACTAATCCTTTGCACATCCTTTTGTCCAAATCATCTTTTTTAGAACCACTCACAACCCCATCACAAACATCTCATTTTTCACATATTTTCATTTTAGATATCTTTATCTTAATCACCTCCTAGTCCAACCATACCCACTAATCCTTGGTTATCATCCCATCACTCACATATCCTAATCATCATATTTTATATCCTAGTCCTATCTTTTTATACATATTATACTTTTCTTATACATCATACTAGTCATATCTTATCCTTAGTCCCACTTAACATTCATCATCCCCCTACCATCCCCTAATCACATCTTATCTCATCATCCATATCCTATCTTAGGTCTACTCTATCCATCATCATTTTTCTTGACCTTGTCTTCATCACCAATCTATTCTAACCACATCCTATCTTATCCTAATTGTCTCTTTATGGCACATATAGGTATAAACCATCACCATCCTATTTACATCATCCATATCATCATCCATCATCATTGTCTTATCCTAATCACCTTCATCACATAATCACTTACCATTATAACTAAAACAATTTAGTCCAAGGTTTGAGCTAGTCCTATTTCCCTATCCACACCATTCTATCATCCTAATCCACTTGGTCAAATCTCATACCTAGTCAATATCTTGTCACCTTGTTAGTCTCAATCTAGAAAACCCATGAATCTAATCTAATCTAATCTAATCATCATGCCTTATTTATTACTATCACCCATCATATCATCCTCTTAATAGTTTTGAATTTAGGGACCCATCATGGCCCCAATCCTTTTGCTAGCTTGACCTTAGACATTGTTGATAGGTTGTTCACACCTATTGCACTACCGGTCTAAAATTTGATCATAATCTCTAGTCCATTAGTTTATTACCTATCATCCTAGCTTGATCCTTATAACCTAATTTTATTCAAGAAATATCATTAATCATTTGCCTACCTTCATTATCTATCACTAATCCATCCATCATCATGGAGCTAGACCCTACTTTTATTGACCAATACATAGTTGCCCATAAGGATGAGATCGTTTTAAAGTTTATTATGATGGGTGTACCACTCCCCAAAGGTGTTAATACCATTCAACTCATTACACCTCCTAACTAAGCCCCTTCATGTGAGTCCCATACCAATCATCCATCTGCCAGCCATAAACCACCATCTTCCCCTTCTCGTACTAGCAAAGGGATTCCAATCTTGGTAACTAATAGTCCATCTACCCAGCCACATCAACAACCATCTAATCACAAGTCTAATTCTTCCACATTTAAGATTTAATTGGGTCCTTATACTCACCTTCTTATATAATTAGAAGCCCTCTCTAACCAACTAGTCATCACCAACATGATGATCTATCTACCTATCTAACATCTTAATCCCATTAAACCTATGCCCTCTTGGTATAACAAAAACTAATCTTTTCCATACCATCAAACATGGAGGCATACTATAAGTTGATGTCAACCTTTCCATGATTATTTATAAGACCTCGTTAATCATGGTGACATAATAATAGAGGATAAACCAGATGCATCTTAATCCCTGTGTGAACAAAAATAATAATGAGAATATTTCCTTCCCAATTATGATCAATCCATTTCCATTCCAATCCAAGGTCAATAATCCACACCCATCCTACATGACACCACCCCCATCATCTACCAATCCTCCATCATAGCTAATTTCATTCCCCATGGGCCTATTCCTCCTATATATCATGAACCCTTTCACCCATCACATCAAATACCCCATGATAAGAAGTCAAATATGGATAATAAATCTTCCACTAGTAGTATTGCATTGGAGTCAACATCAAAGTCAGGATCGACAGTCTTATATTCATTAGGATAATGTCCAATACCAAGATTTTAATTAGATTCCTTGTAAAAACATCATCCCTTATTGATGCTGATAATGCCTATCTTTTCAAGGGCACCTCTAATTTGGATGCTTTAGCTCCATCACTAGGCATATCTTTTGATCCCAATCAAGATGATGATATCATAAATGAGTTATTCTAAGATTTATCTATCAAATATAGTCATATTGAATATGTTTCCACCTCAAATGTCTATCTTTTTTATAGTCCTACTGATCTTTTTGTTGATCTTGATGAGATTTTATCTGATGTCAAAACTCAATCTCCAAGGAACCCCTATGAAGACTATGATGTCCCATCACCACTCACTAATCTCTCATACCCTCACCACCACCTTCATCCATCATGGACCCCTTTCTTCCCATTTATGACCATTTAATCACTCCCTCCTTAAGGACAAATAGGACCATGCATCATTGGACCCTTCCTTAAGAAATCTAATGTGTGCAATAAATCCAAAGGTCTAAGACAATATTACAAAAGTCATAAATCATAATCAAATAATATTTTATCCCATTAGTCAAAATAAATAATATTCAAATAATCAACCTTATTGAAAAATGTCTTCTCTTAGTTAATCCTAATATCTAACACTAGAAGACTATCAATGTCAAAATAGTTATTGTATATCAAGTCAAAGATTAAAATCCCCTAGTGAAGCCCAAAATTAGGCACTAGTGGGTATTCAAAATTCAAATAATGTCAAAATCATAGTCGATCATCCATAAAATATTTAGATCAAAGATAAACCTCAAATTCAAAGTGTTTTAGATCTCATATAGTCTTTTATCAATTGGCACCAATCAAATGAAACATGTCCCACATAACCAATGATGTATGCAATTTCTAGTCCTAGTCCTAATCCCTCATCATCCATCATACCATCATATCTTGATCCTATCATCCATAAAAATCAATATTTAATCAAATCCATACCTCACATCACCCTCTTCAGCAACATTGTCTCTCCAAGGGGTAACGAAGACACCTAGTCTAGATATCTAGAGGGGTTACCATTAAGAATCATCAAAGGTCAAAATGACACCAATACACCTAGTAGTAGTAAATGATCCTAACATCACACATCTAAATAATAGGTGTTGGCTAAATGATCCATCAAAAATTAACATCTTGCATCTTGTATCCATATCCAATAAATTGAGATGCTATCAATAAGTGAAAAAAATCATTCATCCAATGGTGAAAACTAATCTTCTAGCATTTTGGTTAAGTACCATGGTGAAAAATCATTTTTAACATTATGGTAAAATAAATAATTTTTTTTCATTATTCCTCAACACTTGAGGGTAAATCTATCCATTTCATATTCTCATCTATCTACCTTGTCTACATCATCCATCATTTTATCCTTTGATCCATTATTCCTATCCATTATCTACCATCATATCATGCATCCTATCTCTTATTGCTTCCTATCTTGAACTTTGTAAGGAATCAAAATATGTCTTGATAACTATCCCAAACTCTTATTAGCATATCCTCTAATGGACACTCAAGTAAATAACCATCTGGGTCTTTCATGATGTGGTCATTGGCTATCCCTAGTCCATTCATCCTTGATCCCCATCATCATCATCTTTTATCATCCCATCCATCATCCCTCCATCCTTATCCTCATTTCTACACTTGGTATTCCCTTTTCTAGTGACCCCATTTATATAGTGTATATACATATCCCAAAAATCCCTAAAAATTGAAAAATGTCAAAAACCCTAAAAATCATAAAACTTGAAAAAGCCAAAAATAGTCCATCATGTCTTATCTTATGCTTAATCCCCTAGTCTCATCTATCTCCATGTAATGTGTCTTTTCTTATCCCCCATATTTGGATACAATGTTGACTGTGGACACCAAATCAGAGTCATAATCTATCTCTCCATCTCTTCCTCTTCCTTTTGACTAAGTTTTATCAATGCACATCACTTTTTCAAAGATTTTAATCTAGAACCCATCACTTCCTATCAAGGCATTTTCATATCTATCACCCATCCAATCACCCTTTACCAGTATGGAAGTTACTTGATCCCATTACTATCCTTATCATTGCCTCTTCATGTCTAGCACCCATCTAATCACTTTTGCTAGCATTAAAGGTATCTGATCCCATTATCATCTCCTAGTCTCCTTGCTAGATTGAATCCTTACAAGGTCTTATCTATTGGTAATCCTTGACCATCACTTGTCTAATCACCATATTTGGCCACTTTTTATATGATTTGAAGACCAAATCAATATTCAAATACTTTCTCCCATCCTCCATCCTTCTATCCTTAAATAGGGGTAACATCTTAGCTTAATCCTAATCATGATCACCCTATCCATATATAAGTCCATCCTAAGTCCAAAATCACATCATGATCATCCAATCCATCACCCAATCCCTTGTCTTATCATTAGGCAAGACATTATGCCATTACATGAAGATACTTGTGTGTGTGTTACTTGTTTGTTCTATTTGTCTGATTTTCATGTCATGTGTATATCTTGTTTGTCTCATGTTCATCATGTCTCTTTTTATCTATTGGGTAGTGAATGAGGATGATATGAGGAAACTAAAAGTGCTCTTGAGGATGCATATTTTTCTACTTGACCATGCACTATGGCACAATGTCCTCTTGGTCATACTCATATCATGGGGCATACTACCCAGTGCCATATTTACTAGATGACTTAGACTATGATGAGATTTATGACATTTGTGATGGCTTGAGCTCATCATCCTTCTCCCCATCACAACCCATCTAACTAACATGTAATATTTTATCCTCATCCACTCATCTAAGCCATATCCTTCAATCATTAACAAGTGTAATCATCCTCATCATCATCACTAATCATCATCATTATCATCACCTTCTAATCATTAATCCCCATATTCATCATCATCTCCTAGTCAGAACTACATTGGCCTAAGGTATTTTTAGACTATTTAGTTAGCACATGGTCACTTTTTAGTGCCCAATGATAGTTCAGCCACTATTTCCTCTCTCATTCCCTTGCATGTGTCTTTTTATAGGGGCATCATCCTAATCCTTTTAGTCACTTGATCATATCATTTATTCTCTATCATCATCTTCATCATATTGATCCATTTTAGATTTTAGCTACACCCATCATTAATCTTATCAAATCATCATATTATCCTAGCCAACAACACTCCATTGCATTTGTATTTGATAAGGGCATCATCCCAATCCTTTTGGTTACTCAATCATATCATTTCTTCTCTATCATCATCTTAATCATATTGATCAATTTTAGATTTGAGCTACACCCATCATTAATATTATCAAGCCATCATATTATATTGGCCAACATCTCTCCCTTGCATGAATCCTTGCTTGGGATACATATAAATCTTAATGGCATTTAATCCAATAATCATGTTATGTTTGATTCCCCCTTGGGATATGTCAACAACCATAACACCCATCATCTTTACTCCCTATGCATATGTCCTTACCCAGGGCATCATCAATTTGTATCTCATTTCTCAAATTGACCTACATTTTCTTCGTCATATATGTGACATCTAGCATCCCATCTCATTTAGTCATCTCATCCCACCCCTTATTTCTTATTTTGAGTGGCCATCTGGTTCATTGTTCACCACATGTCCCCTTGATGGAGAATCATATCCACAATCACCATCTACTAACATTCATCCATGAGATGGTTTTTATTTAAAAGACCATTACTCCCCCACTCGTAATTCCCTTTTAAAAAGGGAAAAAATGTATGCACTTAAAATCACTCGCTTCATTATTGTCGACTAATATTCCTATTAGTTGACACTAATATATCCCCCCTCCTAACCATTCATATAATATCCCCTTCTATTATCCTATATTCACTAACCTTATTCCTCCCACCTCATTCATTAATTATATCCCAATCCTTATTATCCTAATATAATCTTAGTTATCCATTATATGGGAATTTAAAATTCCCATAAATCCACCTGCCCACCGACTAGCTTACTCCCTAGGCATTCCTACATCCTTAAGAATCTTAATCCTCATTAAATCCCCTTTAATATTCCATTATCCTTAAACTAATGGATAAATATCTAGAATTTATGAAGCTCCTCCAAGTCTCTAGAAGTCTCTAAACTAGAGACTTATAATTAATTTAATATTCCTTGAATAATTTACAACCATTGATCTCATCTCTCTAACTTTATATTATAACCCTTGATCTTCCCTCTTAAATTTATATAACCAAGGCTCCTCCTCCATAGAAGACAATCTATAATATCATATCAAAGCCATGTCAAAATCAAATTAGCATTTCTACAACACCATTATGCTAAAATCAATCCTCAATCAAGCATTCATCATCCATCATCTTTGATCAAGCATCCATGTCAATAATCTGAGTCTATATGCAATCATTTGATCATTTGGAAATCTTGGAAGGAGGTTATATGAAGCAAGGAATTTTTAAGTCTCATATTATTCTGATTTTTTGTATAAAATCCTTCCTAATATGTAGTTTGTATTTTGAGTTGAATTATCTTGTTTAATTCATAGTGTGCTCAAAATCCTAATATAGAAACACTTCTTGATGCTCTTATACCTTGCTCACATGCCTTACATGCTCCTCAAATAATGTCATACCTCTACACACACCTCTTCATGATCATCATGCACATGATTATGATATGACTATGTTTTTTATGACTATTATTCTCAAGACACCTTGTACTCAAGGACTAGTACTCAAGCATGCTTACCTCAATGATGATATCAAACAAGAACATTCATCAGACAACATTTTCATAATAATATAAAACCTTGACAACAACTAGCAGAAGAATCATTAGGTTGCCTTCAAATTCTCTCTTGGTAGAAGAGACATTAGGTTTCCTTAAAATTCTTTCTTTTACCTACACATTGACATCAATGACATCAACCTTGATAGCAATGAAAACACTTCTCAACATAAAGGTTAAGATTATAAGAATGTCCAGATTGCCTAGAGAAAACCACAAGCCTAATTCTATACGTTCATATCTTGACACACTCTTTTCATGGTAATCCAATCTTATCAAAAATGTTGAATGGGTCTATAGACTAAATATCCATGGAATGAAGTTCTAGTTTGGAGGTTTGTACTTTATGAACCATCGTTAAGATGGTGGACCTCCAAAACCCTCCTTAAACACTACTACAAACCAGTCTTAGAAAATGTGAATTTTTTAGGAACCAAACACTCTAGAATGTTATACTAAACACCTAAACCATAAATATCACTCAAAGGATTCCCCAACCATGGTAATGTTATGTACGAACACTATACAAATTTAGCAAAAAATAATACGTTTTCAAGGTTTTGAGATATTTTTAGGCTACTTAACTATTTGGGATGAGTCCAATAATTATAATGGAAGGTTTGTCACTTCTTTCATCCTCTTCAGCCATAATATGTCCAAGAATTCATCTGTAAATGCCTCTACAACTCACATCCAAATAGCTAGTTTGTAGACATGAAAGAGAAAGTGGCCTAGTTGTCTAGGTGAAGCAAGGATACATATATGAAATGATTTGAAGAGTTTGATCATAGTGTTAAACAATTTTTTTAGATTATGACATGCCTATCCACATGATCTTGAGTTCTCTTGTAGGTTTCATGGTAGCCAACACACACAGTCAAGCAATTAGGCCTAATTGGCTTACTTGATCAATAAGAAAGTTGAAGAATGGCATAGAGATGATATTGGGAAGGTCAAAACAAATTAATTTAAAATGAAATTAATGCTTATGGGGTGATCTATTAAATCATCATAACCATTTAGGATATGGGAGTAGTATTTCAAGGTCATTTAGTATGCATGAGAGGGCTAGTGGGTTGCTCAATGCCTCATGGAGGCTAATTGCACTTCAATTCCACCTTGTGACTTCCATTTTGAGGGGTGATGGACCATTTTTACCATGTTAAAGCCTTAGATTAACATAAATTAAGCTATTTCATCCCCCACTACCTCACCCCAATGCCAAAAAGGGCCACTAAAGGAACATCAACACATGGAGGGGGGTTATAAAGGCTTTTTTTAACTGATGTAACTACAGATTGAGTTAAATGTGGTCATTAATGACATCTCATATATAAATCCATGCTACATATCCCTATCTTTCTCTCCTCATTTTCTATATATTTAGGCCTTATGGCCTTGAGTTGCATCCCTCTCTTGGGCATGAGGAAACTCTGCCTAATTTGTACTCTATGAGACCTCTTAGAATATTAATGAATTGCTCCAGATTCTTTATGATTAGTTTATAGTGTGTGTGTATTATTGTTTGATATGCATAATTGGTGTAATTTTCCTTCTATAAGTCCAATGCCTTCACCTAGATGTGAAAAAATTTTCTATGTAGGTTATGTAGTGTGTTAGAATGTAATGGTTGAGTTTAAGAGTGGAGATATGATTGTAAGAGTCTGGAACAATACCTTACTCTCATTTCCATTAGGACTTAGTCATCAAGATCAACCTCTACATGAAACATTGTTGCCTAGATACTATTAGAGATAGTGATTCAATCCTATGCATTGTCTATTAGTGATGTCTAAGTTCATTTTGAGTGGATGAACTATCATGTTGGTGTATCACCATTGTTAATGTAGGTTTTATTTATAATATTTCATCTTTAACCTTTTCATCCTAGTATAATTAGGTCTTAGAAGGAAAAATTAGTTGATAAATAAGGGGAGCTATCCCCATAAGCTAGAGGTTTGACCTAGACTATAGGTAATCCATAACCTATAGGTCAATCCCATGTTAGTCCAACTTTGAGGAGGGTCTGAATAGTCATCCTTAAGAGAGTAAAAATTGGGTAGCTAAAAATACCATCAATGATGAGAAAACTTGAATGGATCTCTTAAGAATCCATCATTATAATCAACAAATTGTCCTTGGCACATAATGCATTGAAGGCTCTAGAATGCCAAGAACTATTGTTTACAACCTATAAGTATGACCATATGAAGGTTTTCTTTCTCTCAAGGGCTTACACATGCCAAGTGGGGACTAAGGTGAAGCGGTGAGACCTTGAAGGCTTCTAGAGGACATATACAGCCACAATTTTCTTCAAACAAATTAGAAATGCATTGAAACCATTCCAAGATTGACTTGCATAGATGCAAAAGACTAGCTTGACTACCTACATTATTAATTATTATTTATAAATAATGGGTCATATTTATAAAAACAAATTTGAAGGATTAGAAGGCCATTAAATATCCTTCTTCTAGCCAATATCTTAGGTCACCATTTTCTCTCTCCTATCCAAACTGAATAAGAACTTGAGAGGTTATCCAAGGCTACCAAGAAGAGTGATGAAAAGAAGGGGCCAATTTTTTATCTTTTAGACTCTAAAACTCATGGATTTTCTCATATGATGTCTACATTGATTTCCCTCTAAATATTCCTGACCTTTTTTTACTATGAACCATACCATATGGATTCATACAAGCTTGAAAACACCTACAAAATACCACTTTCTTGCATTTTCTTAGGTTTCATATCTTGAAATATTATTGGTGGGAAAGAGGAGGAAAATGAGGGATAAAAAATGCATTCAAATAATGACTAAAGGTGTAGGGAAAGTGAAGAGTCATTTTTCACATGTGTGGGCCCCTTTTAGTGGTGAATAAAAGCATTTGACTTATCAAAAGAGACCCTTTTGCATATGAAACCATTATATAATGGAACTATGATGGTTATGGAGACATTTAAAGGTATAATTTATGGTCTTGATGGTGTTTTGGGGCCAAAATAGCATTATTGACATGGATAGACACCTTTTTTAAAGGTAGTTCATGCATAAATCCAGATGAAACACCATTTGAAGGAGATACCTTGACATTTTCAAAAGGACCTTAAAGTATGTTAAGGATTCAAACAAGGGTCAAAAATATTCTTCATATTGGTCCCCAATATCTTGCATTATGCCTCATGTTGTAGGTTGTTGGCATGCTCACATGGCTAGTTATGGCTGCAACATCACAAGTCACCTCTTACATGAATGATTTTGGGTATAAGGACCACCTTAATTCTAGTTATAGAATATCACACATGATTAACATGAGATGAATATTTCACACAAGCTCAAAAAAAGTGAGGGGGTGACCACAATGACACTCCTTGACATAGGTATACCACTTGAACATGCTAACTCTGATTTGTTAAGGACAACCTACCTCTTATTGGCTATCAAGACACTTATATCAGACACAAGAAGGTGACCAAGCCTCAGTTCAAGTGTTCATGGGCATAGGTTGACCCTTTATAAGTCCAAGGGAAGAAAGAAGTCTAGAGGTAGAGCATAACTTTGTGTGTTAAATGGGTAGGCAGAGCCATTGAAGGCAATGGATCATAGAAAATATTTCTTAGACATGTTTTAGCTTTTGGATCTCCTTGTAGAAAATCCATTTTAAAAAATATTGGCTTTTACACCCTTATTATTACATTAGTTCCAATCAAAATTGAAGGTTCATTTGTGGCAAAAAGCATATGGAAGGCATTTAAGGCTATTAAGCCCCATTTTGGATGGATTGATGATGTTTTCACACTGGTCTATCTTTTAATGATCATAATATTTGGTGTTCTCCCAGTATGACCTATACTAGTGTTTTATTAGTAGAACTACCTAGGATGAAAACATTAAGTCTCTTTCGGAAAGGAATTCACACCATTCAGGATTTGGTCTCTACTAGGGACTAGACTCCTTGGCCAAATTTAAAAGAAAAATTTTACTACAAAATTACCTTATATTCTCTACATTTAAGAGCTAATGCCAAATGTTATGTTGCAAAAACTAGGCTTGTAACCACCATTCTCATGGTGAAAGGACTAGAGATGGAATTATGACACCCATTTCAATAATTACTCCCCAAGACTCCTCTATCAAGTTATGAGTCCCTTCTCTTCTTCTCTTAGCAAGCTCAATAGGCGATGGGGTTTTAATCCATCCCCTAGGACATGGCTTGACCAAGTTTGGATGGATTGTCTAGAGTCCAAATTGGCCCTCTGTATTTGGTGTTTGGGTTATCAAGGTCTTTCGCTCAGGAATCAACTCTCCCATATTGGAAGTGCTCAACCCAAGTGTTCCACCTACAAGTTCACAGAGTCCTTCAAACATTTATTCTAGTTTTATTTTAGAGCACAGGCCACTTGACAATGGATTCATATCCTCTTTCAGCATTAGCACCTTGAGCCCTTTTCTTGGTGTCTTGCCCTTCTTGGGGATTCATTTAACTAGCTTGTTGTTATTGCTTTTTTATGATTTCTTTCAGAGTTGTGATTCTTTTCCAATTATAGAAGGCCAGTGCTTATAAACAACAATGTAGAATGATCTTGTCTTTTTTCTATTAATGACAAGGGTAATGTAATATATCCAACATACATGTAGATTCAAGTTTAAACTGAGAATATTTCCATGGAGGCCCACCATTTTCAGGAACTACTAGACCACTGGGGGAGTGCTCCCACATAATGAGCCATGTCTCTCCTAATGGCCCGCCCCAAGGTCCACTGTCACCACCTCCCAAGAGGTATAAAATATGTGCCGATAGTCACAATCACTTCTCCCCTCACTTTCAATAAGGGTAGACCGTGGGCAAGGGGAGGAGGGGGGGGGAGCAGGGAGATCACTACCAGCATGTGGAAAATTTGATACAGGTCCCTCCTTGATGGATGGGTGATAAATATGACTTTGGCTTTGGACCCCATGGACAGTTGGGTGGTGTTAGATCCTCCTTTAGCAGAGCCTTTCACTTGGACCACTCTCCCACCCAAGGATGATCCTTTGCATCCTCTCTCAGGTGTTGTGGCCTATGCTTAATTCTCTTTTGATTTTGTAATGTGGTAGTGAGTGTAGTATCTTGCATGTATTTGTTTTTTGTTTCATGTTGTATGTGTAATGTTTTGAGCCTATAATTTGTCCTCTAGCATGGACTCTGAGCCATGAATACCAACTGAATATGTTGTTGTATAACTTTTTGTACTTTTATTATTTATATAATAAAATATATTGAAGCATTCTGATAACAAAATAAATTAGTCACCATCCTTTACTTTTATTGATTAGATTCATTCATTCTAACATTTATTTTAAATTAAGATAAAAGATGACAAAAAATAATTTTGTACACAAAACTAATTAGTTACTATCTTTTACTTGTGATCTTGTCAAAATTATTAAAAATATTCATTCATCAAAACATTTATTTTACTATTAGAACATTTTACACTATATTAAAAAAGATATATAATTAATTAATTACTATCCTTTAATTTTGATCCTGTAAATATTATTAAAAATATATTCATTCATTGGAACATTTATTTTGGATTAAGATTAAGATAGACAAATAAAATGAAGAGACTTAAAACTTAATTCTTAAATAAAGAAAGTAGAGATACCTACAGGAAATTGCTTTCTGAAAATTATCAACAATAAATAAAGGTGGCAGTAAAAATGACAGAGAGACAATTAAATTTATTAATATTCTTTGTTACATACAAGGGAGGGGCAAAAAAACGTTGTATGCGCTCATTATTTGTTCATGTAATACCAGCATAAATGCTATAACACACCCAATTGTCCTCTCATTTGATGACCCAATATAATCTTTTTCACACATTAACCCATGTCCAGGCTATAAGTTATAATTATCATACATCTTCCATAACAACTTCAGGTATCATTTCTAGCGAAGGCCTCCATGAATATGTACTTGTAGAAGCTCTGCTAGTATTAGTAGGCCCTTCTACGTCCTCCAATTTTTTCATCAGCAACGAAGCTATACACTCCTGGCTGTGGCCATGAGAAATTAGGTCGGAAAAATCTTTTGCAGAAACCAAGATCTTGATACGAACAGATCCACTCTCTTTAGGAGAAAGGCATTCTGTAGAAGTGGACAATATTGTCTGCAATTCATTTTCTGTCGAAGTTAAAATGGGATACAATCGCTTATCCTCGTGGGCATGAAAAGATACACAGTTCCCCATGGATTTGTAGGAATATAATTGATTTGGGGTGCCTGCGAAGTATCTTGTTCTTGTTTATAATTAGATGGACGCGGCTGAGCACATGGAAGTCCACATCAATGTTATCTACCTTTGCTTCTGTTGTTTAGTTGCCATGTTCGTTGTCAGAGCATCTTTGTGCAAGTTTCGTGTTTTCCAGCTATAAAGGAAGGGGTTATCCGCGGTGCATGTCGGTGGAAGGGAAAATGCCAACTATTCCAACTCCTCTGCCGGGTTAGTTGGTGCTATGTCAATGCTGACGTAATACCCTCACTTCAATCCAGGGTTTAAGTCGATAATAATACGATAGAGATTGTTGTTTTAGTTGTAGTTCGTCATCTTTCTCACATGATGTAATGTGTTTGATTACGTCGCGCAACTACTTTAAATTAGACTCCAAATTCCATCCCTCCTACCTTAGGAGTGATTTAAGGTAAATGCAAAAATCTAGATGTTTCTTAAGAGTTTAACAAGATGGGGTAAGAACTTGTAATCATTCTAAATTATAGTAGTTAAAATTATGTTTATCAATTTGTATAATAATAGGTGAGGGACCAAATATTTTCTCATATAATACAATTGAAAGTAGATTTACAAGTTGAAATGATGTAGGTCTAATCAATAATATATTATAAATAAATAGATTTTAATTAAATACTAATAAATAAATTTAAAAATATTTAATTAAGTATAAATAATTATAAAATAGTAAAATATAAATATGTATGTATATAAAGAAATTTATGAAAAAATAAATATATACATAAAGGTTATGTAAGGAATATAAAGAAGCTTTTTCAAAAATAAAACTTTGAGAAAAATTATAAAAATGCTTATTTTTTTACAGTGTTAGATTAAGTGTATTTGGTTGATATGGAATTAAAGTTGAAATTATATGTTTTTGTATTATACACTTTGGGTAACAAAATAATCACAAGCTCTTAATCATGTACCTTCTAAGAGATTTGTTGTTGATTTTTTTTGAAATTTTATAATGTGTTTATCTATTTTGCATCCTCAAATTTTCACCCCTTCCACTTGACCAGATATCCTTTAAACTCTTTATCTCTCATCTTCTTATTGAATCTTTGACTCAATTGCCCTTTATAATTGCACAAGCACTTTCTTAGGCATATGTCTTCTTCAATCTACTTCTTTAAAAATTGTTCTTGTGCTTTCCTCATTAATATTTCATTCATGATATGGATCCAAATCTACCACATTGAAAATAGCAAAAAAAAATTATCCCTCCAAATAACTCTGTAGACACTATTTTTGAATTATATAACACCTCATTCTCATACACTTGGCAAACTCAAACCTTGGTTGTTCCTCTCAGTTATGAATCTTTTACACTTTTAGAAGTCTCGCATCTTTACTATCTTTTGTACTTTGGCCTATCTCTTGGTCTGATCAATCTTATGTTGATGACCCGGACCTTCTGTCTTGCCTAAATTGCTTCAAATATACTTATCTTATACCCTTACAAGTTTTGAGCCTATACCTACTTTTATGTTCCCTACACCCTAGCATCTAGAATAGACACATCAATGCAAGTGTCTAGTGTCATAAAGTCATACAATCCTTAAATGAAACGTATCATAATGGTCGGCCTAAGTTATTTAATGTGATTTATTTTTTCAAAGGGATTCATATAAATACAAGATCAAACCTCATTCATTCCTCACATAGAAAAGACCAAAAGAGACCAAAGTAACTTATCAAAAGCATTCTATAAAGCATTTAATTGAGTAAAGCTCCCCTATTTTCTCTTGTTTTCACATCAGTCATAGGGATAACACATTTATAGGTCTGAAGTATTGAAGGAGTAATCCAAGAGCTATATTTGCTAAGTTATGAGCTATGTCATTGTTGTACTTATTTTTTATATATTACATAATTCACACACAAGCCAACACATAGGAGAGAACTACATTAGTCTGAGGTCCTCTTTAGAGTATTAGCTATGTAGGTAGTGTTAATTAACAAAAAGGTCTTTAGAGTCAACTTGACACCATATGCTCACTAACCCATTTTTGTCCAAGGTCACCATGAAGATGAATAACTAGGGTTTTATAATTTTATGAGGAAAAATAGTCTATGTCCTAGATATAAATACACTAGAGTGATTATGAAGACAAACTCAAAATCATTCAGGTGGTTGCATTCTTTTTTAGTAGGTATTCCATACAACATACCTACATCACGTTTAGATAGTAGCATCGACACAATTGTCTAAGATTGATTTAAGTGTCTAAGGTTCTAAAGGCACTTAAAATAGAATTTAATAACTATTTTAGAATCATCTTCTAGTCTACTTTTTATTTATTCTAGTCCAAAACTATATTAACATCAGAACCAACTAAGTACATTACTTCTTTGTCATTTCCATATCTAGCATAGTTTTACTTACTATTTTTAACCTATCTCAATTTAATGAATTCAACATATGTTATATTTGAGTTTAACATCTAATTGACATGATATAAAGATAGTTTATCACCCTTGTACCTTAGGCTATCTTTATCCCTTTAACCCTAGATAACACCAATCTAGAAGTTCTTAGAGTTAAACATTTGGTGAACCCAATCTTTAAAATCCAAACCTCAAAAAAATTAGGGTTTTCTAATTTTATGTTGTTGATCCTTGATTTCCATAAAATATGTGCAACATGGATGCATCTATCACCTATTATCACATAGAATTGCACCTGTCTTAATCCTGTAGCTTATTGTGCAATTGCCTAATGACATAATGGAAAAACCTCTAAAGACGTGGGAACTTAGAAATTTGACATTAATCTCTAGAGAAAGTTAGATTATTTTCACTAAATATGATGCAAACTAATAAAATATCAGTTTTGTGGAAATATCACTTTTTAATGATTTTGAATCCTAAACTAGGGTTTCGATGGGGAAAAGGGTTAAAGAATTAAAATTTACAAAAAATTGAAAATATGATGATTGCACCAAATATTTTTTATAGTAGATTTTAATACTTGCTTAATAGACACAATAGAGGAAAAAATATGTTGAATTTGTTTTAGCACAAACTTATGCAAATGAGAAATTAGAGGTAGTATTTTAGTTATTTTTCACAAAAGAGAAAGAAGATCTTTATTTCAAACAATATTTTCAAGAGGGTGAAATACCATAGATGAATTTTTTGAAAGTGAAACAAGAGACAAAGATTTCACAAATAATCAAATAAATTGCACACACATAAAGATCTCTCAAGACAAGAAAGACAAATCTTCAATTTTATTTCTCTCCAAAGGTTACAGCTTGTAGCAAATACATTTAAAATACAAAAAATATAACTAGCAACAAAAAGATAGATTGGGCCATGGGGTCTACCCATTCTTATACAAAATATGTCATAAAAAACATGTAGTTGTTGAAACTCAAATGATTAGTAAAGAAAGTCATGAAAATCTAAAACCCTCATGAAAGAGAGGTGAGCTCTTCTATTTCTAGCATTTTTGAACTTATGGAATGGTTAGAAGATGGCATACATGATCTGAGAGTGATCCTAGGTATAATATGGTGCAGTATGGCATGGATGGAGTGAAGATTTCCATACAATGCTTCCTTATCTGATAGTGGCTAAAAATACCTTATGAAAAAAAAGGCACCCAAAATAGAACATGACCTTTCAAAATAAAAGATAACATTGAAAATAATTCCAAGTTTTTTTCATGCAAAATCCTAGCATATAAAACTTTAAGTAAAACTTTTATAACTTTCTATGTATTTATCACTTTTACCAGAATGAACCATGCAATTTACACTTCATGATTTTTCACCTTTTTAATAATTCACGTTTATCAAAATAGAAAGTGTAATTTACACTTGTGCTTTTTTTAACTTTCACATTATCAAAAAATATAAAGAGTCAAAAAATATGTCTTTCTCTTTCTCAAAAAGAGTTATAAAAATATAGATGTACCTTTGCAATTACAACTTGCAATGTCTTGAAATGAAATTATAAATGATAATAATATTTGAAAATATTTAAAAGAGGGGAAATTAATCAATTTTTAGAAATTCTTTAGCTTTCTTGTTCTTCTTGGCCTGTATCTTCTCTGTATATGCATCAAAGGCTTTGAAAATCTCTTGAATTCACTCTGAATTTGGAACATAAGAATAGATATTGGAGGTTGCACAATCTACCTAGACATCAAACAATTCTCTTTTGAATATTGTTTTAGAGAAACTTCACCTATGTTCTTTGGAAGGAAGAAAAAAAAATTTGAGAAGGGTATGGTAGAAAAATCTAATATGTTCTATGTACATTAATCCATATAGTTGTAGATACTCCTCTTTATCTAAGGAGGAATGACCTATAGATCAGAAAGCACTCAATAAACTAGTTGATTAGTTAGATAATAGGGTGGATTGCCTAGCAATCTAGATCCAAGAAGCATGAGCTTCTTTTGAGGTTGTCAATCTATACTTTTAAACAATCAAGTTATGAAAGATAAAGTACATGCATATATCATAGAAGATACTGAAATGAAATATAAGAAGTGTTTGATAAATGAATAAGTGAATTTGACTAATTATAGAAATAAATAGATTGATACCAATGTTAAATGAATCATATATGGTTTAAAAAATAGGTTAAGGCTCTGTGATCAAGTAAAGGGAAAGAAAGTTGGATTTGTTTAAGGTCTAGTGGGTAAAAATAGCTTGTTAGTTTGTCACATGGTGACCATCGATGGTTTAGGTGATCATTGGTGGTTAGGTTAACCATCGGTAGTTGGGGTGATCATCGATAATTGGGATAGACCATCAATGATTAGGGTGACCATCGATGGTTAATGTGGTTTTGATCTAGTTCAAGATAGTGGTTGGTGAGGTCATAAAAATGGAGTTCTGAGAGATGGGTTTGGGATGAGCTGATTATAAAATAGAAATAGTATAATTGAATGATTGAAAAGAGATACTTAGCTTGCTAGTTTTTGATATGATGAATGGTTGAGGTAGTTGGCTGATAAACTCATTGATGGAGTTTAAGGCAATCTCGATAGAGTAACGGTCCTTGGCTATTCATTGATGGATGAAAACACTTCAAATATTTATTAAAGCTACTAGTTCACTAGATCTCTAGAAGAATTGACATGTAAAAGAAACTTTGATACAAGAATCTATTGATAGTTGTATATGATTGATTGATTTTGGATCTGAATCCCTTTCACATTCTCCTCCTCTCTTTTTATAAGAATAAAAGAGAGGTAAAAAAATATGTTAACAAGAGATTCAATAAGTAGTTCAAATTTAGATTTCATATGCATTAGTTCACAAATGAACTAGATGAGCTAAATATAAAAAAGTAAGTTGGAGTTGATTGGATTTTGACTGTTTAAGTGGTGGAAACTTTATCATTGGTAGTCAAGCCTAATTATCGATGGCTAAGGTAACTATTGGTGATCGAAGGTCAAAATCTAAGTTTGGTCAAAGTGGGTTAGTGATCCAATTTAGCTAATTAGCTAACTAGACTCGAGTTAGTGGTCAAAGTTGGGGGATGGTCCCTATGGGGTCCCAAGGTGGTTTAGAGATATTTCAACATTTAGAACCACTATGTGTGGTTTTTTAGTGTTTACATTTTGCCATTTTTTGTTGTACAGTTTGTATCAACAAGCTACTGAATAAAAATGGATTTCAGGTCAAAGGTTAGGTTGCCTTGATCATGGGATGAGGTATTCCCCTCAAACCAAGAATTGATGAAGTGAAATAGAATAAGGTATGGGTTTGATAAGTGTTTAATTTAGTGGTTGATAGATTGGGCACTAAAGATTAAACACATGCATAAAGTGTGATTAAGATCAATAATTGAGATCATGTATTGATTAAGTTTCCATGGTTGGTAAAAATAAGGTCAATACTAAAAAGATAAGTGACACATGGAAAATGTGACCGTATGTGACGGTTAGGCTATAATCATAAACTCAAGTATCCCAGACAAGGTTAGTATGCTCGTAGATATCCAAGATACGAAGTGCTCTCATGGAAACACAAATTGGTTAGGTGTGTGTAAGGTAGTGCAAGTCCAAAATATTCAAATTTTAAATTTAGTTGGTGCAGTAAAAAAGACCAAGGCAAGGGCATTGTAAAGTATAAGGTAATCAGGCTAAAATGACCAGTGGTGAGGTTGATATGGTGTAGCTATGTTTTTTAGATAAGGCAATCTCCTATGGTGGGAACTTGGTTTTGTTTTGGATGAAAATAGTTGTATAAAAAGTTATTTTTTAGAGGATAGAACCCAAAAGGATGATCGTCAATGGTTAGGGTTAACCCTTGAGGTTGATCATCTAGGGTCACCCTAACCATCAGTGGTCAGGCATTAGCCCTAAAAGGGTATAGATAAAAGTGTATTATGGGTCTTATTTGCTCATTTAAGTGAATTGAATTTCGTGTTTATCATTTTATGAGAAAAACATTGATGGTATTGCTAGCATTTGAGTGGTTGAGTTGTATTATTGATTTGAATGAGTGGACTAGAGGTTGGACTGATGAAGATGTAGCATGGGTGAGGTAGGGCATATGGCTAGGTTGTGGGTCCTAGAGTTTTTCCTCGATGATGGTTGACAAATGAGGTAGGTACCATGTTAAATTGGTAGAGTAGATTGATTTTGGTAAATGCAACCGTATTCAGTATTTGGTTGTGTGGTGATTATTTGTTTTATGGATAGTGGTTGACCTAGGTTTAGGTTTTGGATAGTTGTGGTTAAATTTGAGGTTGATTTTGGAAATTAAAAAGGATAGGGTAGTTATGGTAGGGTAGAATAGGTATAGGTAGAAGTATTTTTGATTGAGTATGGTCTTTGGGTGGGTGTTTGGGAAGGGTAAGTTTGGTGGATCATCATCGATCATGTTGTAGTGATCATTGATAGTCATATTCGACCATCACCAGTCACGATCAACCATCACAAGTCGATAATGGATCATCGTAGGTCATTGTGTGGTGACCATCAATGGTCAGTCTCATAGCTATCAACAGTCACTATGGCTATTAGTTATTGTCAAATGTTGGATAAGATTTTGAAAATTTGGTGAATGTTTAAGGATTTTGAATGAGTTAGGGTCTAGGTTAGGTAGTGTTATGAATGTTTGGTTAAAATTGATGTCAAAGGTTTTGTTTTATGTTTAATAGGTAGTAGTTAAAGGTTAATGGTGAAGGTTAAGGTCAAGGTTAATATTATAGGTTAATAGGTAATGGTTAAAGGTTGGACGTGAAAGGTAGTAGTTATGTTGTAGGGTGAAGGGTAATTAGGGTAGGTTAAAAAAAATGGTGGCACTAAGTATAGGTGAATTAGTAAAATAAGTATAATTCATAGGCACAGTGTGTCAGTGGATGAAGGCTTCTATTATTAAACCTTGCAGGCATAAGAGAGGATCAAGATGTGAGATCAGATGTCTTAGAACTTTGATGAAATTTAGTGAGGGATGATCATAGCAAATTGGACCCATATGGAGGAGGTATATCTTGGTGGTATTATGCATTACCAACATGTGCTTTATGATGAGGTGATGATAGTGGCACTCATATAGAGATGGGATCCTATCACTAACACCTTCTTACTACCTATAGATAAGATGACCATCTTACCTGAGGATATCCATAGGATTACATGGCTACCCATATGGGGTGAATTGATTTATCATATTGAGAAGGAGGAACAGGATGATTTTATGGAGATTTTATACAAAGATGACCTTAAATTTATGAGGTGGCATTTAGGAGGTTTTAGCTATACTCTGATATACCAGAGGTATAAATGTGATAGGCATCTATTGATGGTGATGATGATAATGGTCTCATGTTATGTTGTACTAGATTTGAGCAGTGGGAGGTTCCATTATTTATTGCAAGGGATGTTGGTTGAGATGTTTTTAGGCTGCATAGAATTTGGGTGGGTGATTATGTTGCTAATTTAGATTTATAGGGAGTTGTGGGGATTCTAATCTCACAAGAGGTATGGGATCAGTGTTAGATTTGTTCTCCAATATTGGGCTTATGAACACATTTGGGTACTGAGGTTGATGGGGCTACTATGGGAGGGGTATGCTTAGATGGAATTTTGAGTTGGATTTATATGGTAGATAAATAATTTTTACCTCTTAAGACCAAGTGGAGGGGTTCATGATATTAACTAGTTAGAGGTTTATTGGATGCCTTGGTCATCAGAGATGTGATTGGAAGACCATATGATATGTTTCTTGAGTAGGCACACTACAAGAGATAGACACTATCATTACAGAGCTATCGATGGATCTACAACAAGAGGGATGGTGAAATAGAGCTCATTCCTTTTGATAGGGTATGACAATAGTTCAACCTAGTTTAAAATATTTTAGGTCCATTCTTCAGATATAGATAGGAGGATGCAAAGTTCCTACTTCTTGAACCACAACTAGTTCACATTTTTATTGATCATGAGGAGTTGCCTATGAGGATAGATAGGGATGATGCATGTGTTACATAGGCCTACCCTGCATGGTACCCAAAACTCTATGTAGTGGCCAATTTTGGGGGTGATGATGGTAGTTAGCAAGTGATGGATGTTGGCCTAGCTAGTAGAGGTGGTTAGAAAGCTCAAGTGTAGTGGGTTACCCCATATATATAGCTAGTGACTACTTAGAGGGATCAGGCATGAGTGACACTAGCCATGGCATATGATTCTATGGAAGCATTATAGGCATCCTTGGTAGTGGCATAGGTTTAGTTGGACACTATCATAGGTGAGAGGGATCAGGATAGAGCTATGCTAGCCTTGGTGATACAAGAGAGATATTCTCTCTACTAGGTAGGGGGTGGAGTACCAATAGCCACCGAACTGGTAGTGATGATTCCCATGTAGAGATACATAGTGAATATGGAGGAGTTATGGTATTATGAGGCCATAGTCTTTATGCATTGACCTAATGAGTATTGATGGGGTGAGTATAAAGCTAGGATAGTAGGAGGCATATGAATATTAGCACTAGGTTAGTGGGCTACTTTTATAGGTGGAGAAATAGGTGTAGGAGGGAAGGCTCTAGGAGGCAGTGGTGCCTCAAGTTCTTAGTTTGTTTAGGAGACATTTTACTTATTATGTATATGATTTTTGATACCAACATGCGAGCTGATGTAATGAAATGTATATTTTGAGAGAGATATGTATATTTTTGTACATGATGATGTTTATTTATGAGACATAGATGTTTATGGCTTATGGTTCATAATTATGATGTTCATGTTGATTATTGATGATGTTATATTGATTATGGTTATGCTCATGATGATGTGAATGTGGACTCACCTAGTTAGGCATGCAATGATATGTCTCTTTATTCATGTTTATGATAATGTTTGGTTATGGATTTGATGCTATTTCATGTGAGTATAATGAGAACGTGATGTCATTGATGACTAGGATGATGTTTATGACATTTATGATTATGGTTATTGATGATGTTATGTATGGATGTGATGATTTAATTTCATGTTTGAGATGATCATGTTTATGACATTAACATGATGATGTTTATGCTGAAATTTGATGAGTATATGCTTCATTATTTAGATTTAGACATGTGGTGAAAATGGTTTATTGATCATTATTCATGGATGTTATGATGTTAATATGATGTTGGTGTTATGGATTTTATTGATGGTTATGATTATGGTCATTTTGTTTAAAGTGAAACACATAAAGTAAGTTAAGTAATAAAACCAGATGTGAGAAAGAGAAGATAATAAGAGACAAACATTTAAGTGAATATATCAACTAGTATGAGAGGATAAGAAGAGGGCACGATGCTTATTCTTTGGAAATGATTAATACAAACCAAATTTGGATTGTCTTAAGGAAAATAATCCATTTAAATGCTTTTCATTATTGTTCATTATTTGGTTAAAAAAGTGTCTTGATCACATAATGTCAAGTAAGCTCAAAATCCCTTGCTTATAGTGCATAAAGGGGAAATGGATGAAAATGGATCCCTTTTTTAAGACTAGCATGCCTCTTCTGGAAGTTATTGAAGAATTAATATAAACAAGTCTATATCATATAAGGTGTAGACTGATCGATATAGGAAGTCTACGCATGAGACCCAGTTGTGGCTTTCCAAATTAATTTGCTTTTGAGACCTGATTGTGATTTTCAAAATTATTTTACCTTTTTAATGCTTGATAATGGGTCTTTTTATATTTTATTGTTATTTGGGAGGGTTGGGGAAGTTGATCGATGTGGGAAGATTACAAGAAATTGCTATACTTTGACAAATTATTTACTCAACCATCCTTCAAGGGAGTGGTCTAAGTTTGTGTGATTTTTTTAATGCCTTTGGTATATATCCTTTAAGGGAGTAGTCTACCTTACTTTGAGAAATTTTGATATGTTTTTGGTAGCTATCCTTCAAGAGAGCAGTCTGTGAATGCTAGGAATGACCCATGCTTATTTTTGGTTATGATTTTGCTTCTTTTATTTTTTGTTTTATTTTTTGCTTGAAAAAGACTTGCTTATATAAGATTAAAGGTTCACCTTTATGAAGGCAAAACTAAAATAAAAAGAAGATTGATTATGTGTAAAGAGGTTTAGGTGATAATGACCATGGGAATCCATCTTATAATAAGGGTAAAAAGTACCATGAGAATCATGGGTATAGCTGTGGTACCCATTATTCAAGATTATGTTATGATTGTGATTGATAATTACATGATTTAGTTTTAATTGATTACCCCTAAAATAGGAAGATGAATGTAGTTTGAAATCAAGGGATGATCTTAAGTTAGGCAAAAGGTAATTTTGATCCCTTTTAACAAAAAAAAGATGTAGATATGAAGCATTAAGGGGCTCATGCTCTAGATTTATCTAAAGAGAGGATAACCAGTAAACTCCTGATCCATACTTGTGCATTATGATATAAGGTCCAAGCCAATTGAAATAAAATTTTCCCCACTTATTTTTTTTTCATATTGGTGATATGTTGTTTTTCCTTTAAGATAAGATCTCTGATATTAAATTCTCACATTTTAAAGTGCTTATCATAATAACTTTTGATGCACTCTTGATAAACATGAATATGGTTAAGATCAACTAAATGATGCTCATTAAGTAGCTCAAGTTGGGTTAAAAATTCTTGATGGTATTGTCTTTAGAAATGATATCTTGCATGTATATGCAAAAAGAATGAATTTGGACTTCAAGAGGCAAGACAACCTCCACTCCAAACAAAAAATATAAAGGGGTAGCAACTGTAGGGGTTAGAATGCTAGTACAATATGCCCATAAGGCAAAGGAGATGTGTAAATGCTAGTCTGAACTAGATGCATTGATCATTTTAGTTAGCATGTTATTGAGAGTTTTGTTGGAGGCTTCTACCTATCCATTTTCTTGAAGATCATAGGGTGAAGAGAAACTTAACTTGATACCAAATGCATCACAAAGACCTTTGACTTGTTTTTTTAAATATTTTCCATTGTTGGTGATGTTTTTGTGAGGAACATTAAAATGAAAGATGATGTGATGATTGATAAAATTGATAATCTTTTTATCTTTGATTGAGATAAGAGGAATAGATTCTACCCATTTGGTAAAATATTAGGACATAGTGATGATATATTGGTGTTGCTATGAAGAATGGGGGTTAATTTCACCAATAAGATCCAAACCCCATTGTGAGAAGGGCAAAAAATCTATGGATACACAAAAATGATGGCTAGGTGCATGATGTAAATTGGTAGGTTATTGACATTTAACACACTTTTTCACGTAATCTCATCAATCTTGGTTAAGGGTGGGCCAATAATAGCCAAGGTGAAGGATGAATTTAGTGATGAAAAGGCCATTAAAGTGTCCCCCATAGATCCCATAATGTTTTTTCCTAATATCATGAGAGGCTTCGTGACTACGTAGGCAACAAAAGAGGAGACCATCAAAGCCATTTTTATAAATATTCCCCCTTGTATGGTATAACATGAAGTATTCTAGATAAATGCTCGTTGAGCATTTCTATAAAGATCAAAAGGAATGGTGGAAAGGTTGAGATAGTTAAAGATCTGTTGATACAAAAGGTCAGGTTGGGTATCATCCACATTAAAGATGGTGGGTAAGTCTAATTTGACATAAGAGGGTTAGGTAAGTCTATGGATGATGATTGATAAATTAGATTTAGAGGGTGTAAACAAGATCTGAGAAGCGAGGAAATCCATTGTATCGATAAACTTATTCATAGATCATTGAGTGGTTTAGATATGGTAGTGTTCAAATGATGCTAAGAGTATGCCAACTAATTATTTTTACTATTGAAAAACATCATTATTGCATTGATAAGATTCATTTATTTGATTGACTACAAGTTGGGAGTCATCAAATATGTTGATCATTTTGAATCCTAAGGCTAATGAAGTTTGGAGGCCTATCACTAGGGATTCATACTCAACCATGTTATTGGTATATTTAAAATATAGCTTGAAGGATAAAGGAAGAGGTTTATCATGAAGGGGGATAAGGATAATTTTGGTTCTCCCACCACATTTAGACTTTGATCTATCAAAGAACATGGTCATTTGATAGGTGAATCTTGCATGAGAAATGGTTGTGATGGACTCATCGAGAAACTCAAGAAGAGGTGGTTGATCATTAGCTAAGGGTGCTTAAGCCAATTGGTTGATAATGAATTACCATTTAATTAAATTCTACTAAAGGAACTCAAGGTTAATCTTAGCTAAAATCATGACCCACTTGGCCATACATTGTTTCTAGTATGGCTTAGAGTGCATGTACTTGAGTGGATTGGTATTGGTTATGACATAGGTATTATGGTTAAGAAGGTAGTATTGAAGTTTGGTGGCTATAAAGACTAGGGCAAGGTAAGGTTTATCAATATGGGTATACCAAGTTTCATACTCTACAAGCATGTGACTAATGTAGTAGACAACTTGCTCTTGATGTTGTTCATCTCGATGAGCAAGCATTACCCCTAAGGAGTGGTTGATGGAATAGATATAAAGGTGAAAGGGTTGATATTCTTTGGGAAGAATGAGAATAGGTGGAGATAAAAGGTATTATTTAAGTGAATTAAAGTCCTTTTGAAATTTTTTCCACTTAAAAGATACACCTTTCCTCAGAAGGTGATGTAAGGGTTGATGCCAGTCTAAATGCTGAGATAAAGAAATGAATGGATTGGAGATTACCTTACAAGATGTGAAGTTGTTTAAGGTGGGTAGGAGGTGGCATGTTAAGGATTGCTTTGATTTTATCTAGATTGACTTTGATTCCCTGAAGGGATATGATATATCCAAGAAGCTTTCCTCATAATACCCCAAAAATGCACTTCTTAGGGTTAAGGCATACATGGTAATGGATAAGTCACTCAAATATAATCTTGAGAATAACTAAATGATCTTTACGATATTTGAATTTCCCAAGAAGTTCATCAATATAATCTTAGACAATTTTTTGTATAAGGTCATGAAAGATGTATGTCATAATGCATTGGTAGGTTTCATCAACGCTCTTTAGTCTAAAAAGTATGACCCTATAACAGAAAGTCCCCCATGGGGTGATAAAGGTGGTTTTGTGTTAATCTTTAGGGACAATTAGGATCTGATTGTAACTCAAGAATCCATCCATTAGAGATAACATCTCATGGCCAACTGTAAGGTCAACTAGTTGGTCAATGTTTGGTAGAGGAGATTCATCCTTTGGTCAAGTGAGTTTGAGGTCATGAAAGTCCACAAAAATACATAATACCCCCATGGCTTTGGTGACATACATAACATTTGAGACCCATTGGGGGTAATCAATGGGTTGAATGAAATTGATGAATAGGAGATATTGAATCTCTTATTTGATAAAAAGGGTGCATTCATCGAAGTTTTTACCCAACGGGCTTGGCATCATGGTTGGTGACTATATTGTGGTGGCAATGGAGGGTTTGATTCTTGGAATGTCACTATAAGACCAAGAAAATGCTATGTTGTGGTACTATAATAAGGAGGGGAATTCTTTAAGATCCTCAGAATTTAGTGATTGGCTAATTTTGACAATGTATAGGTTGTCTAGAGAGCTTAAGTTGATATCTGTAGACACCTAAAATTGGTCACTAATAACCTCCAATCGGTATTTTGGCTAATTTCCACCCAAAATGTACAATTTAGCCTAAAAAAACTAAAACACACAAAATGTTGTCAAAATGATATATTCAAGTGCTGATTTTGGCTAGGGTATCCCTAAATGGGGCAATGTAATTTATGGGCAAGCTAACTTTGACTAGTTCATTTTGAGTCAAAATGCCAACTTTGCACCTACTGCTCTAGACTGCTCTTTCCTATCAAATGTTTTACACAATACTAGTGCCTTTTTTATTTGTTTTTGGAAATATTATAAATGGGAATACACATCTAATGCATCTAATGTAGACTTCCAATTTTAATCCAATCAAATTTAGGACCAATAACAAGACATTCTAATCAATTTGGGTAATTTGTGCATAAAGTGCTTAATCATGCTTAAGATATAATTAACCCAAATCAAGGCCTAATCACGAATTCCATATAAACTTGTTGAAAATTTGTTTTTGAAATGAATATTAAATATCTACATCATCAAGTGACCTCATTTCTTGGGAAGACATCCCTAGGCCACAAACACCACAAATATCAAGACTCATGCCCTCCATGCCTCATCAATGCCCTCCATACCCCTTAATTTCCCCTTCTTCTAATGTCATGATGAGGATAATTTGAAACTTAATACTAAAAATTAATCTTCAACCACACATCACAATCTTGAGATGGACGGTTGAGGTTGATTATGATCAAATCCAAAAATCTATAAATAGGAGGCCTAACAACATCATTTCTAAGCTTAATTAGTGCAAAGTTATAACATAGGATTGGTTCTAAAAGATTCATGAAACTAGTGTTATAATGCCAAATTGACTCCAATCCAAGCCAAGCTACAAGACAAAGGTTCCAAGAGGAGATGAAGGTAGCCACACTCCATTGAAGAAAACCTCTTGAAGCACAAGCCGAGCAAGCCACCATTACAAAGGTATTTGGAGTATCCAAAGAAGGTGAAAGAAATTCTTATGTGTCATTCCTTGATTTTTAGTTGTACTTGTCATTTTATTTTGTTAACTAAGCTCTCCCTAGTGTCTAGGCCTAGAGATGTTATGTTATTAGTGTGTTTATTTCACTTTGTTTTCATTTTGAAATGAACACCATACTAACCATCCTCTCTTGAGTCAAATTACTAGATCATATAATGGTATGCCTAGTGGGATTGGACGCATCTCACACATGAACAATATCATTTTGCATCTTTAAAATATTCATTTAGACCTTTAAAACTCTTAAAAATTGATTTTTTAACTTTATTTTGCCATTTTTTGTTGCCATGGGTTTACACAGTAACTGGTGTCAGAAAGAAATATCATCATTGGTTACTTGGCTCAATTGATGTTAGTTAGTAGAAATGAGATCAGTTAGATCTTGGTTGGACATTACCAATTTTGGTGGTATATAACTGACGTTGGTCACTGTGTTTTCTTAAAAACACAAACCTGAGAGCTATTTTAAAATACTTAGTTTGGGGTCATACAAACTCCATTTTGGATTTTTTTTTAAACCCACATATTTTCTCCTAAATTTTCAAAATTTGGAATTAGTTTAGCTTCACGTTTCATATTTGTTTTAAAAAATTTGGGAAATCCATTTAAAATGTTTCTAATCTAACATATTTAATTTTGGGATGATGCCTTAAGGGTAGATAGGTAACTAACGGATTTTAAGTTTGATAAATCATGTTTTAAAACATATTTTTCATGATTTAAAATGAATTAGGAACATTATTTTGGTGCTTAAAGTAACATTTAAGGTGCCTAAATAAGTTTTTTTTATCATTATTTTTCAAAGTTACAACTAAGACCAAGGGGTCAAATAAACACCAACAAATCTTTCATTTGGGCTTAAAATTGAACACACTTGTCATTTTTGTCTTCAATAGTTATTTGATCTAATTTTTGTTTGGCAAGAAGACAAATGTTGCATGTATTCTCTTCCATTTTTCCCCTTTAGGGAACCCTTGGAATCAAAAATGCCATTTTTATTACAAGTAGCCTAGTTCAAGGCTTAGAAAGAAAGTCATCTTAAGCACTCCCCAAAAACTCATCAAAGTTTGGGTGACCTTGAAAATGACCCTAAAGTCTTTCTACTTTCATGCTTTCTTTATTTTTATGCATCTTGGCTTACGATGGGGACTTTATCACCTCCCACAAGTTCTTTAGGGAAGCTTTGAATTAGGGTTTCACCTCCTGACATTAAATTCATTTGGATCCTTTGAAGTTGTACATGAGATGTAGTGGCACTTTGGACATCACACTGCAATGAGTGAACAATAGGATGTAGTGGTTACAAAAAGGACTAGACCTTTTTTCAACAAGTCAAGTGATACGGACCCAAAATCCATGCTTTTATTTTGCATTATTTGGCATGAAAGTAATTATGCAATTGATTCCCCTAGAGACATTTGAAACTTGATAGTTTAGTCAACCCCACATACCATACACTTTATAGGATTTGGACAATTATACTTAGTGTATTTTGGTAATTTTTTCTTGGTATGCTTTGAGACTAAAACTTGTTTTTTTGTTCATAAGCCATGTCAAAATAATGCATTTGAGTTGTGAAGGGTAGTGTTATGCTGCCCAAATCATGTCAAACTATTTTGCCTTTTGAGTCTTTTGAAAACATAACATTGACCACATCAGTCAAGCATGTTTATGCTATTAGGCTACTCAATTTATTTCAAGACTTGTTTACCATTGTATCAAAACTATTTGTTTCAAACCATTTTGTGTATACCATTTAGACCTTTGTCTTGTGCCACCATGTTGTCCAATCTTGTATAGCCTGTTTAAGTAAAATCTTAGTTTTCAACATTGAGTTTTCAATTAGCCTTGTTAATTTTGGATCCAAACATTGATTGATTTTTTTTTAGGCCTCAATTCATAGGGTTGATACATAGATATTTCTCTTTTGGGTTGCATAACTTCAGTTAATCGATTACCCAAAATTAAAAATTGTTAATGGTTTTTTTGTTTAAAGCCTATCCTCATCATTATTTTGCCTTTATTTGGGAGAACACAACCTTTCTCAAAGAGCCTTTTGTATTTTGCCTTATGCCAATTGATCATGTTTATGTTTGATTCTATGTGCCAGGTCTATGTCAAATTTATTTTCAAACTTGTTAGATTAAATCAAATCACATTAGCCTTTGTTTCAAGTTTAGATTTTGACACCTTTTGGCCAAAAGTCCTAGCACATGCCTATTTGTTTGATCCTATATTTTGACTCCACATTTGGACAAAAGATCTAGCAACTCAACTTTTCCCTTTCCTAGTTTAGACCTTATTTGGAACACTTTGACATGCCAATTTTTATTTAAACACTTGACCTTTTATGCATATAACATTTGACATTAGACTATTTTATGCCAAGTTTTATCACCAACCATTATGGAAACATATCTCCCCTTTCAGACCACATTGGAGATACAACTCCACCCCTTCAACCAAATTAGACCAAGTTTGAACCATTTATCCTTTGGACATAATTTTTTAGAGTTTGTACAAATCCAAGTCTTTTTGTTTTCAGAGCTTTTATCATTTACTTGAATATTTCTTGCCATACTTATAGTGGAGTCACTTTCAATCCAAATTATGATAGAATGGCCACAAAAAAATGACTTTTATGGCTTTTTTTAAGACCCTAATGATGCTAATATGGTTTATGAGACAGATTGATATCTGTATCATATTAATCATTCATGGGAACAAAGTCACCAAATAACTTATGATCCAACTTGAGACCTTGATTGGTATGAAGCAGCTTGTGAAGAGGACTTTGAAGACCCAACTATAGATAATGTTGTTTGGGATAGAAATCCATATAGTCTTTATGATAATTAGTACATGGAACACAACCAAGAACTAGCTTATGATCCAACTCACAACTGAGATGATATGGTTTATGAGGAAGACTTGGATGCTTTTTCTTGTGAAAATAATCAAGTTCTATGACATCTTTTTGTTATCCAATCATCACCTACCCATAACCCTCCTTTAGATTATACAAGCTATCAATCTTTGTAATATCTAAAGAATATAATTTCTATACCAAGACCTCATCCTTTAATTTTTGCAACAAATCAAGCTCCACAACACCCCTTCATCATTCTAGGACCTAGTCCTTTAGCTTGTATGAGCAATCAAACCCCACAACACCCTATCATTACCATCTCAAGATGTTTTCCTTTGGCTCATGAGAGCAATCATGCTCCCTAATGCCCTACCATTATATAACCATAGGACATTCCTCCTCCAGTGCCAATCCTAACCAAACCTCAATCGATCTAGTCATTCAAAGACCAAGCTATATTCAAAATAGGTATTTTCCAACTCATTAGAAACCAAATCCAAGGGAACCAACCAATCAAAGATGTTTTTGTTGAATCAATCATTTATAATAAGTCAACCTATGATAAATTGCCTATTGATCCTATACCAGTTGTTAAGGAGACTCACTCTGATGAGTCAGTCTTTATTGAGTCACTTCTTAATGATTATAAATACCTTTGGGTAAATCATTACCTTGACCAGTGCTTATTTTTCAAAATCCTCCTATTGACAAGCCAGTCTCTAAGGAGTTTTCTCTTGACCTATTTCCCATCCTAGAGGGGACTCATTTTGACAAAATAGTTTTTGTGGAGCCCATTATGCCATCACAGGATATTACTTGTCCAAAACCAAATATTCAACAAGACATTATTATAACAAAGTACCCATCAGATGAAGAATCAAAATTAGAGTCAAGTTATATTCTTGAACTGACATCATATTTAACATCAAAATCAGAATTAACATTAGTCTCAACATCAGTTTCAGATTCCCTTGAGTCAAAATTAGATTTAGAAGAAGAATATGTTCATCACTATTACAACATTGGTTATGCATGTCTCATAGATCAATTCAAATATATTTGTTATCCTTCTATAGTTTTGAGGATGAGTACTTCAACATCGACACAAGTTCTCCTAATATCTTTTATGAGGATTTTGCATCCTCTCCCCATTCTATTACCATTCCACATGCCATTACCATCAACCAAAATAGCCATATTATTGACATTCCATCTTCCACTAGTATCGATTGGGATTGATAGAATCACACATTGTTGAACTACATCCATGGTGACATAGTAGTTAAAGAAGAGCAAGGAGGCCAAGACAACATTTATGTAGCATAAGAACACTCTCCTAAAAGGAACTTTTAAAAGGCACTAGGGGACAATCCAAGTCAGAACTTAGCATCTTCTAGTGAGACTTTTTTAGAAGTGCTAGAAGACAATCAAAGTTAAAAGTCCACATTCCTTAGTGAAACCTTCTCTAAGGTGCTACAAGATAATCAGGATAACTTCATTGGTGAAAACCTCATTGAGGCACCAATAGTTGAGCATAAAAGTTCTTCATTATTTATTGAAGACAAAATTAAAGATCAAATCAAACCTAATCAGATGGTAGCACTCTCAAGATCAAAAAATAAAAAAACGTGGTGGTCCTATCGAGAGAACAAGTATTTGGCCCCACCACAAACAAAATATGTTAAATCTGACATCAACAACATTACATGTGACTGAAAGTCTTGATCTTCATTTATTTCCCCACCATCATATATTTCATTAGTATTTACCATTCCATTTCACAATCAAACCTACCATTCATTTTTTGTCCTCTTTTACCATCCATGATTGAACTTTCCTTCTTTCCTTTGTAGAGGATACAAAGATACCTTGTCTTGATGCTTAGAGGAATCAAAATCAATGACCAACAAAAATCAAAAAAGCATTCCTAGCAACCAGATCTGCATCCAATTCTTGATAGAGTAGCTATTCAGATGAGGTGTGGGATAACAATTAACATGATCAAGTATTCAATTTGTATCATTTTTTTATTAGGATGTGCATCTCCATCTCAACAAGAATAATAGAATCATATACCATTTTACCATATCTAGGCCAAAAACATGTATCATAGCATTTCCATTGTTACATATCCATTTTCTATTATCAGAGTAACCAACTATTCACCCCATCACTTGGGGGCAATCCTCTTACCATTTTATCCAATCTATCAAAAACCATCATTATCCTTAGCATCCTTTTTTTAGTCATCCTACCCAATCCTATTTTGATCTTAGCTAATTTAGTTCTTCCTACACTTTTTATGAGAGGATTCTGATCAAGTTTCAATAATAAATCCAATCCATGTTTATAATGATATTCTATGAAATTAGTGTGATAGTTGATCTGGCAAGATATCTTTCATCCTACCAAGTTTGTTTATGTGAACCTACTTATAACCACCTATGGGAAAATTAGTGTCTCACTAGTCTTGCTACTAATTATATCTATCTATGGGAAAATTAATATCATTGACCTATGCCTTTGTATCCTAGTTATAACCTCCTATGGACAAACTAGGGGAAATACTTGTTTAACATGTATTGCCACATCACCTTGCCTTCACTATTTTTATTTAACTGGTCATTTTTTGAGTTTGAGAACTTATTGGGACCTAATTGGTTTTTCTCCACCTTCTGTGTGGATGGAATTACTATGACTTGAGGTCATTTTAGGACTACGTGGGTAATGCTCAATTCATGTTGAGGTCACCTCAGTCCCCTTTTTAAATGCTCTCACCATTTTGTAAGCAACCTAAGCCAAACACTCTCACCATTTTGTGAGTAGGTATCTTGTCATTCTCTAACGAGTTAAGATACCTCAAAATACCAAAAACATTCATAACATTTTAAAAATCCAAAAATATTTGTCTTGTCTAAGCCTAGTTAGTTATCCTTGATTCACTTTCTTGGGGCATTGTCATTGTTAGGATGCTTTCTATTGCTTTTAGGCTTTCTATTTTGTTGTTTATTTCAATTTATTTGTTTGTTTATTTATTTATTTTTGTTTATTGTTTGTTTGTTTGCTTTCCTATTTTTTTTCTTTCAACATTGTTGCCTCAACTTAGTCTACATGTGTTCATTGGTTGATTCCTTACACACAGTTTTTTTGAGTCTATCCATATTCATACATCAACATTGTCATCATGGTTTCTATCATTGGTGCATTATTTTCAAGTGTTTATTAGATATTAGGAGTTATTCCTTATGAATATTTTGGGATAGTATTTATGGTGTTCTATCATGAATCCTACCATCACATGTTATAATAAAAATTAGCTTCATGAAGTTCTACAATCAATGGAGCCACAAAAGTTTATCCTTGTCACCTTGGTAAATCATTCCATCCCACCCTTGATCAATATTAACCCATTGGTAATTCTAGTTGTGTCATTGTTAATCAGGATGAGCATCTCCTCATTGGTAGGTACAACTGAATCATTCACACTAATCAATCTTATTCTTCTATTCATCTCTTTCTTCATTTTGTTCTCACGCATCTTTAATATGTATTATAGGTTATATCCTTTAGTTATGCTTGTTAATCAACCCTAAATAGTGTAGAATCATCTTAAGCCAATCCAAGTCATCTTCATGATTATAACCATTTATGGGAAAAACATTATTTGGGCTTTTATTCTTGATTATAACCACCTTTGGAAAAAACAACATCCTTTTTATATCAATGCATGCAATCATTTTCTCATTTGGATTAATCTCAACCATAGGTTATTTCTACCTTTTTTATTTTTTCTTTTTGAGGGACCATCCATCAACAAATGTGACTACCACTCCTTCAAGGGGACATCATCATAGGTTTCTAAAAAACCATTTGGAGCTTTGTTCTTCAACCATCATCTTCTTTTTGGCATACAAGACCTTTTCATTCTTTGAGAAGACATTATTGTGCTTATAGCTTATAACACCTTCCAAAATAGGGGAAAATTTTAAACACCTAAAATTGGCCACTGATAACCTCCAATTAGGCTTTTGGCCAATTTCCACCCAAAACACACAATCTAGCCTAAAAACACTAAAACATGCAAAATGATGTCAAAATGATATATTCAAATACCAATTTTGGCCAAGGTATCCCTAAATGGGACAATGTAATTTATAGTCTAGCTAACTTTGATCAATTCATTTTGAGTCAAAATGCCAAATATGCACCTACGTGCTCTAGACTGCTCTTTCTTATCAAATGTTTTGCACAAGACTTGTGCCTTTGTTATTTGTTGTTATCAAGATTCTAAATGGAAATATGCATCCAACACATCTAATGTGGACTTCCAATTATAATATAGTCAAATTTAAGACCAATAATAAGGCATTCTAATCAATTTGGGTAATTTGTTCACAAAGTGCTTAATGATGCTTAAGAGCTAATTAATCCAAATCAAGGCCTAATCAGGAATTCCATGGAAACTTGTTGAAATTTTTTTTTGGAAATGAATAATGAATATTTGCATCATCAAATGACCTCATTTCTTGGGAAGACATCCCTAGGCCATAAATACCACAAATATCAGGATTCATGCCCTCCATTCCTCATCAATGCCATCCATCATGCCCTCCATGCCTCTTAATTTCCCCTTCTTCCAATCTCATGATGAGGATAATTACAAACTTAATTCCAAAAATTGAATTAATCCTCAATCTTGAGATAGATGGTTGAGGTTGATTTTTATCAAATCCAAAAATATATAAATAGGAGGCCTCATAACATCATTTCTAATATTAATTAGTGCAAAGTTATAATGCAGGATTGGTTCCAAAAGCTTCATGAAACTAGTGTTATAATTCCAAATTGATTCCAAGCCAACCCAAGATACAAGCCAAAGGTGCCAAGAGGAGATGAAGGTAGCCACACTCTATTGAAAAATACCTCTTGAAGTACAAGCCAAGAAAGCCACCATGACAAAGGCATTTGGAGCATCCAAGGAAGGTGAAAGTAATTCTTGTGTTTTCATTCCTTACTTTTTAGTTGTTCTTATCATTTTTTTTTATTAACTAAGCTCTCCCTAGTGTTTAGGCCTAGAGATGTTATGTTATTAGTGTGTTTATTTCACTTTGTTTTCATTTTGGAACTAACACCATACTAACCATCCTCTCTTGAGTCAAATTCCTATATCACAATATCCATGGTGGATTCACTAAACATGGTTGAAGTCTCAAGAAGAAGAGATTTATGGATAGAAGAGTCTAGTATACCAAGATAGGTGAGAATAGAATCCTCATCCTAACATTGGATAACATTAATGGTAGGAGAGTCATCTCCTATCATCTCAAGGTGGGTTAGAGGAATGGTTATGGTTTTCCCTCCTTTTGATAAGTCAAGGTTCTAAGGCTAATCATGTTGATGAAAAGAAATGGTTAGGGGGGATGATATTGAAATCCTTAGCTATTGATGGTGGAGTAGATGGTGAGGATGGGATTTCCTCATCAATGACGATAGAGGAATGAGAATTTTATTATCTTATTAGATAGAGGAATGAGAATATTATTGGGTCTGTATGTCATATTACATGATGTGAAAGGTCTTGGGTCAACTTATATGGTAATAAATTTACCATCATGCTTAAATTTGATGCATTGATGTAGGGTGGCTGGCACATAACCCATGGAATGAATCCAAGGGAATCCCAATAATAAGTTGTATTAGAATTATCCTTATATTACAAAGAAGAGCTCAAGAAGGGTGTGGGGTCTTAGGTGAATGTAAATGATAATATTTATTAGAGTTATGGCCATGATATCATTGAATGATTCAAGCACTACTGAGGTTTCTGACATGATGTTCTCATGTAACTTGAGTTAATTGTAGGCATGGGAGGAGATGATGTTGATGTTAGCCCCTCCATAAATCATAAGCCTCTTGGTGCAAGTCTAGTTGATATAGATGATAGTGAAGAGGGGAGGATCTGGGTCATCTCGATGGATGGAAGGTATTTCTAAATCTTTAAAGGTGACAAGGTTAGAAAGGTGGAGAGCTCCACTAAAGGCTATTAGAGGTTGTAGGTCTTTTAGTCTAACCTCTATATATTACAATGCATTTATCATTATTTGATGATGATGGGGTAAGGTGTTAATTGGTTTATATAAATTCATCTTTACTAGTGTCTAGTTAAGTTATTTTAAAACTACTTATTGGATTGATTTAGATGGATTGGAGTGAGAGGGTCCCAAGATGGATACTTGGGTTTAGTTGAAGGTAAATGTGTTTGGTGTTGGTCAGGTGGTTGGGTGGAGGAAGGGGGATATGTACATAGAATGGACACCTTTATCTTTCCCTTATCCTTAGGTTGATCATGTGATTGTTTAACCAAATAGATGGTATCAATTGGGGGAGGAGTCAGGTTAGATGGTTGCATCAGTTTCTCTTCATTTTGAGGTGAGAATGGAGGGGTAGGTAGGTGTTGGTAAATGGTTATTATGTCTTGGATCAATTTTAGGCTCATTAAAAGCTCATTTTATAATAATTCATCATCATGATATAGCTAATGGGCTACCACTCTGAGAGATTTATAGTTATCCATGTCATACCCAAGTGTTTTATGGTATGAACATACTAATTTATCATTGTACCAATATGGTTTAGGATTGTGTGGGTCAAATTTTTTGATAGGTGGCAAGGTTATGTAGGATGCTTATAATATCCTTTGTAGGATGGTTGAGTAAGACTCAAGCAATCGTGGAAAAGGTGTGGGTACCTTAGTTTTGGGAGTTGAGGTAGAAGCCCTTTTGGGAGTGGACTTGGTGGTAGAGGTTTTGGGTAAATGATAATTCTTGGTGGATGGTTTTAGTTTTGGTAGAAAGGTTGAGAGTTTTGGGTTAGAAGGTTTTTTGGTAGACATTTGGGAGATAAGCAGTTTGTTTATATCTAGTTGGGAGATATGAGATATGTTCATGGGTGGTGCAGTGAAAATAGACATAGATGAAAGTAGGAGTGATGATGCAACCAAAAGTGGTGGTTGGGTTTTGATTGGGTTGGTTGGCTTATTGATTAAGGTAGAGGGGTGAGGTCCCAAAATAGAGGTAAAAGTGGAGAAGGGAGGTAGAGTTTTGGGTTTTAGGTTTTTAGATGGGTTTACCTTCTTGGTTGGCTTAGTTTGGGGTTTATGTGATAGGTTTAGTGATCTTAAATCCAACTTTTCTAATGGGTGAGTAATGTTATGATTAGTAAATATTCCAAAGTTATTATTGGTTTTGGTTACAATGGTAGAAGGTGATTTAATGACATTGGGTGAGTTTGGTTATGATGGTGCTACTATAGTTTGATGGGTAGAGGTGTCTGATGTTTGGGTGGTGGTGATAGTGGATTTGAGGGTGGAAGGGGTAGGTTGATATGATAAACAAGGCTCCTATTTGGTTTTATGTGAGAGCCCAAGATGTTTCCAAAAGCTGGCTCGATCCAATTTAGGATCATATATGAATTCTAAGTTTCTAGCCAATCTAGAGAAGGGTTTATAAACGTGTTTAAATCACTTGATAGTGGATTCAAAGGATAGACCCAAGGGTTGAGGGGGAGGAATGATTACCTAAACCTTTTCATGATCAAGAGGTTCTAATATTTGACAAGGTAAGTCCTTGGTGGGAGGTGTAGGCAAGGTGGTTTCTTTCTTATGAGTGATCACTAAAGGAAGATTGGACTATTATATGATTGAGGAAAAAGGATGAAGTAGGAAGGGTTTCCTTCTCTGATGTGTATATCAAAGGAAAGGTTGGTGACCCCACTACCTCAATGAGTGGAGTTGGGGAATAGGTGATTGGGTCAATGGTTTCCTCAACAATGAGTTCACCAAAAACCATATTGATAGTATGGGCATCATGGGTATGAGAGGATTCTAATCTATTTTTGTTGTTGGTAGAAGGAGCATGGTTAGGAAATGGTTGTCTAAAGATGTCAAGTTATTGGTTTTAGGGTACATTAGGGTTATCCAACACAAGTTTCCCCTTGTCAGTGAGAGTTTGGATAATTCTCTTGAAGGTGTTAATTCTCTAAGTAGAGTAAATTATTTCTAGGTGTTACAGCTTGGGTTCCCGGTATTTTGATTA
The DNA here is from genome assembly GCA_037957365.1 of Torreya grandis. Classification (NCBI taxonomy): domain Eukaryota; kingdom Viridiplantae; phylum Streptophyta; class Pinopsida; order Cupressales; family Taxaceae; genus Torreya; species Torreya grandis. The sequence continues at coordinate 345,726 of JARHVA010000152.1, forward strand.
GAGAAATTGGAAGAATTAGATTGGTTAACAACAAGTAGAGGGGCAATCTTAAGAATAACTACATTCATGGTTCCCTTATTTTTAGGGTTGGTGTTGGTTTGGTTGTTGGTTTCAGAGGAGGAACTCTCATTTGATTTGAAGGTGGAATTCTTGTTTTTTAATTTTAACTTCCCCTAATCAATGGACATATTCTTTAGTTTTCATGCTATGGTGAAAGTTTCATCAAAGTTCCTAAAGATTTGGACCCATAAAGTAGAGGCGATGTGTCTGATGTAGGCTCAAGCAAAGAGTTTAATCATCTTGGGTTGGTGTAGAGAGAATGAAAGTTAGTTTATCAGACATCTCCAATGGGCCAAAAAGTTAGCAATGGATTCATCATCAAATTTATGAGAAGAGTAAAGATCAGTGATAGAGACTTTCTTAGAGATGTTTATGGAAAAGTTGTCTAAGAAAATATGAGTTAGTTGGGAAAAAGAAAAGGAGTGATTTTTAGTATCACTATACCAATCTAGTGATAGACCTGATAAAGACATGGGGAAGGTATGAAGAAGGAGAGCATCATCATAAGTAATCATATAACACAAATGCCTAAATGCTCTTAGGTGCTATTGAGTGTCCTCCTGACTCTGAAACTTCAAAAACTTTAGAAGTTCTCATTGAGAAGGGTATGGTTGAATGGGGATGGATGGGTGAATTGGTTCATTACAAATTTGGTCATATGACAAACTATTATGGGCTTAAAAAATGGATGATTCCAAAGTATTCATTTTATCCATTAACATTTTGACAAGGTTGGTTTGGGTTTGTGCACCCCCATAGTTGTAAGGTAGGTTGTGTTTGGTTCGGGTAGGTATAACATATGTATAGCTGGTTGGGGGTTTGAAATATACCACATATTAGTATGTGGACATGGGTGGTTGGGATGATGCCACATATGAATATATGGGGATAGGTGTTTGGGTGGAAGGTAGAGGTACATACCCTTGTGGGTTAGGGATGTAGCTTAGGTTCTGAGCAATGGGTGCTTGTTGACACATTGACATAGGTTGGGTAGGAGGTATGGTTGGGTTAATAGATAGAAGGCAAGTGGTCACTTTGGTATTGATGGGTGGAAGGGTAGAAGGTATGAGAACCACCAAGCTCTAGAATTGATTCAAAATAGGTAGGATGGAAATAGGAGGAATGGTTGTGACACTAGTAGAGGGTACTCATATAGTAAGGGAAGTGCTAGTGCCCAAAGGTTGGGTTGCTCCTACTAGGAGGGTTATTAGTTGGGGAATAAGGTGATTAGATGTTTTTTGGTTGAGTGGGTTGGTTCTGAATGGTGGTATTAGTGGGGTTATTGGTAGAGTATGATACCTAGGTGACTAAAGGTCAGGTGGAGATGGTGGCTATATAATTGTCACCCATAAGATGGGATGGCATGCCATAGGGATAGCTAATAGATGGAACCAAATTAGGGGTATGGTGGGATATGGTGTTAAGGTAATGAATGATGGCTATGGGGTTATTATCTAGAAACGTGGAAAAGTTAACATCACCTTTGGAAACCATCTAATGGATGGTAGGAATCCTAGAAGGATTATGATAACTCTATGCATCTGATATGTAATCCATGGTTAAGGAAAAAGAGGAAGATAGATGATTAAGAGGTGGGTCTTGGTTTGATTGGTTTCTTATTTGTTGCCTATTTAAAACCATGTAGATGAAGAAAGGAGGATATAAGCAATTTCACAACTCAAACAAAGAGAAGAGAAGAAAAAGTCAAGGAAATAAAACACACACTAAAGCACATTAAATCCTAAGGTAATTTTTAGTATCTCTTGTGGTTTATGCCTTAATTTTTTAAGAATAGTGTGATTGAACTTAGCTTGTAGAGCGGGTACTAGAAAATAAGTATATGGTTGGTTTTAGGTTGTGTTTAGGCTCTGAAAAGGATATATATTAGAAATCAGTATGTGGGCTTATATTGGGGCCTATCCCCTCACTTCACATAGTGTAGTGATAAGGGTGTTAGGTGATTAGACAAGATATATCAATTTCCAAAGATTATACTCAACTAGAGAGCTGAGTTGGTTCTCCCCTTGGTGATGAAATCCAAGTAGGATAGCTAGGAAAGGTGACTGCTAGGTAATGAAATACTAGTCGATCCTTATGTCAATGTTTGATACTTGATTAAGGATAAGTGGTTTAGTGTTGTGTGTGTGATAAGAGTGAAGCTAAAATTGAATTACTTTTCTTTAATTTAAACTATGTGAGCTAAACTTGCAAAGAACCAATTTTTGTAGTTAATTTTAATCACAAAAATGAAATTTTTATTTCATTGTATCAGTAGAAAACAAGAAGAAGAAACACATAGATACAACTATGAACCCAAGAAAAGACTCAAGGGTCCTACCAGGTGTGCTATAATATTTCAAAGAAATTTTTCTTATATTCTTTGGAAGGAAGAGAAAAGAAACTCGAGAAGGGTATGGTAGAAAAAAATGATATGTTGTGCATGCATTGATCCATATGGTTATAGATACTCAAAGAAATGGTTGATTACTTAAATAGTAGGGTGGATTGCCTATCAATCTAGATCCAAGAAACATGAGCTTCTTTGGAGGATGTCAATCCACAATTTTAAATAATCAAGTTTTGAAAGATAAAGTACTTGCATATATCACAGAAGATAGTGCAATGAAATACAAGAAGTGATCAATAAATAAATAGGTGAATTTAACTAATTATAGAAATAAATAGATTGATATCAATTATAAATTAATTATGTATGGCTAAAAAATAGGTTAAGGCTCTATTATCAAGTAGAGGGAAAGAAAGTTGGATTTGTTTAAGGTCTGGTGGGTGAAAATAGCTTGCTATTATTTTGACACATAGTGACTATCAGTGGTTGGGGTGACCATTGGTGATTAGGGTAACCATCAAAGGTTGGGTAAACATTTATGGTTGGGATATATTATCGATGGTCAGGGTGATCATTGACAATTACAATGGTTTTAACTAGTTTAAGAAAATTGTTAACAAGGTCATATAAATAGAGTTTTAAGAGATGGGTTTGGGTTAGGTTAACTAAAAAACATAAATAAAGTAACTAAATGATTGAGAATATATACTTAGATTTTTAGTTGTTTGATAGGACCTAAGTTCCCCAAAGCTCTGACACAACTTGTCAGAATTAAGAGCACACATGATTACCTTTGTATAAGCAACTTAAACATGCGGAAATAACCAAAAGAACAAATAACTATCAATGAGAAAACACACAGAATATGAGAGGCAACACACAATTGTATTCAACTCATTAAAAAATAAATTACAATAAAGAGATCACACTCTTCTTCCACCTCTGTGAGGCTTCCTCCTCAAGGGCTCCAAGTAACCTTCCCACCTGAGTAATCTTCTCTCATAGGTCACAACTAACAACTAACACAAGCTGTTGTTCACCTCATTGTACATCTAGTACAACCAAGTACGAACTGATACTCCAAGTAGATCTCACCATGATCCTGCTCCTGATGTATTGCTGTCACCTTGATCTTGCTCCCCCGTTGATCATGTTCTGACCCTCGCATACACACATCCCTACAGACCACCCTGATCTTACTTATCACATGTAGATCTCCACCATGATCTTGCAACACCCTACATATCAAACCTGATCTTACATACATGGGGAATCCTACTTGATTCCACCATGGGAATAACTCTCTAAGATCCACACTTGGGTTCTACAAGTTCTACACTTAGTTCTTCACTTAACAATACAACCCATGAGTCTATTAAATAGATCTCATGCATACAATAATTAGACAAGCGACTCAAAGACTCGAACTAGTCTTTATCATGCAAACTCTACGGTCACTTAACTGATTATTTGTCAATAGTAGTTTTGACCACCACAGGTGACTGACGTCGATCCCTGCCTGACTGGAGGTGACCGATGCCGGCCGATCTCCTACCGATGCTGGTTTCCCTTGCACTGTCCCCTGACCGACGTCAGTTTTGGCCTGCCGACGCTGGTGACTGTCATGCTCTAAAAACCTCCCTGTTTGCCTTACGTGAAGCTTTTAGCTCCACACCCTAATAATCTCCCACTTAGAGATAAATAGCTGCACCTGTACCTAAACCAGTACTTTGTCTAATATGCATCCTATCTTGTATTCCTCTTCAAGCTCCCACTTGAAGACAACCCACCACACTCCTTATGGTGTTAATCATGTCCCTAAATTTCTTCATTCTCAGCGTACCTTCTTCTACCATTGCTATACTCCCACTCAATCAGAAACCTGTGTGAGTAACCTATAATCAACAAACTACTAACCAGATCTGGCCATCTGTTAGTCAAACTCACTCTAAGAACATCCAACCTCACTCTGATACCATTTGATAGGACCTAATTTCCCCAAAGCTCTGACACAACTTGTCAGAATTAAGAGCACACATGATTAACTTTGTATAAGCAACTTAAACATGCGGAAATAACCAGAAGAACAAATAACTATCAATGAGAAAACACAACGAATATGAGAGGCAACACACAATTGTATTCAACTCATTACAAAGGAAACTACAATAAAGAGATCACACTCTTCTTCCACCTCTATGAGGCTTCCTCCTCAAGGGCTCCAAGTAATCTTCCCACCTGAGTAATCTTCTCTCATAGGTCACAACTAAAAACTAACACAAGCTGTTGTTCACCTTATTGTACATCTAGTACAATCGAGTATGAACCGGTACTCCAAGTAGATCTCACCATGATCTTGCTCCTAATGTATTGCTTTCACCTTGATCTTGCTCTCCTGCAAATCCTGTTCTAACCCTCACATACACACATCCCTGTAGACCACCCTGATCTTACTTATCACATGTAGATCTCCACCATGATCCTGCAACACCCTGCATATCAAACTTGATCTTACATACATGGGGAATCCTACTTGATTCCACCATGGGAAGAACTCTCTAAGCTCCACACTTGGGTTCGACAAGTTCTACACTTAGTTCTTCACTTAAAAATATAGCCCATGAGTCTATTATATAGATCTCATGCATACAATAATTAGACAAGTAGCTCAAAGACTCGAACTAGTCTTTATCATGAAAACTCTGTGTTCACTTAACTGACTGTTCGTCAACAGCAGTTCTGACCACCACAGGCGACCGACGTCAATCCCTACCTGACTGGAGGTGATCGACACCGGTCAATCTCCTGCCGATGCTAGTTTCCCTTGCACTATCCCTTGACCGACGTTAGTTTTGGCCTGTCGACACTGGTGACTATCATGCTCTGAAAACCTCCCTGTTTGCCTTAGGTGAAGCTTTTAGCTCCACACCCTAACATTTTTGATATGATGAATGGTTGAGGTGGTTGGTTGATAAACTCATTGATGGAGTCTAGGGAAATCCTGATAGAGTAATGATCCTTAGAATTGGCCAATGGATGGTAGTAATTCAAAATTATATCACACTTATTGGTTCACTATATCACTAAAATAAATGACCTTCAAAATAAAATCTAATACAAGAAGCTCTTGATAGTTATGGATGATTGATTGATTCTAGATCCAGATCCCTTTCACCTTCTCCTTCTCTCATTTTATAAGAAGGAAGGAGAGGTGAAACAATATGTTAACAAGAGGTTCAAATATAATTTCAAAATTATATTTTTCATGGATTGGCTTTCACACAAATTAGATAAAATAAATATAGAAAAGCAAGCTAGATTTGAATGGAGTTTGACTATTCAGGTGATGTAAACTTGATCATCAATAGTTAGGCCTAACTGTCAATAGTTAGGGTGACCATTGGTAGTCGAGGGTCAAAATCTAAGATTGTTCAAGGTGGGTTAGTGATCCAATTTAGCTAATCAGCTAACTAAACTCAAGTTTGTGGTCAAAGGTTTGGGGGATGGTACCTATGGGATCCTAACATGGTTTAGGGGTATTTCAACATCTAAAAATATTGTGTGAAATTTTTTAGTTTCTACAATTTATTACACTTTGTATTTCATTCCTCATCTAATCAATTTCTTTCTCATACCTGATGAACCTATGGATGGAACTTAGGATAAAGACTATGTCCTTTGCAAACTCCTTCTCAACTATTGCTTTGAAATTATTCTTAACCTGTTCTACTTGAAGGAGATTATTTTCATCATCTACTCATTAACATGACATTAAATTCATCATGCAATCAATCTCATATAATACATCAATTACCTTATCATGATCATCCTTGGCTCATTCCAATAACTTTGTTAGTACTCTTATCTAAAACTGAGCAACCATGTGTAGTTCCTTATGCTCAACATCACTCTTCAATATATTCTTGACAACTAGGGTATTAATATCAATTGATTTTATGTTGTCAATTTGGGATAATACATGTTTAAGATCTAAATTTCTCCTTCATATCTATTGATCTACTCCTTCAAAATATCTTTCCTCTCTATGATGATTCTATAATGTTCCATCATTATTGCAAGAACCCTACTACCTTTAGTGATTAGTTATTCAAACCATTATTCTATATCCCTTCCCATGTGAACATTCTCTCAAACATAATCAATTATATCTTGATATATATTGATAGGCTATAATTCTTTTAGTTATTGTTATGTTTTACCAAACTTCATGAACTAGATCAGAGCTTTGGTCAACTGATCTACGTTTCTTTTTATCTCATCTTTAGTGGCTTTATCATGATCAATTGTTTGGAAGAGAGAGATGATACTTATTCACACATCATGATTAATACCTTATCTTGTTTTCCAACCAAGGTGTAAATGAGAAACTTGATAATCTTCTACCACAAGATCCTCTTTTGATTTGTCTAGTGGGGGAAATGAAATTTCAACATATCTCTCCCTTTATCATTATTGAATGTCCTTGAGAGGGTCATGGGAGTGGGTTTTTATTTATTTTTTACTTTTAGCATGAAAAAGTCCAAAGTATTGGTATCAATCATTATTTTTGGCTTCTTACTCACTAATTGTGCTAACCAACTTGGGGTAGCCTTCTGTTGATCTAACATTGTTACTAAAGAATCAACTACTATGTAGCAACACTAGCTGATACTATGACTAATGGATACTTCTAGGAATATGATACCATTAGTTTCTCAGGAGGTACCTATGAATATCCACTCTCATCAGTGGTTTACAAATCAATTTTTCCACCAATTATATAATTTTTTCTAACCTCTACTGATGGTATAGTTGAAATAGTGGAAATGGGAGGAGTGGAGGTAATGGAAGTAACTATTGCTATTGGGGGATTGGAAGATGGAACATACATAGGGTTGTTAATTTGGGAATTGGTGGAAGCTAAATCATTGAATGTGTCAATTAAGTGTGTAGGACCACTTAGGGTTGGTGATGTGAAAATAGTGGGTTGAGATGAAGGGGAAATAATACGTATCCTAGGGGTTGGGGTGGCCTATATAATTATAGTCAAGATGACTAATTCCATGTAAATATACTATTGGGTGGTGTTGGTAATTAATGTTTATGAAATGGAATGAATTTTAAATACAATAGAAAGCAGGAGTAGATCAAACAGGGAAGGTGAAGTGGGAGGAAGGGAAAGTGGAGTGAAAACTTGAGCTTCCATTTTAAGGGGACATTGAATTTACATTTGAATTATTTGTGTTGATTAAAACTTCTATATTAATGTGGGTGGAATGATAGGTGAAGTGGAGACAAGTGGAGGGGTTGACACTAGACGTGGAGGCATTGAAACTTATGGAATAATGGGGTCCTGAGATACTTGAGGAGTGGAGATAGCTAGTGGACATGTTGAAACCTCTTATACAATATGGGTAGGAGAAAGGGGAGTGGAAATAGGATTCACAGTTATGAGATCTAAACCTATGGATCCTTATGCTTATATTGTTATGTCTTCTGCTAAAGATCAATTGGTTCATCTGTAGTTCCTCCTTATCTACTTGATTCTCCTTTTCTTGCCTTTTTATAATCTTATTTTTCTTCTCAGGTTCCTCTAATGATTTATTGGGGGCCTCCTTTGAAGGAGTGATACCTCATACTTTTAGCTTCAGGAGCATCTCCTTAACCCTTATTATCTCCCTTGTGATTTGTACACCCTTGATTCTTACCTAGTTGATTATTCTATTAAACATAAGGGTTGTTATATAAAATAGAGAGAAATATTCATGAAATGACTACCTCACTAGTGTTAAAGGTCTATAAATTATTTGTGTAAGCTATATTGGGTTTACTCTAGAGTTTTCATCCACCAAGTCATTAGGGACTAGTGCTAGATCATAGTATTTTATTTATTATAGGGACATCCTAGAATAATACCTCATTCTCACCATATATTCATCATCACAATCCTCAAATAAATCCTCATAATATGGCACATGTTCATAAGTTTCTATTTTTAGTACAATAGTGACCTTACCATATGTATCAAAATAAGGTCTAGACTCTAGAGTCCTCAGTGTTACTTGACACATCTCTACCTCTATAGTTTAACCTTAAGGAAGGATTGGTGTGTGTAACTACAAATGGAAATAAGGAAATGTATCCATACCTTATGTCTCTCTAAGAGGAGATTATGTGTCTCCATAATTTGCCTAACCATCTCCAACAATTCCCATCTATCACTTACATACAAGGGATTTATGTAGGGACAACCACTGAATCTATCTACCCTGATGTAGGAGTAGGTGGGGAACTGTATGAAGTAGAAACCCCATTTGGTGATCTCATCTTTTTATACTTGGGAGAACCTTTTTTTCCCAAGCTCTTGATCAAACATGATAATGATTCTATAGATGAAGGCATCATTGACTCTCATGAACTATTGTCTACAAGCCTATAGTGTGAGATCAGGGTAGTAGTTGTAAATTATGGTTATTTCCTTAGGAACTATATTGAGGCCTGGGAACAATATTCCTTTAGCCAAGATATAAAAAATATATGATTTCATATAAAACTTATTTATTGTTTTCACTTCCATCAATTGGTTATGGAGGGAATCAATTATCAATTAAGCCTAATAGATGTATTATTTATGTTATCTGATGGTATAGATATATTGGTACATACATTCTTGATAACACTTGGCATCAAGATTGCTAGTGACTCTATGCAACATTTTTATAATATCTCCTACCTCATTTATGAAATAAGATCTATACATAGTCTTAGGCAATCTAGTGGAGGAATGCATGGGAGTCTTGAGCCATTGCTTGTTAATCATATTTTGACATCCATCCTTTTTATCCTCATAAAATTGTATATATGTCTATGGAGTTATATCCAAATAACTCTAAAACTTAATAATTAAAAACACTATGTTGATGAAGTCAGGGTCAAGATCTAGAACCCTCTCCACTTTCTCACTATAGACTTATGTTTTATCAGGGTCATAATGTTGGGCCATTATAAGGATCAACTCAGGGCTTTGAATAAATATATGGAAGGCTACATATTATGCTAAACCAAATTCATAGATACTTTGTATCTAGTCACTTTTGAAATTTGCACCTATCTTATCCCAAAACTCTCCTAGGTCAATGTGACCTAAATTTGTATCTTTTATTTCTACCATATTGGACTCCAAATAAGAAGTAAATCCAAGGCCCTTATATTTGAACTTCATTTCTTTAGGAGGCATGGAAATTGAGGTTATTTCTTACAAAAAATTAACTATGAAAGTTGGTGTGATTTGCATGTATGTGGAACACTTGTACTCTTCGACAAAACTTGGAGGTGCTTGAAGCACATCCACTTCCAACAGTGTTTGAGGGATATGATATTTCTAGTGGAAGTGGGAGGTGCTTGAGTCAAGTCCATTATTTTTGGTTCATTAGAAGTCATTAGGGTCAAAGGTGATTGAGGCATGTCAGATCTTTGATAGAAGTGGAAGCTACTTGAGGCACATCCACTCTCTATAAAGGCAATGGGGAATCTTTGTAGGGAATATTCTTTAGTTTGAATTTGAATTATACGCTCAGGAAAATTTAGATATATTTGGAAAGGCCCTATATTTTGAGTGTAAAATCTTTAATGGGAAAATGATGGTTTTTATTAGATAATGATATATGTAAGATTTGGAAAATTCTTGAGATGAAGCTTTCAAAAATGAAAACCCTAGATTGCCCTAGACTATCCTAGACTTCCTTAGACACACGATTTAAACCTTTAAATGATAACTTTCAATTTAAATTCCTAAGCAATAACCCTAAGACTACCTCAATCTAAAATCTTATAATAAATTTCAATGATTGGGAAAATATTCAAAATGAAAGACAATGTCATAAATAATATGAGGAAAGTACAATGTAGCAAGCAAAGATGACATGGAATATTGAGATGCAATTGTGGATGAAATTAGTAGGTAGTTTCCAACACATGGATAAAATATTTATTACATGAAAAGGGTTCTTATCAGAGCTCTAGTACTTAGTAATTTCAAATTATAAATAAAAAACCCTAATTTACCTAGTTAAATAGTAAAACTTGAAATTAATGAAATTTCATGGTGGTTGGTGGTAGAGGCTAGACCTACTTGGAGTAGATCTACTTTTTATGGTTAAAACAATATGGTTCAGTACAAGGCATAACCCATGAGACACTTTTCACATTTTTAATGTGCAAAGTACACTTAGGGTTCCACATCCTATGGTATTGTAAATTGGTAAATGGTTGGTGGAGGTTGGACTTGCTTGAAGTAGGTAACTCTTTGTGAGAAGGCTTGGATTGGTGGGCAGTGGGACTCAATGTACACTTTTCATGTTTAAAAATGTGTAATGTGCACTTTAGTTTTTACATTCTATGAAAAGGGGTTTGGTGAATAGTTGGTAGAAGGTAGAGCTTGATGTGTATATTTCACATTCAAATACTTCAAGTTTTGCATTCTATGGGAAGGGGGTTTGACTCTTTGGTAGGATCTAGAGCCCATCATGCACTTTAAACATTGTGAAAACATGCAAAGTGCATGCCAAGTTCTAGATTTTGTCAGCTTGGGTACATGGTAGGATCTAAATCCCACCATGCATTTTGCAAATTAGGATTTGGAACCTACGAAGTAATTTTCATAAGTTCAAATTGCTTTCAGAGTTTTGGATTCCACAAAGAAAAAAGGTAAAAATGGTTTTTTGGGAGTATTCAAGGTTTTTTAAGAAACAAAGGGGGGTTTCACTTAGGGTGTTAGATGTAATGACATTTTAAGGACCAAAATATCAACATTTTTGGTGATCTTTATGGGATGATTGACTGATAATAATTTTGAATCAAGTAGCTTTCTTTTAAATTGGGCATGGAGTCAACTTTGATTTGAAAAAACTCTAACCTAGAGAAGAATAAATTGGGATTTGCCTAAACATGAACAAAATAGGAAAAATAGATAAACAAAATAGGGGAAAATAACACAACCTAAGGAAATAACTCCTAATGAGTGTAACCTATACAAAAGAACTTATTAAAAACACAACTAACCCTATTATTTACAAGTTTTAATATTTTTAGAAAAAAATCATTACTTCAAAAGTAAGCTTTGAGGTATATCCCATTTACTCGAATTGAAAGCTCTACTCCATCAAGCTTAGAGAGTTGAAATGCATTAGCTCTTTTGTACTGAGTGATGATATATGGACCATTCCATATTGTATCAAATTTGGTGTGCCTTCTTAGTTTTTACTTATCTATATCCTATTTGAGGACCATGTCTCCATTAAATATTCTTACAGTTACCTTTTTGTCGAAAGTATTTTTGGTTTGTGCCTGATTTGCTTTTAAGACTTTCATTGATTGATGCTTGATTTTTTTAAGCTCCATGAGTATGACCAATCTCACCATCATTTCTTCATTATTGATTAGTTCCAATTGGTGATTAATTTATAAATATGGAAATTTAATTAATAGTGGTACTCATGCTTCTCTTCCATATACCAACATGAAATGTGAATTACTGATGGCTCTTTTTGATGTAATTTTATTAGCCCACAATGCTTATTTTAGTTTCATATGCCACATACTTTGGTTGTATTCCATCATTCATTTGATAATTCTAATCAAGTTCTTGTTGGTTAACATAGCTAGACCATTACCCTAGGGGTAATGATTTGAAGAAGTGCTCAAGTACACATTATTATTCTTGGCCCATTCACTAAATTGAGTGCCCACAAATTCCTTAGAATTATATAATATTTTGGTGTTAGGAACACCAAACTTTTAAATTATATTATCCATAAAGTTTAGAATAAATGCTTCAGTGGCATCTTTTAGAACAACTACCTCAATCCATCATGTAAAATAATCCATTGATGTGAGAACTCATTTATGACCTATGCTTTATGGTGGATTGATAATTTTTATGAAATCTAATTCCCATTGGGCAAATAGCTGATCTATTTTAATTGGTCTAAGAAGAAGTGTAATTATTCTTTGCTTACCAGTGAAGTAAGCACACTTTTCATAATATCTTACCCATTAGTGGGTATTTTTGAATAATTTAGGATAATAATATCCTCTTCTCATTATATTAATGGTCGTAGTCTTTGCAAAAAATTTCCTCCTAATGATCCATTATGAAATTTATCAAGTACTATGGGAACTTGATCATGCCCAATACATCATAACAAGACTCCATTCATGTCCTTTCAAAATAAAATTCCATCAATAAGAACATAGATAATTTATTAGAGTCAAAAAAACCTTTTATTTGATTGCTAGGAGTCATAGGGGTATTCATCAGTCTATAGGAAATAAGTCATGTCTTGAATCTAGTTGTTGAAATAAGGTGGATTGTCTAGCTAAGGTGTAATTTAAGCATACACTATATTAGAAACTGGTTTAATATTTTTGATGTCATTGGCTATTTATTCACATAAGATTTTTCCTCTTACAAAATTTTTGATCATGATATACACATCATACTCCATGACCTTGGTGATTCATCATACTCTTTTTTCATTTATCTCCCTACTTAGTAGAAATTATTTGATGCTCTAATGACTCACCATCATATGTATTTTGTTGGTGGAGAGCATATACCTAAATTTTTTGAGTGATTTGATTATCACATATACCTTCTTATCCAAAAAAATATAATTATTTTCATATTTTTTCAAAGATTAGCCAAACAAAGATATTGGCCATTCCAAATCTTCTTGATTGTGTCGAGCCAAAATTGTTGAGATACTTCCTTCCCCTCCAAACACATACAAGATAAAATACTTCTCATATTTTTAGTTAACAAGGGTAGGGGATTTGGAAATAGCCTATTTTATGGCCTTGAAGTTGTATCTTCCCTCTTTAGTTCAGCTAAAAAGAGTTTCCTTCTTTAGCATTATAGTAAGGGGTTTTGTCAAAAAGGCAAAATTCGATAAAAATCATGTCATGAAGTTGATCTTCCCAAGAAATATTTGTAGGCCCTTTTTATGACTTGATAGTTCTAATGTAGATATATCTCTAACTCATTTATGGTCTATTACAAGACCTTATTCTGACACTATGTGTCCTAATATATTTACTTCCTGTACTGTGAACATGCACTTCTTTAGGCTAAGGGAAACCCTAAATTCTCTACACCTTTTGAAAATATTTCATAGGTGGTCTAGATGTGCATCAACATGCTTTTAGTAGACTATAATATCATCTAGATATACTAAAATCATTTCATTTATCAGGCTCTTGAACACCATATACATGGCTCTCTGAAAGGTTGTACTTGCATTTGTCAGACCAAATGGCATCTTCTTGTATGTGTGTTTACCCCATTTGGTGGTGAAGATAGTTTTAAATTAATATAATTCCTATACTAAGATTTAGCTATAACTTGAATAACCATATATAAGATAGAATATTTTAGGTCTTGATATTATCTATGAGATTTGTTCCATAGGGGGAAGAGGATTGATGTTTTAATGGTTCTTTGTTCAGGTCTCTAAAGTCCACACACAACTAAATTTCACCATTTTTATTTTTGATAGGGACTAGATTTGATACCCAAGTTGAGTGTTTAATTAAAAATATTATTTTAGCCTCTATTAACTTAGAGAGATCATTTTTCATCAAGGTTTCAATCTTGGGATTGATGGGTCTCTATCTTTGCCTGATAGGTTTAGTATTTGGATTCAATTTATAGTTTGTTGTGCTAAACTTGGATCAAATCCTTTTAACTCATGATAAATAAAAGTGAAGTTATCATCAAAAATTTGACATAATTGAAAAAAAAACATGCTTATTTGAAATATTTCATATCATACCTATCTTGAGAGACTTGCCTTCTAATATGATGATAGGTTCACAATCTTCTTCATTGATTGTAATGTTCTTTTCACCTTTCAACTGGTCATCTAAATTGAAGATGTTTTCTAGTGTAACAAGATCCATAGATAACTTGTTCATTTTTAGATAAATAATCTAATCACCATAATGGTCTTGTATCCTTAGCTGATTCCTTTTTGAAAACTCAACCTCTTCTCTTAGAAAATTTATAATCTGCTTGTCACTATCTAAGACTTGCCAATTAGTTGCATTATCAAGGATAGAAGGCCTTAGAATTAGCCTCACATGTTGGCTATTCTTATTATTTATTTTTATTGGGACCCCATCAAGGTCATGTGGTCGACATATTTATTTTGTGCCCTTAACACCACTTGAATATTCAAAGTGATGAAATCTTCTAACATGTCCCAAACCCTATGTTTTTAAGACCTTAACATATTGTTTTTAGTTACACTTTTTGATCTAACTTGGTGAAACATGAGATTACTATCACTAAATATTTATAAAATCTTGATTCCTCTATATTTATCCAATTATAGGCCTCAAATCAAGGATTTATATTTAGCTACATTATTGGTACAAATAAATTAAATTTTGAATGAGTAGAAGTATCTCTCCTTCTATGGGGAGATTAACATAATTCCTGCACCTACATCATTTCTACTTCTTGAGACATCAAAAATTAACTACTTCATCCCTTGAATATCTTCAACTAGTTTAACTAATTTTAGGATAATTACATCTTTATCAAGAATGCAATATGTCCCTAACCCTATTTCCTATACATAGTCATAAGGATCAAATTTTAGGGTTGATCCCCATTTGTCCAAATGAGTATCTATAATTTATTTTATAGGTATTCCATTATTTTAATCTATTTCTTCATGTTCTTGATCTTACAATGTATAATTCATTTTTATGGGAGGAATAGGATTGCATGGTTCTATATGATATTTTTAAATTGGCTTAGCTCTTATTGTTATTCTATTTCTATATCTCATTCTAAATAGCATGTGAGACAAATATGTAGATATATATCCTCTTATCTTTGTAGTGAAATATCTTGAAAGACAAATGGAAAAGTAGGGGAAATATGAATAGTGACGTTCAATCCCTTTATGGTTCATACTATTTGAACAATAGTCCCATCTAGTTTTACTAATCCCTTATTAATAGGTGTTTATTTTATTCCTAAAACATTTACTATTTTATTGGTCATTACTAAACTATTAGCCCCTAAATCTACCATGAAATTGTGTACCAGATGCTTCCTTATTATAAGTAAAAGATAAAAAGGGTGAGGCTTACCATTTCTGCCCATTTTATGACCAGATTGAGGCTGACATAGATTTATTTCAAGTGTAGGCCCCTTACTGGAACCTTTTTTGATATCTATAAATTCTTTAGAGCCTCCTATAGTAAGTCCCTTTATGTTGGTATAATAGTTCTTCCCACATCGTGATGTTAAAATTAGTGTTATTCATTTGATCAATTATGCTAAAATGGATATTACCAACATTTGCTAGTACTTTTGTAGGGGTTACATCCTTTTTTACAAGATTTGGAGTGTACACCTTTTATTTGAATTGATTTATGGGTACAAAGGGTGGCTTTTACAACATGTTGATCTTTGTTGGTTCTGCTGCATCTTTTTAAGTTTAAGCTTGCTCTACCCTAGGGGGTTAATCAAATTTTATTACTTTTTTCTTGGATTGTGTTTAGATGCTATAGGACCTCCACCATTGAAAAATGCTTCATCTTGGATTATCCCATCGATGTCATCCTCCTGCTAGTTTAGAAGAGTTTCTTCACTTTGATTAGGTTCTCATGTGTCTATTTGTTGGGAAGTAGATTCTTCGTATTGTCCTTGTATGATTACTATGACTTGCACCATTAAGGTTTAACTGATTACACCATTGGGGAAAGTATTCTGATAATGGAGCTAATTGTAAGGATAACACCACTCATACTCTTGAACCAAATTATTTTTAATAGGGACAATAGATTTGGAAACTCCTAGTGCCAATAAAGCATGCATGTTTAGAGGTTTTGGTTATGATTTTATCCTTGTTTCCTGATGTTACATTGATATGGCTACTATCTCCCTAGTATGGTTGCATATTCCCCTAGTATGTAGGTTTAAATGGCTGAAAAGGTTTATAGTTTTTGTCTTGATACCTTTTTATTGCCACTAACTCATTTCTAAATATATTAATTAATGAATTTACCTCATATAAACCATCCAAAGGTGCAGGAATTCAAAGTAGGTACATTGTTCATAGTGGGAATTGAAGTAATTATAGGTGGGGGAATAGGGGCTATTTATAGAAATAGAGGCATTGGTGGCCTTGGTGTAATTTTCCTAGCTTGAAATAAACAATTTTATACCCTTATCAAAATATCATAAGATGCAAGAATTGTGGTGCCACCCATTGATTGAATCATTACAACTATATCACTATTAAAGGCTTTTAGGAAATACAAGAAAACATTATTTGTAGTGGGTTTAAGTAAGACTAGAATCCTATTTTAGGTATTTTGGAAATGGTAATTAAAGTTAGTCATGTACTCATGAGGAACTCATTGAATGGTAGTTAACTCTTCAACCAAGGAAAGGTGGTCACTCTTGTCCTCAGATTAGGTGCACATTGCAGTGCCTAACTCATCCCAAACTTGGGTTGAGGTGGGAACAAAGCCTCTATACCATTGTAAATATTTCCCCTTGAAAGAGGAGACTAGAATTCTAATTTTTATATTATCTTGGACCACATTATGGATTGAACAAAGGTTATAAATATATTTTATGTGTTCTGAAGTAGTGGTAGACATTTCACTAGTAAAATGTGACAGGCTTTTAAGTCCAAGATTGGTATACCATTATGATGGGATAAAATGAGTGGAATGCGTACATTGAAATCCATAGAATTATGATTTTTATCCATTATGGGAGGTACAACACTGATAGGAGTTACTAAAAGGGATGTAAATAAAACTATAAGATATACCTTAGGCTAAGGGGTGACTGATTTTGATCTCTTTTTAGATGGAAATGACAATTATAAAAAATAAGCCCTCTTACCTTTAGTAGATGATCTTGTTTGTTTACTTGGAATATATCACCTTGTTATTGTGAGTGCACAAGCTAGTGAAGTCACTAGGTGCTTTGATATTTGTATGAAACTCATATAATGCTTGCTCAGAATAGCACCAATCTTTATATAGTTTTTGGGTCCCACTGAGCATGCCAAAAACTATTACCACATAGGATTACACTTGTTTTGATCCTATAGCTTGTTTTGAAATTACCTAATGACACAATGGAAAAACCTCCAAAGCCATGGGACCCTGGCACTTTGAGGTTAATATTTTGAGAAGGCCAGATTCATTTTACTAAATCTAATGCAAAATAATAAAATACTAGTTTTTTTGGAAATCTTGCTCTTTAGTGCTTTTGAATACTAAACTTTGGTTTTGATGGAGAAAAGGGTTAAATAATTAAAATTAAAAAAAAACTAAAAATTTGGTGATTTCACCAAATATTTTTTATAATGTATATTAATGCTTGCTTGATAAACACAATAGAGTAGAAAATATGCTGAATTTGTTTCAGCATAAACTTATATAGATGAGAAATGAAAGGTAGTATTTTAGATATTTTTCATAAAAGGGAAATGAGATATTTATTTCAAATAATATT
Organism: Torreya grandis; assembly: GCA_037957365.1. Classification (NCBI taxonomy): domain Eukaryota; kingdom Viridiplantae; phylum Streptophyta; class Pinopsida; order Cupressales; family Taxaceae; genus Torreya; species Torreya grandis. The sequence continues at coordinate 363,683 of JARHVA010000152.1, forward strand.
TTCAAGAGGGTAAAATACCAAATATGAATTTCTTGAAAGTGAAACAAGAGACAAATATTCCACAAATAATCAAATAACTTGCACACGCACATAGATCTCTCAAGATAAGAAAGGAAAATCTTCAACTTTATTTCAATCTAAAGGTTAGAACTCGTAGTAAATATGGTCAAAATATAGAAAATATAACTAGCATCAAAAATATATATTGGGACACAGGGTCTACGCATTCTTATATAAAATATTTCATAGAAGACATGTAGTTGTTGAATTTCAGATGCCTAGTAAAGAAAGTCATGCAAATCTGAAACCATCATGCAAAAGAGGTGATCTCTTCTATTTCTGGCATTTTTAAAATTGTGTAATGGTTGGAACATGGCATGCACAAGTTAGGAGTGATCTTAGGTATAGCATGGTGTGGTATGGTATGGATGGAATTAATGATCTCCAAGAAATTCTTCCTTGTCTGAAAGTGGTTGAAAATAATTTACTCATGCAAAAAGAGGTACCCAAAATAGAACTTGACCTTTTAAAATAAAAGATAAAATTTAAAATAATTCCAAGTTTATTTTCATGAAAAACCCTAGTGTGCAAAACTTTAAGTGAGATTTAGGTCACTATCACTTTTTCCAAAATGAACTGTGCAATTTACACATCATGATTTTGGACCTTTTTAACAATTCACATTTATCAAAATGGAAAGTGCAATTTGCACTTGTGCTTTTGCAATTTTCACATTATCAAAAAATACAAAGTGTAAAAAAATATGTCTTGTTCTTTCTCAAAAAGAGTTATAAAAATATAATTGTACCTTTGCAATTACAAATTACAATGTCTTGAAATGAAATTACAAATGATAATAAAATTTGAAAATATTCAAAAGAGAGGGAAAATATTCTTCATCTTTCTTGTTATTATTAGCCTATAGCTTCTTTGTATATGCATTAAAGTATATGAGAATCTCTTGAATTCACTCTGCATCTAGCCTTTAAGAATAGATGTTGTATGCTACACAATCTACCTTGAAATAAAACAATTATCTTTTGAAGGTTATTATGCCTTACATTTCAGTCCTCATATAATTAATTGCTTTCTCATACATGATGAATATGTGGATGGAACTCAGGACAAAGATAGTGTTCTTTGTAGACTCCTCAACTATTGCTTTGAAACTATTTTGAACTTGTTATGGCTGAAGGAGATTGTTGGCATCATCTACTAGTTTCTATGACATGAAATTCATCATGTCTTCAATATCTTATAATACATTAATTACCTTGTCATGAGCCTCCTTGGCTCATTCCATAGACTATGTTAGTACTCTTATCAAAAATTGAGCAGCCCTATGTTGTTCCTCATGCTTAACATCACTCTTCAATATATTCTTAGTAATGAGGGTATTCATATCAATTTATTTTAATACTATAAATTTGGGATAGTACATGTCTAAGGTCTAAATTTCTCCTTCATATCTATTTTTATGCTCCTTCAAAATTTATTTCCTTTCTATGATGATTACATAGTGTTTCATCATTGCTACAAGAACCCTATTGCCTTTAGTGATTAGTTCCTTAGACCATTATTTTTTATCGCTTCCCATATGATTAATCTCTCAAAAAAAATCAATTGTAGCTTTATTCTGATTGATTGACTACACTACCTAAGGTTCTTACAATGTTTCATTGGGCTTTATGAAATATTTTAGTACTTTGATCAACTGATCTACCTTTATTTTTAACTCATCCTTGGTGGCTTTATCATGATCAATTCTCTAGAAGAGAGAGTTGATACTTGTCTACACATCATGCTTAATAATTTTTCTTGTTTGCTGACTAAGGTGTATATGAGAAACTTGATAATATTCTACCATAAGATCCTCTTTTGATTTGTCTAGTTGGGGATCTACAATTTCAACATATCTCTCATCTTATCATCATTGAATGTCCTTGAAAGGGTCTTAGGAGTGGGTTTTGATTTCTTCTTGACTTCTGACATGCCAAAGTCCAAAGTTCTAGACTCAATCATTATTTTATACTTCTTACTCACTGATTATGCTAACCAACTAGGGGTAGCCTTCTATTAATCTAACACTATCACTAAATAATCAATAGTTGATGTAGTTATACTAGCTGACACTATGACTAATGGAGACTCCTAGGAATATGATGCCATTAGTTTCTCAGGAGGTATTTGTAAAGATCCACTCTCATCAGTGGTTTGTAAATGAATTTTTACACCAAGTATATGGGTTACTCCAATCTCTACTAATGTTATAGTTGAAACAATGGAAATGGGGGGAGTGGAGGTAATAAAAGAATTTATGCCTATTGGGGGAGTGGAGGATGGAATAGACACAAGGGTTGTGAATTTGGGAATTGGTGGAAGGGTAGAAGCCAAAGCACTGAATTTGTTAATTGTGTAGGACCACTCAAGGTTGGTGATGTGAATATAGTGGGTTGAGATGAAGGGGAAACAATACTTATCCTAGGGGTTGGGGTGGCCTACACAACTATAGTCAAGATGATTGATTCCATAGAAATATACTATTAGGAATTAATGGTGATAAAATGGAAGGAATTGTAAATGGAATGGAAAGTGGGAGTGGACCAAATGGGGAATGTGAATTATGAGGAAGGTAAAGTGGAGTGGAAACTTGAGATTCCACTATAGGGGGACCCTAAGTGTCCACTTGACTTATTTTCACTAATTTCACTTGTATTATTGATTTCGGTAGAATGATAGGTGAAATGGAGACAAGTGGAGGGGTTGACACTAGAGGTGGAGGCATTGAAAATTGTGGAACAATGGGGTCCTAAGATACTTGAGGAGTGGAGATAAATAGTGGAGGTGTTGAAACCTCTTGTAAAATATGGGTAGGAGAAGGGGGGGTAGTGGAAATATGAGTCAAGGATATGGGATTTGAAATTATGGATCCCTATGCTATTACTACTGTGTCTTATACTAAAAGATCAATTGGTTCATCTGAAATGACTCCTTATCTACTTGATTCTCTTTTTCTTGCCTTTGTCTTCTTATTTTTATTCTCAAGTTCCTTTGATGATTCATTTGGGCCCTCCTCTGAAGGAGTGATTTTATGATTTGTACACCCTTGCTTCTTGTCCAACTAATTATTTTATTGATCATAGGGGCTATTCTATTAAATAGAGAGAAAGATTCAATAATTGACCATCTCATTAGTGGTAAAGGTCTAGCAATGATCTGTGTAAGCTATATTGGGTCTACCCTAGAGTTTTCATCTACCAAGTCATCAAGGACTAGACCCAAATTGTAGTTTTTTATTTGTTGTAGGGACATCCTAGAATAGTCCCTCATTATAACCATCTAAATATTATCAAAATCTTCCCAAAAATCCTCATAATATGTCACATGTTCATATATTTCCATTTTTAGTGCAGTAGCGACCTTATCATATGGATAAAAATAAGGTCTAGACTCCAGAGTCCTAAAGGTTACTTGGCACATCTATACCTATGCAATTATGGCCTTTAGGAGGGATTGGCATGTGTAATAACCAATGGAAATAAAGAAAAGTATCTCTACCTTGGATCTATTTTAGAGGAGCTTGTGTGTCTCCACAAGTTACCTAACTAAATCCAATAATGCCCATCTATCACTTACATATCAAGGAATTATGTAGGGACAACCATTGAATCTATCTACCCTGATGTAGGAGTAGGTTGGGAACTATATGAAGTAGGAACCCCATTTAGTGATCTCATCTTTTGTTGCTTGGAAGAACTTTTTTTCCAAGCTCTTGATTAAACATGATAATGATGCTATAAATGAAGGCATAATTGACTCTCTATAACTAATATCTACTAGCCTATAGTGTGAGATCAGAGTATTACTTTTAAACTCTAGTTATTTCTTTAGGAAATATATTAAGGCCTAGGAAAAATCTTCCTTTTGACAAGATATAAAATATATATGATGTCATATAAAACTTATTTATTATTTGCACTTTCATAAATTGATTATGGAGGGAATCACTTATAAATTAGGCCTAATGGATGTATTGTTTGTGTTCTTTGATGATCTAGATATACTATTACATCCAGTCTTAATAACTCTTGGCACTAGGATTACTAGTCACTTTGTGCAGTAGTGTTATAATATCTCCTACCTCCTCTATGAAATTAGGTCTATACATAGTCTTAGGCAATCTGGTGGAAGAATTCCTGAGAGTCTTGAGCCATTGATTGTTAATTATATTTTGACATCCATCCTTTTTCTTCTCATAAAATTGTCTAGATGTCTGTCGAGTTATATCCAAAATAATCTCAAACTTAGGAATTTCAAATAATGTGTTGATGAAGTTAGGGTAAATATTTACAACCCTCTCCCCTTTCTCATTATATAATTTTCTTCTATCATGTTCATAATGTTGGGCCATTGTAAGGATCAACTCAAGGCTTTGAAATGATAGAGGGAAGGCTAAAAATTGTGGTAAATTAGAGTCATAAATACTTTGGATCCATTCACTTTTGAAATCTGCACCTATACTAGCCCAAAAATCTCCTAGGTCAATGTGACCTAAATTTATATCTTTTATTTCTACCATATTGGACTCCAAACAAGAAGTCACTGTAAGGCCCTTAAATTTTAAAGTTATTTCCTTGGGAGGTATGGAAATTGATGTTATTACTTAAGAGAAACAAACTATGAATGTTTTTAGGATCTTCAAGTGTTTAGAACACTTATACTCTCTAGTGGAACTTTGAGGTGCTTAAAGCATGCCCACTTCATGTGGTGCTTAAGGGTTGTGAGAATTATGATGTAAGTGGGAGGTGCTTGAGGTAGTCAAATTTTTGGGATGCACTAGAAGTCAATGGGGTCAAAGGTGCTCAAGGTATGTTAGATCTCCAACAGAAGTGGAAGGTGCTTGAGGCATGCCCACTCTTTGTGAAGGTGATGTGGAATATTTGTAAGGAATATTCTCTAGTTTGAATTTGAACTATATGCTCAGGAATATTTAGATAGATTTAGAAAAGCCATAGATTTTGATTGTAAAATATTTGAGGGGAAAATGTGGGTTTTTATAAAATATAATGATATATGTAGGATTTGTAAAATCATTAATATGAAGATTTTAGAAATGAAAAACCTAGATTTCTGTGGACTGCCCTAGACTTACCTAGACACATGATTTAAACCTTTAAATGATAAATCTAAAATTAAATCCATAACCAGTAACCCTAATAGAACCTCAATCTAAAATCTCACAACAAATGTATAAGATTGGGAAAAGCTTCAAAATGAAAGACAATGGCAAAAATAACATAAGGAAAGTACCATGTAGCAAGCAAGGATAATGTGGAAGGTTGAGATGCAATTATGGATAGAATTTGTAGGTACTTGCCAACATGTGGATTGAATATTTCTTACATGGAAAGGGTTTTTATTAGAGATCCAATATTTAATAATTTCAAATGATAAAAAACCCCTAATTTACCTAGTTAAATAGTGAAACTTATAATTAATGTGACTTCATGGTAGTTGGTAGTGGAGGTTAAACCTATTTAGATTAGGCCCACTTTTCATAGTCAAGAAAATGTGGTTCAATAGAAGGTGAACCCATGGAGAAATTTCCACATTTACAATGTGTAAATTACACTCACTGTTCCACCCACACCCCATGGTGTTGTAAATTGGTAAATGGTTGGTGGAGGTTGGACCTTTTTAAAGAAGGTCCAATCTTTGTGGGAAGGCTTAGCTTGGTAGGAAGTGGGACTCGATGTGAAATTTGCATGTTAAAAAATGTGCAATGTGAACTTCATTTTTTTCATTCCATGTAAACGAGTTTGGTGAGTAGGTGGTAGAAGGTGGATTTGGTCATAAACATTACACATTCAAAAAAAAAATAATGTGCAGTTTAGGATCTACATTTGATGGGAAGGGGGTTTGTCTCTTTGGTGGGATTTAGAGTCCATCGTTTACTTTACACATTGTGAAAATATGTAAAAAACATGATGAGTTATAGATTCCATCAGCTTGGGTGCATGGCAAGATTCAGAGCATGCCATGTATTTTGCACATTGGGAAAATGTGTAAAGTGCATAGTGAGTTCCTAATTCCATAATTTTTGGATATGGGTGCTTCATGGGATCTAAAACTTGTGAAGCAATTTGTACAAGTATAAAGTGCTTCTATAGTTCTAGATTCTACAAGGAAAAAAGGGAAAAATGGGGTTTTGGGAGGATTTAGGGTTTTTCCTAAAAAAACCAAGGGGGTATCCCTTAGAGTGTTATATGTAATGAGATTTTTGTGACCAAAATATCAACATCACCCATTTTGGGCTATAATATGTCATAAATGTTATGGTTTTATACATTAGTTTCCTTGTCAAATCTATTACAAAAATTCATGCCAATAATGAGAAGGTTATAAATAAGAAATAATACTTGATATCTCTTCAAAATTCCTTTTATAATACACTAGAGCAAGTGCCTTCTTAACCTAATATTATAGGAAGTGGCCTTAATGATAAATTAGGCAACATGTGTCCTAAAATATCATTTTTTAAGCTTTGAAAGTACTCCACTATCTATAAAGATATCTTATATGAGGTATTACATGATACCCAAGTACCAAGTGATAAAAAATAGGCTACTTTCATAGATATTATGCAACATCTAACATACAATGCAAACATTACTACCTTTGGTTATAGAGAGGTGAAGTCAATGAATATCATTTATCAAGACTTGCTTCCCTCAACCTAATCTCCTAATTTCAATTAATAAAACCAACATGAGCATATTACATCAATTTCAAAGACATATAATGATGCTATTTAACTTTTAGACTTGTTATACAAGTCACCACCATGTCAGCTTATTTTAGTGAGAACATTATGGATGACAACCTTGCCATGGAATGTAGAGTCACCACATGTGGCCCTTATGTTATATTCCATAAAATGAACCAAAAATAATATATCATTTAAATAATAAGATACACCATGCCAACCACTAGTAAATACTTGTTTACAACCATATATCTAGGTGTGTGTTTGTAATAAAATGATAAAATGAGTTTTTATGGATAATAGTTTGGGTGTCAACACTTTAAATATATATTTACTCTCTAAAATTATCATTGTACCTTCAAATTTGGAACCATATAAATGAGTATAAAGGGATTTTATAATATTTCATGATGAGTATTAGGACAAATAACATTGAATATTTTGGTGAGTCCCCATACATTTCCCACCTTGTGCTAAGTTATGCCAAATGATTCAAATTATAACATTCTATTAGGATAGCCTTAGATACGTGAGATGTATGTGATACCCCTACTTAACACACATCTTTAAAATTTAATTATCATGGATCCATTTACATATGTCCATTAGATCATAATCCATTCAAATATTGTGCAATGGTCCAACAAACAAACAATATTAGACTAAAATCCTTTGAATGTGAGTAAAAAATTTATACACTAGTATGATAATCTAACCTGATTATTCTACCTAAAGTTCTAAAGAGATAGTTCTCATATTTACTTGAGTCTCTAGATTCATTACTACTATGGATAATAGAATGTTAGCTTATATCTCTCCCTCATCGTATAGAGGTTGATATGATTTGGCCTCTACCCAAAGGATATGATGTAAATACTTATTGTGATATCATCTAGGATGATGTCATTATATGAACAAATGCTTTACCTTGAAACATAAGATCTAAGATATCATTGATGATCAAATGATTATACTAAATGACCTCCAAAAGAATCAGTTTCACAACCTAGTGATCAATAAAAATAGAAAACACTTAGCAATTATTTGCATGATAATTCAAACAAAAATTTAGCATTATAATGGGCACACACTACACATCACAAGATTCAAAGTAAATAAATTAAACAACATACAGACAAAAATGATTGTAAAATCACATTATTCATGATTTTTTTATTATTTTGGCATAACCATATTGATCCTACACAAATAAAAACTACTTACCATATAAAGCATTTTCAGCATCTTGGTTTTGGTGTACAAGACTTACAAAGAAAGGTCAATTGGAAAGACTCCTTGGGAAACATAATAATAACAATTGGTTATGGTCCTAATGTAATTAAAACATGGGTTCGGGTTATGTCTACCACATATCCATATACTTTTAAACTAGGAACTCTTTTTTAATTTCAAATGGAAGCTAAAATTGATCCAAATCAGTAATGCATTTCGTTTCTTCATGAATCCAAATTAATACATATTCTAAATGATAGTATTACTTATTCCACTACACATGTAAAACGTGATGAGAAACATGATATGTACCTTTTCAAATTATATAATAACTATGCAAAAAATATAAAATATCTAACTTAAGGGTGTTAGGCATTGAGTGGGGGTGGATACCTATGACCATCCATTGGATGAGATTAGAGGCATCTTTAAATGTTATAAAAATAAATAAAAAATAAAAAAAATGAAAAGTCTAAAAATATTTTTCACATAAATGTGTTTTATTGGCTCCTTGGAATCTATGTGTTAGTTACATGTTGATGGATGGCATATTAGTTAATTCTAAATACACAAGTGTGTCACACTTCTACTTTAGTATGATATAGTCATACACATATACATGATCTATTCGTATTTTATATGTTTTCCCTTCCATCTAATCATGTAATATGGACATTGGGGGCATACACCTCTATTATCAGAATACTTCCAAGTTATATCAATTTATGGTCACTTTACATTATCATTTTTTGAGATCATACATTTAATTACACATTATTTTATCCATTATCATATATTATACATGGTACTTGATATGTTATACACTTCATGGTATGATAACACATTTTATCCATAGGCTACTATGATATGTTTATACTAGTTGCTTATGCTTTCTTATATGCACTTCCTTGAGTGTCTTTCCTTTCTATTATTTTTCTTGTTAAAGCATTTGAATATGCTCCTTGGTTTGTGGTCCCCATGCATATGTGTATTTTTTTTGACATTTGAATATGTCATTGTTTTTTGTATTTAAATTTGAATATGTCATTCTTGATTTTGTGGACATTTGACTAAGTCATATGCCTTTGATTGTGAATAATTTTAACATGCCCCTTATGTATGGTATCCTTGGATCATTTCCTTTTGACTTGATTTTGAGTGCTCTTTTGTGTGTGATTGATTTGCTTTTGGATTTGTACTATCACTATATATATATATATATATATATATATATATATATATATATATATATGAAGTTTATCATGCATCTTAAGCCTTCACATGATTACATTGTCCTATGCAATTCATTGATTCATTTACTTAGACACATTTTTTTATATGATACATGGTTCCATTCAAAGGTTATTCATTTGTCTTATCTTTTTGAGGTGAGGTAACTACTATTTTATATTCTTCCCTCAACTCAAAAAGGGGGAATATTAGTGGGGGCATATCATAAAGACATGTTCTTCAAATTTGGCATAGTTTTTATATTCAGTGGGAGCATGTCATATAGGCATGGATTCCACACATTCATAGTTTTAGATTTGGATTCATATCATATAGGAATGGATTCTACACATTCATATTTTTTAGATTCAGTAGTAACATGATTTGGAAGCATGTTCTCCACACTTATTCATTATTTGGCACACCCAAATTTAGTGGGGCCATGTTTTAGAATAATGTTCTCCACACTTATTCAATATTTAACACACCTAAATTTAATGGGTGCATTAATTAGAAGAATATCCCCACACTTCTTCACATTTGGAATAGTTTTTAAATTTAGTGGGGGTATATTTTGGAAGCATGTTCTCCACACTTATTCAGTATTTGGCACACCCAAATTATAGTGGGGGCATGTTTTGAAAACATGTTATCCACATTGGTACTTATATCAGTTTTTAGATTTCTTCATATATAGTGGGGGCATGCTTTGGTAGTGTGTTCTCCACACTTACATATTTTTTGAATTAGCTAAAGCACACAATTATATAAATTTAGATTCATAGTTATGGTAGAATTATATACATTGGTACCATTGCTATACATAATTTTATCATGAGACATATTTAAGGTGTATATGCTATCAATATGTTCCTAGAATTACAAAATCCAAATCAATTTTATATTTCAAAATGATTTTATGTATTGTCACCATATCATGGATTGTTATGCACTGATACCTTGGATGAACTATTACAGACTATATTGAGGCAATCTACTACAATAGTTGGTTTTAATTTGATACAGTTGAGGTGATTAAATCTATAAATCTTACCTTTTTTTAGGTTAGAATTGATTGTATCATCTAGCCTCACCATGTTATAAATATCATTAGGTTACATGGTTGAGATAATATAAACTATTAGGTGACAACTCACATTTTCTCCAAGGTTGGGGACATGTTCCTTCTAATCTTTCTTTCCCTATATCTCATTATATATTTGTACTTCATAGATTTTTATATATTTATCCTAATCTTATTTTTAGAGCCTTACAATGATACATATTTTTAAATCAACTTGCTAATAGGTAAGTTGTTTGCATTCATACATATGTGTATGTCAAAATCTTATGCTTTCAATTTCAACAATTTCAATACTTTCAATTCCAAATTATATGCACTAATTATATACTATAACATGCTCTTAGTTACATATTAGTCACTAGAAAAGCTCTCAAGTTGGGCTCATATAAAGAAAATGTGTGTTATACAAACCCATATACATATTCCTTTCTTTTAAACTATTAATTTCATTACTAGATTAAATGGAAAAGGAAATGTAGACACTATTTCTGAATTATATATCTCCTCCATCTTATACACTTGGAAAAATCAAACATTTTTTGTTCCTCTCAAAAATCAAACCTTTGTTATTCCTCTTAGTTTTGGACCTTTCCTGCTTATATAAGTCTAATATCTACTCTATCTTATGCCCCTTGTCCTATATTTAGTCCAACAATTCATATTTTGATGACCCATACCATATATCTTTCTCAATTTTCTAAAAAGTAGTTATCTTATCCCCTAACAAGTTCTGAGCCTATACTTACTTTATTGTTCCCTAAACATTAGAATCCAAGACAAACACCTAGGTAGATGCAAGTGTCTTACTCCAACACAAGTTTACAATGCCTTAAAATCATCTAATTTGCAAATGAAATGTATACTAATGGTAAAACTAAGTGATTTAATGATAGTTAGTTCTCGAAAGGGATTGATATAAATACAAGATCAAACCTCATTCATTCCTCACCTAGAAAAGACCAAAAGAGACCAAGAAAATTTATCAAAAGCATTCTATCAAGAATTCAATGGATCAAATCTTCCCTAGTTTTTCTTATTTACATATTAGTTGTAGGGATAACACATATAAAGGTCTAAAGCATTGAAGGAACAACTCAAGACTATATTTTCCAAGTTACAAACTAGGTCACTATTGTACTTGACTTTCACATATTACATGATTCACACATAATCTAACATGTAGGGGTTAACTACATCATTTTGGGGCCCTCTTTAGAATATTAGATATGTAGGAAATGCTCATTTACATAGGGGTCTTTGGTGTCATCTCAATACCATGTGCCCACTACCCCATTTTTATCGAAGGTCACTATGATTTATGAGGAGTGAAAGTTCATGACTTAGATCTGAATGCACGAGAACAAAGGTAAAGGAAAACCTAGAAGCATCCAAGTGATCTCATCCTTTTCAAGTAGGTATTCCATAAAACATACTTATGTCATGTTTATATAGTAGCATCGATGTTACCATCCAGGGATGACACTACTATCTAAGGATCTAGAAGAACTTAAATTAGAATTTGATGAATGTTCTAGAATCATCTTATATTCTGCTTCCTACCTATTCCACATCCATAGCTATATTAACATCAAAATGATATAATTACATTACTTATTTTTAATTTCCATATCTAACATAGTTATGTAGAGTTAAACATACCCCCATATCTAAAAATGGGGACCATTTTTTCTAAATTTTGTAAATTTATGCCTTGAATTAAAAATTTACTTGATCATATTGTCATTAGCATGTTGCATTTTATCTTTATTTGAAGATCATACACACTTGGTTATCATTTGTATTAATTGAAATATTTTCAAGTGATCATTATTCTACCCTTTCTAATGTTGTTAATGGTTGTTGCCTATGTTTCTATATTACAGGATCAATGGAATCTCATTTAAGAATGAACATGCTTAGATTTTTGTACTTTAATGATAAATTGATATTTTAATAGCCTTTAGTCTATCAAAGATTAATTGAGTCTACATTAAAATCTTGTTAAAAACCTAGTGTAAATTTTTTAACCAAGGTCCTTTTTGAATTAAATTCAAATTTATGTAAGACCAATTTATGTGGGAATAATTTATGGATGTCAGACTTAGTTTAATTTTTATCCTAAGGCTTAATCATGTTTGTCAACATGAACCAACCTTAGTCTAAAAATTCATACTTAGTCCTTCATGTCCCAAGCATCCTTGGTTCCTTTTATCTCCACATGGTCTAACTAATCACAAGGTCCCCTTTGTTATATCTTAGACTTAGCCTAAAACCTTACCCTAAATTTTTAATTGAATTTGATAATATAAAAAAAACTTTAGGCTAAAGATTTATGCCATGTATTTTATTTTGTCTAGTCCCCTTTATTATGTTTTAAAACTTAGGTTAAATATTTTATCCTAAGGTTTTATCATGTTTATAAACATAAATAAAATAATAGTCTAAAATATTTAACCTAAGTTCTCTATATTTCCCAAGCCTAACTTAAATATTTTTATTGTCTATAGGATTGATGGTCTACATTTACTCAAGTGATCAAGATTTAATAGCATGGGATAAAGTCAATAAGTCAATCACTTTGATCAATGATGCACATTCACTTAGGCATAGAAGATCTAACAGTGCAAGATCAATGATTGATAATTTAAATGACTCAAATCAAGTGAGGAAGTGATAAGTGTCAAGTCCATATCTCATGATTAAAGCTCAAACATTTCCCTAAATATCGATGGTACATAGTTAGGCATACACATTATGATCAATGGTGCATATTAAGTCAAAGAGTCAACTAATCCATAGGATAAGTAAGAAGGTGGAAAGTGTCATAATTATGGCCAAGGAATAGTAAATAACTAATAACATTCCACCCCTCATATCATGATCCAATAAAATGCATTGATCTATCCAAATAAGATATAATGGCATGTGATGAAGGTTGAAAAGTCAAAAGCCCTAGAAAAAAACTAGAGATGATATATGGCATAATCATAAGCCATAAATTAAAGCTCAATAATATTTAAAATATCAATGGTACTTAAATGAGTGTACACAATATAATCGATGATCTATGGAGCAAGGGACATAATTCAGTAGATCAAGATCAATGGAGTGCATTCATCCAAGTAGAGATGATCTAATGGTGTGAGATAAACATTAACATTTCAATAAAGATCTAGATGAATGAAAAAGTATAAAGTGTCACAACCATGGGGAATATATAAAAGTAGTTAATGGCATTCAATTTCTCATATCGAGATCAATGAACCATATTGATCCATGTAAATAGCTCCAATAGTGCAAGACAAGGCATAAATTTTAAAGGGCCCAAAACCAATAAAATATTAACAGGTGTTAAAAATAAAAAAATTGTCATATTTTAAATATTAATGAGCATGATGCCAGGGTGATGTTACATTAGAGCCACATAAGCATAATATGCTAAACTGAATATTTTGTGGACCTGGGGAAATGCAAAGATATAAATACGTAATCCAATTGAGATATAAGGCATGAAGCTCACCATTTGAACTAGATACTACCATTAAATCACTAAGGAGACCTTCAAAAAAGTCTTGGAAAGTGAAGAAGCCATAATTTGATCTTTTGATCATTACAAATAAGCCAAGTAGAAACAAATTATCATCTGTGCAAATTTTTCAATTCAAATCTGGAGTATAATCCACTAGTGATAAATTTAACAACCATGACATCCTGAAAAGGTATTTTTAGGGAGGTTGTGGATCTTTATTTAACTTTAGATGCATAAAGGAGGATTTTTAAAGACACAACATTAGATGCCACCACACTGAATACATGAGATAGTAATTGGTCAAAGATTTTATAGACCATTGAAGAACAACCAACCGTCACTACAGAGGAGGATAAGAATGTGATTTCTAGGAGGAGATACTATGATGTGGTTTCTATATAAATGACTGGTACACACTAAGTAGTAGTGAAGCTTGAGATACTCCACTGCATAGAAATTATTTCCCCTATTTTTAAAGATGCTAAATTTGATAAAGGCATGCTAATTAATGAACATAATCAAAATATAATGTCCTACATATATCTTATAGCCTTTGAAAACTAATACAAATGACCCAAACTACAAATATATCTATCTTCCATCAATACATGGGCCAAAGATAATGACCTGAAAAGCATCCTTGCCCTATGGCTATATTCTAAGAATCAAGTATTTTTTATCAATTAAAACTAGGATTCAAATGATCATGACTATGATGAACAAGTTATGTGGCAATGCAACCACTACATATGTAGACCGAATTTGGGTGCCCCTTATCTACTTCATGATTGACAAATAGATCACCCCTCATCTAGGTGAGGTAATTATCATTACTCTAAGTAGATAGATATTTGCAATTGTAAAGAGGAAGAAAACCCACTTTCATATGATGTAATACCTTCTTGATTCCCTTCTTTTTACAACCAAGATTCCATTCTTTGGTCACCTAGTGGAACACCAATAGTTTCACAATATTATTCCAAACTACACATATTCAAGTACAGAGGTCAAATCCAATTCATATGTGATTGTGTCTACCCAATCCTTATAGAGGTCATCACAGGGATACCAATGATGAGAGTCATCCCCCTGATAAATATTTTTTTTTAATCTATAGGGGATATATGGCTATATCCAAATGGTACCATCATCAAGATTGAAGGAACACAATATACCCTACTTAGGCTACCTGTGTATATACCAATCATAATAGCATAAAAAGAAGTATCTTATCAAATATTTAATGGAATAGATGGTATTTTTAAGACCAAAAATAAAGGACTACTTCACACACTCCCCATAACCATTGGTAGAACTATGTTTACATTATGGAACAATATTAAGGATGTCTCTAAATAAAGGGCATCTTTCAATTTAAAAATCAATGAGTTAAGGTAGTGGGACCCCTATGGGAGAGTTAAGGAGAAATTAAAATAAAAAAAGGATGTTGAATGTTCCTTATGAGAAACAACCTAGTCCTTTTGACCCCATATACACAAAAGCATATTCATTCTCTAAGGTCATAGGGAGATTGAAGAAACACAACGTCAATTTAGAATCTAGGATATTGAGGGAACAAAAGGGAGGAGATGATAAATGGTATTTAGGGCCAATATAATATCATTTTATAAGTAGTGTACCTATTACAACTCCATAAGTAGAACCTAAATCTGTAGCATAGATTAAACATAGGATAGAAGAGAGGATGCCTAATGAAATTGCATCCTCTTCAAACCAAGTTCAAGAACAAGGATCATTAGTGGAGGTTCATATGGTAGCATTAGACCCTGGTGAGATAATTGAAGATTCTTTAAAAATTCTATCATTAGCCTATGAATCAAATGATGAAGAGATGGAAGAAACAAAATAAGAAGAGGGGAAGGAAATATTGGATCTAGTTCCTTTGGATCCCCCTAAAAGAAACGCTGAGATGGCCATGGTTCTAGTAAAGACCAAGAAGCCCAAGGTGACTTTCATTCATCTTTTTAGTGAATTCAACCTCTTTAGTGAATAAAATTTGATTCATATTCCAATAATTTTAGAATGGTTCATCTATGGTAAGTAAAATAAAGTACCTACTACACAACACCCTTGGGAAATGATGAAGGCCATCAATATCCTACTGCATGAGAAGGTAAAGCCATGGATCTTGGCTCTATAAAAGGAAGATTAAATAAGGATAGATTATCTGGGAGAGTCAAGTGAAACATAAATGGAGATCCCTACACCAAAAGTAGCTTAATCATCAGTTGGTGTCAAGTTTGACCTAACAAAAGTTGCATTGCAAAAGATCACAAAGAAGAATGTCATGGTTGGTGGTGAAGAGATCACTTGCCAAAAGGTAGAAAAACTCACCAATTTAACCCTAGTGAGAGGAAAAAATTATAGTAAGAGCCAAATACTTGAGGAGAATGTGCTTGAATTAGCTCAAGAACAAGCAAAACAATTACAAGCTACCCTCAAAGGTATGTGACAACAAAAAGAAAACTTGGAAAAATAAGTAGTCTTATCAGTTCCAGAAGTAATGGTCAACATGTTTAAATAAAATTTTTATGAATTTTGATTCTCTAAAATCAATGAATTCCAAATAAAGTGTATTGAGCCAACAAGATGCAATAACTAAGAGCTTAATTTGCTAATGGTAGAGATCAATGGGAAAGATAAATGACTTGATCAATATCTTGATTAAAGATCAAATTTTTGACTTCAATAAAATTATCTTGACCCACCTTAACATAGTCATGGGATTATTAGTGGACAAGATCAAGGGTTTAAGCACATCGTCAAAGAACCTAGAGAGCCTTCTTGAAGATGAAATATAGTCTAAAGATAGGATGGATCACATACTTGTAACCATGATCACCAAACCATCCACACTAAGTTCCATAAGCCTCATCATTGATGATGATTTCAACCTCAGAGCCACCTTAGCCATGCAAGAAGTGAGAAGTAAGAGCTAAAGACAAACTAGATTGGATAATACTAGGATCATGAACATGATTCTTATAGCATATGAATAGATTAGCAAAGCAAGAAGCATTAAATATACCTTGGGAGAGATAACAAGGATTTTAGATTTTTGGCAGACTAAGAGGATGAACTCTTCATGGAGCATATCATTAATTTGAAGCTGGTTGATGAGCAACATCAAAGGGAAATGAAGATATTGTAATATCAATAGGGGAATACATCAATAAAAGGGTCTCAAATCTAATTGAATTAGGAATATTCCTTTTGTAATTAAGCTTATATAATATTTTAAAATAAAATATTATTTCTGTAAAAGCATGTGCAGTTTGTAAAGTGCATTTCCTATGGGTTAGTCATTTTGGAATGTGTAAAGGGTTTTATAATGATTGTAAAAGGACATCTATCCTTATAATTCGACATTATTAACCAATGTACATCATGAATTGTCTATATAAAGAGGTATTGCTAATTTTAAAAGGGGGAGGGAGTTTTTTGAGCAAAAAACTATTATATAAATTTTGAGCAAATTCATATAAACAAGGAGTTATGTAAAGTTTATCCACATTTACTTGTGTGAGTTACTATAACAGCTTCTCTCTAAATTTTCTTGTCCAGCTATCATATTAGAATGGTACTTGTGAATTTTGGATGTGCATATTTAAGTTTAGAGTTGATAATTAGTGTTAATGCTAGATTAGTTGAAATTTCTAAGGTTTAATTCATTTTCTTTACTCTTCTTGCATATGTGTTAATGTTGTTTGATTGCACAGGTAAATCTTTAAAGCAAACCTAGACCTTATTTACCTTATTTCATACCACCTTTAGATGTTGGCCTGATGTGTGATAGGATTTGAGCTTATGCTACTTCATATCATATATTGGTTAAATTCAAGTTCAAATGAAACTTGAACTTTGTCATAATGTTTGGATTAAAGATCATCAACATATGTCTTCTCTACCTTACCCTTTATTTTTCCCCATTTTTTTAAAATTCACCTTAGATTAGCTTCATTATGAATATTCATATTCATTTGATTTAGTATTAGGTTTAAGAATAATTCAATTTAAATAGCATGGATCATCTTCAAAATCAGACCAATTTTTAGGCCATGGTGGCTCCCAACCACCAACTATTATAAATTTTGTGAAACAATCCACTTGTTCTACCTATATTCCACCAATGATAGTAGGATTATCTCAACCTAAAACTCATTAATTGGATTCTCTAAATTCAAAAATTAGAAGTGTTTCTTAAAAACTAAGAACCACTTTTGATACACTTTTAGGCATTAATAGGGAACATGTTCTGCTAGCACTAGAAGGAGAGCCTAGTTAAATATTTATAAATTTGATGTATCTTTGTTCATTTTGGTGAATTATACTCAAATATTGATGTATTATTTGCATATTTGTGTTTATTTTAGCATATTTATGTAAATATCATTGATCTTAATGGTTTTAGGCTAGTCTTTGTTCTTATTTAGATAAAGACAAATATTATTTGAAGATATATAATAAATTCTAGTAAAGATAATTTAAGCTTCATAAATTCAATAGTTTTGAGGTTAGCGATAGCAATTTTATTCCAAAATAAATTTGATCTTTGCAAATTTAAGTTTATTTGATCGTGAAATGTGTAAAGAGCACTCATACATGTGTATTTGGACATATCTCAAATCCTATTAAAAACCTAGTTTGAATGTTTTAACTTAGGCTCCTTTTGAATTAAATTCAAAATTAAGTGGGAGTAATTTGTATGAGAATAATTTATGCATGTCATAGACTTAGTTTAATTTTTATCCTAAGGCTTAGTCATGCTTATCAACATGACCAGACTTTATTCTAAAAATTAATACTTGGTCCTTTATGTCCTAAGCCCCCCTTAGTTCCTTTTATCTCCACATGGTCTAACTAATTACAAGGTCCCCTTTTTTATATACTATACTTAGACTAAAACCTTGCCCTAAAGTTTTAATTGCATTTGATAATAAAATGAAAACATTAGGCTAAAACTTTATGCCATGTATTTTATTTTATAGGGTCCCCTTTATTATGTTTTAAAACTTAGCTTAAATATTTTATCCTAAGGTTTTATCATGTTTACAAACATAAATAAAACCATATTCTAAAATATTTAACCTAAGTTTTCTATATTTCCTAAGTCTAACTTAAATGTGTTTATTGTCCACAAGATTGATGGTCCATGTTTACTCAGGATATCAAGATCTAAGAGTGCAATAAATTCAATAAGTCAAGCATTTTGATCAATGATGCACTTTCACTTGGGCATAAAAGATCCAATAGTGTGAGATCAGTGATTAACAATTCAAAGGATTCAGATCAAGTAAGGAAGTGATAAGTGTCAAGCTTATAGCTCATGATTAAAGCTCAAAAATGTCCTTGAAGATTGATGATATGCAGTTAGGTGTACATATTCTGATAAATGGTGCATATTAAGTCAAAGCTTCAATGAAGCCCTAAGATAAACAAGAAGGTGACAAGTGTCATAATTTTGACCAAAAATAGTAAAAAACCAATTGCATTCCACCCCTTGGATCAATATCCAAAGGAGCACATTGATCCAACTGAATAAGATCTAATGGCATGTGATGAAGGTTTAAAATTCAAAATCCATAAGAATAAATGTGGAGATGACAAGTGGCATAATTGAAATATAAAAACTAAATCTTGAGTTTATTTTAAAAATTGATGAAACATAGATGAGCGTATACACTCCAATTGATGGTCCATATAAAAGGAGACATAATTCCATAAATAAATATCAATGGAGTGCATTCATCAAGGTAGAGATGATCTAATGGTTTGAGATTGACATTGACATTTCAATAAAGATCAAGATGAATGTAAAAGTGAAAAGTGTCATAACCATGGGAAATATAACAAAGCATCCAATGTCATTTGATTTCTTAGATTGAGATCAATGAATTATGTTGATCCATGAAAATAGATCCAATGGTGCAAGACAAGGAAATTTTTTCAAAGGGCCCAGAACCAAACAAATATTAACATTTGTCTAAAAGTGACAAATGGTTATATTTTAAATATTAATGAGTAGGATGCCACATTGATGCCACATTGGAGCCACATAATTATAATATGCCAAGTTAAAGATTTTGTGGACCCAAGGAAATGTAAAGGTATAAATAATAAATATAATTGAGATTTAAGGCATAAAGCTCACCATTTGAACTAGATGCCACCACTAAATCACTAAGGAAACATTAATAAAATACCTAACAAGTGTAGAAGCCCTAATTTGACCTTGTGATCATTTCAAAAAAGCCAAGAAATGCAAAATTTCATCTATGCAAAATTAATTCAATTCAGAACCAAAGTAGAATCCACTAGTGAGAAATTTAATAATTTCATAGCTATGGTAACCTAAAAAGGTGTTTATAGGGAGGATTTGGATCTTTATTTAACTTTATGTGGATAACTAAGGATTTTCAAAGACACAACATTCAATGTCATTATGATGAATACAAGAGATAATAATTGGAGAACAACTGACCATCACCAGAGAGGAGAAGAATGTGACTAATAAGAGGTCATACTATGATGTGGTTGATATACAAATGACTAGTCTCCACTATGCAGTAATGAAGCATGAGGTACTCTAATGCATAAAGATTCTTGCCCCTATTTTTAAAGATGCTAAAATTAATAAAGGGATAATAATTATGGACATACTCAAAATAAAATGCCCTACATTCTCCTATATCATTTATAAAATACTACAAATTACCCAAACCATAAATAGACCTATCTTCCATCAATATCTGGATAAGAGAAAATGATTTGTAAATCATCCTTACCCTATGGCTATATTATGGGAATAAAGTATTTTCTTACTTCAATAACAACATCCCTACTAGTCAATTTAGATCTAAGATTAGAATAATCATGACTATGATGAAAATGTTATGTGGGAATGCAACCACTACATATGCATACCAAATTTGGGTGCCCCTTATCTACTTCATGATTGAGAAACATATCACCCCTCCTTTAGGTGAGGTAATTAGCATTGATCTAAGTAGATAGATATTTGTAATTATAAAGAGGAATAAAACCCAATTCCATATGATGTTATACCTTCTTGATGCCCTTCTTTGTACAGCTAAGATTCTAAACCTTAAGGAATGGTCACCTAGTGGAAGACAAATACTTTCATAATATTATTCCAAACTACACATATTCAAGTACAAATATCATATCCAATTCATATGTTATTGTGTCTACCCATCCTTTACAAAATCCATCAAAAGGATCCCAATGATGAGATTTATCCCTCTAATAAATAAAACTATTGAATCCATAGGGGATATATGGATATATATAGACTATACCATCATCAAGATTAAAGGGACACAATGCACCCTACTCAGGTTACCTGTCCATGTACCAATCAAAATAGAAGAACAAGAGGTAGCTTATTAGATATGTATTTAAATATAAGGTCTTTGCAAGACCAAAAGGAAAAGACTACTTCACACCCTCCCCATAACCATCAGTATAACTATGCTTGCATTATGGGATAATATTGACGTTGCCTCTAAACATAGGACATCTTTCAATTTACAAATTTATGAGCTAAGGTAGTGGGACCCCTATGGGAGAATTAAGGAGAAATTTAAAGTAAAAGGGATATTAAATGTGCCTTATGAGCACAATCTTGGTCCTTTTAACCCCATATTCACAAATCCATCTTGTTTCTTTGAGGTCAGAGGGAGATTGAAGAAACATAACATCAATCTAAAATCTAGGATGTTGAAGGAACAAAAGGTAGGAGATGATAAATAGTAGTTAGGGAAAATATATTATCATTTGATAAGAAGTGCACTTATCACACCTCCACAAATATAATTAAAACATGTGGCATAGATTGAACATACGCCAAAAGAGAGGAGACCTAATGATATTGCATCCTCTTCAACCCAAGCAAAAGAATAAGGATCACCAGTGAAAGATGTTCATATGGTATCATTAAACCCTGGTAATATAATTGAACATGCTTTAAAAATGTTATCATTATAATATGAATCAAATGATGAAGAGATAGAAAAATAAATGAGGAAAATGGGAAGGAAATATTGGACGTAGTTCTTATGGATCCCCCAAAAGAAAAGATGAGATGACCATGGTTTTAGTAACGACCAAGAAGCCCAAGGTGAATCTCACTCATCCTTTGAGTGAAGTCAACCTATTTAATGAAGAAAATTTTATTCATGGTTCAATCATTATAGAATGGTTCATCTATGGTAAATTGTAGAAAGTACCTACTACACAACACCCTTGGGAAATGATGAAGTTGACAAATATCCTAGTACATGAGGAGGTCAAGACATGGATCTTATCTCTATAAAAGGAATATGAAAAAAGGATGGCTACTCTAGGAGAGTCAAGTGAAACATAGATGGAGATCCCTATGCCATAAGTAACTCAATCATTAGTGGGTGTCAAATTTGACCCAACAATAGTTATATTGCAAAAGGTCATAGAGAAGGAGGTCATGGTTGGTGGTGAAGAGATTACTTACCAAAATGTATAACCACTAACCAATTTAACCCTAGTGGGAAGATAAAAGCCTAATTAGAGCTATATATTAGAGGAGAATGTGCTTGAATTAGCTCAAGCACAATTAGAAAAATTACAAGATGCCCTCAAAGGTGTGCAATAACAAAAAGAAAACTTGGAGAACAAGTAGTCTTATCAATTCTAGAATCAATGGTCAACATGTTTAAAGAAACATTGTATGCCATGTTTGATTCTCTAAAATCAATAAAGTCTAGGCAAAGTTTAATGAGCCAATAGGATGCAACAACCAAGACCTTAATTCACTAATGGTAGAGATCAAGGGGAAAGATAAAGGATTTGATCAATATCTTGAATGAAGATTAAATTCTTGACTTCAAGACAATCAACTTGGCCCACCTAAACACAGTTATGGGATTGATAGTGAACAAGATCAAGGGTTTAAGCACATGGTCCAAGAACTTATAGATCCTTCTTAAAGATGAAAAATAGTTTAGAGATAGGTTGGAACACATACTTGTAATCATGATCACCAAACCATCCACACTAAGATCCATAGGACTCATCACTGATGAGGAGTTCAAGATTAGAGCCACCCTAGCCATGAAAAAAATGATAAGGAAGAGCCAAGGATAGATTAGATTGGAAAATAGTAAGATCATGGACATGATTCTAATAGCAAAGGAAAATATCAACAAAGCTATAATCATTAAAGAGGCCTTGAGGAGAGATGACAAGGATTTCATAGGTTTGGTAGACCAAGATGATGAACTCTTCATGGATCCTATGGTCAATTTGAAGCTAGTTGATGAACAACATCAAAGAGTAATGAAGATATTAAAATAACGATAGGGGACTACATTAGTAAAAGGGTCTAAAAGCTAGTTTAATTAGAAATATTCTTTTTGTAATTAACCTTGTATAATATTTTAAAAGAGAATATTCTTTTTATAAAGGCATGTGTAGTTTGCAAAGTGCATTACCTATGGTTAGTCATTTTGGAGAGTCTAAAAGGTTTTAAAATGATGTAAAAGGAAAATTATCCTTATTATTTGACAAGATTAACCAACATACCCCATGAATTGTCTATATAAAGAGGTATTGTTAATTGTAAAATGGGAAGGGAGTTTTTTGAGCCAAAAACTATTTTGTAACTTTTGAGCAAATTAATATAAGCAAGGAGTTATACAAAGTTTGTCCAAATTTGTTTATGTGAATTGCTATTATGGCTTCTCTCTCGTTTGTCTATTACAAATATCTTGTTTAAATGGTCCTTGTGAATTTTGGATATGCATCTTTAAGTAAAAAGTTGCTAATTTGGGTTAATGCTAGATTAGTTAAACATTCTAAAGTTGACTTCATTTTATTTACTCTTCTTGCATATGTGTTAATGTTGTTTGCTCATAGGGGTAAATCTTTAAAGTGAACCTGGTCCTTATTTGAATTATTTCATACTACCCTTACATGTTGTCATGATGTGTAATAGGATTTGAGCTTATGCTAATTCATATAATTTTTTGGTTAAATGCATGTTCAGATGAATCTTGAACTTTGTCATAATGTTTGGATTAAAGATCAACAACATTTCTCTTCTCTACCTTACCCTTCCTGTTGATTTTTTTATTAATTCACCTTAGATTAGATTCATTGTGAATATTCATATTAGTTTAGATTTATAATTAGGTTTAATAATGATTGACTTTAAATAAAACAAATTATCTTAGAAATTAGATAAACTATTAGGTCACGGTGGCTCCCAACCACCAACTATTATAAATTTTATGAAATAGTCCACTTGTTCTACCTCTATTCCACCAAAGATAATAGGATTATCACAACTTATAACTCATGCATTGGATTATCTAAATTTAAAAATTCATGGTGTTTCTTAAACACTAAGAACCCCTTGTGATATAATTTCAATCATCAGCAAGTTGTACTTACTAATTTTAGCCTATCTCAGTTTAATGAATTCAACATATGTTATATTTGACTTTAGCATCCAATTGGCTTGATATAGAGATATTTTATTACCCTTATACCTTAGTATATCTCTATTCCCTTTAACCCTATATAATTCTAATCTAGAAGTTTATAGGGTTAAACAAACTCTATCTCATATGCATTTATCACAAACTTTCACAACACTCTGCATGGTTCAATATTATTCTACTTTAAATTGGAATAATTTACCTTCGGAAATTTCTCCTTCCTCATATATTTTAAGGCTAAGTCTCTCCCCTAATATTTTAGTTCTCCTCTTCACATATATGTGTTGTTTATATTATGCAATGTTCTTCATAACTATTTAAAATCTTATTGATGTAGCTCATAGATATACTCGAAAAAAATTCTACTGCAACATTTTTTCTTCACTCATATTTGATGTAATAATTTTTTTTTAAATTTATATTGGACTTGACCCATACAAAATTTGAAATTATGTCCTTTCAATAATATTATTAACATAATTTTTTGTAAAAAATAAAGCTTGTACCAGAACTAAATCCCATGTTCCTAGATTTCCTTCAATAAAATATTTCAACAAATTACTAAGACTTTTATTGATGTTACCTCTATTTTTCCATCAATACAAGGATTATATGTGTTATTAAGAAGGTATAAAGTATAATTATCACACATTTTTTTGAGTTTTAGTGTGTGACAAGTGTACACCATGGCATATTTTGTATAAAATATCTTTTCATTTAAGTTGATGAAACACATGGAAGTTTGAATAGGAACCTTAGATACTTCAGTAATTAAAAATTAAAGGTCAAGAATACAATAAGTCATAGTCACTTCACAGTCTATATATACCCTACATTTCTAAATTGAAATGTAAGAATTTTAAGGAATACTTTTGACTTTATATTATCATTTATAACTTATTTTGAATTATATATAAATGTATATTGTGTTGAGTATATATTTATTTGTGAATGAAAATATTATTTTATATTGTTTGTTTTTATTTTTTTTAAAAAAAATAATGATAATACATACTCATGTGTTTGTAATGAATAAGAATAAAGTTATGTGTATGACATTGCACAATGTTTAGATTTAATTATGTTTATAATTTATATATTAATTCAGTGTCCCATCAAAATTTTTAGAGATTAAAACATATAACATGTCCTAATAAAAAATTCAAAGGACCATTGCTAACAATGGTTTCAATGCTAGGACATTAAAATGTTAAAATGGTTACCTGGTCAAATGAACCTTGATAATTGGATAGACTAAAGGATACATAATTTCATAGATAAAGAAGATGTAAGAATAGGAATGTATGTAGAGGAGATTATTTATAATAATATTCACATATAAATTTATTAAATATTCTAGTGTGAGTTTATTGACTTACTAACACCATGGCTATCTAGACTAAATTACTATTATTTTGGATCTTGTGAAACATAAAATTTTATGTTGAGAGAAAAAATGTTAGAATATTTGACCAAAATAGAAACTGAATGGACCTATGTGATTGATCATTAGGTTAAAATTTCAACTGACAAGTACATTTATAAATTTGCTTTTCAAGGGTAAAATGGATTTGAAGTTTCATAAAATTTATTTTTTAGAGGGATAAGAGGCAAATTTTTGAGGAGTCTCTCTATGATGATAAAAAAATTTGGTGTGAAAAAGGTCATGCCAATGATTCCATCTATTTTATCTTGAATTGAATTAATTATGTTAATTAACCATAATTATGATAAATAAAATAGAATAAATCAAGGTGTCATAAGTGGACTTTTAAAAAATAGTATGAAAGAAAATAACTAAATTTAATAATTAGGATAAATATGTAAATTAAAGTTTAATTTATCTATATATGTCTATCTAACCAATTGCATTGATTGAAAAAATGCAAAAAAAATAAAACATGAACAAATCCACCCAAAGCTAGATGTGAAGCTATGAAAGGACAAGAATATTGAATA
>JARHVA010000152.1:395000-422500 GCA_037957365.1 Torreya grandis
TGGCATGATTTGTAATAACTATGAAACATTTGCATCTTATATTTATACATTATTAATTGAGTTATACAAAAGTTCCATATAATAACTATTATTACAATAATTGTTCATATCATCCTATTTAGGCATACCTAAGATTTTCTTACATTTTGAGTATGATTGATTTAAATTAATTTCGTTTGAATCATCATGGTAAATTCATCAATCAATAGGTGTAGGCAAAGTAGAATATAGAGAGTCATATAAAATATTGAAATTTAACTTGTGTATTTGATCATTTGTCATATTAACTAGGTTGGATTCATCCTCATAACTATCATAGTACTAAAAAACATGACCATCTCTTACTTATGAATTAACCAATAAAAGAAGATTAGGTATGTCCTCTTGTTGTTTCTCCTTACCTTGATGCTCTTTTTAAATACATTTTTTTTCTAATTTTATATTTTTTTGTTCCTTTTGCACTTTTTCTATTTTTATTTTTTATTTCTCAAGTTATTTTTTCATTTTAATATTCTTGGGTCATCCTTGTATGATTTTTATTGATCTATTTTATTCTTGGTAGTAATTGACTCTCCAATTTCAAATGTGGATTTTTAATCCTAAAAAATAAATTGAGAAGGAAGGATAATGACTAGATCATATAGTTATTATGGAGGTATTTGAACCCTAAAATATCATAAAGGAGAACCATCTATAGTAAATTCATAATAGTATCCTTCATGCATGAATTTTAGACATGTGTGTAATTTAAATCATATTCTTGCCATCATGTGTATATAAGGTATCCTTAATAATAAATTATTATGCAATTGATTAGGCATAACATGAAATAGGGTGGACATTACTTTTAGTCCCTATGTTATATCTAAAATGATGAATCCTAAAATATGTCTTGAAGAATACTCAAATCCTTTGATAATTTGATTTTTTATTGAAAACTACCAATGTTAATTCCCAATTAATATAAGAAAGTAATACTATTTTTTTCCTTGATAAAACATCAATAATTACTCAATTATTTTATTTTGAATTGTTAGTTGAATTAAAAATTGAATATTTTGCATGATTATATCTTGGTTGGAAATTCTTATTTTTTAAAAGTTACCTTTTGTCTTAGTATCCTTAAAAGAATTCATGATTGAAGAAAAAGTGATAGGTTATGTATCAATAAGAATAGAATTGTCCCTTTATGTAAAATAAAGGTTATATTTATTAACTAATGAACTCTTTTTTAAATAGAAATTCAAAATTTTTCAGGGGTTTTATATAATTGATATATAATATCATACCCTTTGGATTGAATTGTTTGTCTTATGGAAAGAGGAGAAGGTTGAGGAGGAACATGTTCACTACCTTCATGATGTGGCATCCTACCCCATTGGTTATCTAAAAAATGGAATAAAAAATCTAATATAATTCATGGGAAAATAATGGGAGTGTGATGGTAGTTGTTATAACATTGAATTTTAGGAGGAGAAATAAAAGGTGTCATACATGATCTTTGTCATCTAGTTATAACTAGTAAAAATTATGATTGAATATTGAAGCAATGAGGTTCCAATAACATTTGAGGTTACTTCAAATAAATATTTATAACATTATTAATGCATAGCTTATCTTGTTCATATGTTATGATTAATTTTATGTAATGACACTTGCCTATTATCTTGTAATTTAGGTATTTTGCAAAACAAATTAAACCAAACAATGTTTATCCCAATAACCATATATTTATGGAAAAAACATGAATCATAAATCTATAATTTCAAATCTTAAAATGAATGATACTATAAAAAATAACATGGGAAATCTATTTGAAAACAATAAATAAGAATGAAATTTCCCTAATTTGGAAACCCAAGAAGGATGGCACCTTAACGAAAACCTAGGGTTTGAAATGATCAAACAATAAATGGGTTCACCAAATGTTTTATCTCGAATTGAATTGATTGTGTTAATTATCCTTAATTATAATAAATAAAATATAATAATTCATGGTGTTGTAAATGAAATTTTAAAAAATAAAATGAAGGAAAATAATTGAATTTGACGAAATGTAATGATTGAAAAAAGGATAGCTATGCAAATAAAATATGAACTTAGTAGTATTTATTTGTTTGAATGACTATGTTGATTGAAAAAATGTAGAAACATGAAAACATGATCAAACCTAAAATATACCTAAAAGCTAGATCTAAAGTTGTGCAAAGATGAGAACACTAAATAAGAAAATGAACATTTGCCACTATTGTCCCTATTTACCGATTTTGTCTTTTTACATAAAAATTGAAATTAGGGAATTAACACATGTGAAAGGTGGAATTAAGTTTGTGTGGATTTATTTTTTCTTCATAAATATGTGGAATTCCTATGTATATCTTATCAAAGTTGTAAAACCTAATAGGCATATAATGATTGAATGACCTGCAAATAGGAAAAAAAGAATGTAGTTGGGTTGAGATAACTCCAATCACCCCATGATAAATAAATATTCCATACATATTTTTAGATTATGATATAATAGAGGTCTAAGTAAATATGAAGCATAATTATCTATAATATTCAAAAATAAATTATGCAAAAGAGATACATGTTGTGGGAGTGAAATCAAACATGAGCCAAAATAAACTTTTCACTCAATAATCAAAATATTGAAATAATAGCCAAAATAGATTTAGGAAAGATACATATATAGGTGAAAGATAGACACAATCACACTATTGTACCCAAAATTCCCTTTTTCTTTAAAAAATGGGGACCCACATTTTTTAGATTATGGTATTAACTTTGCTCCCCTCTTCTGTATGTTTTTGAAAATTCTGGGAAAAGACTGACTATTGGCCATTTTGGAAAGATGGAATTAGTGTTGTGTTTTCATAAACTATGTTTATAATTGCTTTGGACTTATTCTATCAGGTATTTTTCCTAGTATCTCTTTCAGGACTTATGTAATTTGTTTTTTTGGACTTATTTATTTTAGACTTATTCTATCAAACTTTATGTTGTGGTGTTTTTTGCCTTAGCATAATTATTTAAAACATTTCATTTGATAGAATTGGGTCTTCAACATATTTATTTCAGACATTTTGTCCAATAAAGTAGACCCTTTAGACTTTTTGTCATGTAAATTTTTCCCTATGAAGTAGACCCTTCAGATTTTTATAGCTGCCCTTTGGCCTTTTTTTATAACCATTTTTCTTGACAAAATGACCCTTCAACTTTTTTCCAATTTCCCTTTGGCCTTTTTCCTAAAAAAAATTCCCTTTAACCCTTTGTGTAACCTAACCTTTAGGATTTTTATCCCAGACATTTACACTATGAACTAGACCCTTTAGACCTAATGCACTTACCCTTCAAGATTTTTATCAAAGGCTAATTCCTTCAAACTTTGTGTTTTAGACATTCTATCCAACAAAATTAGGGTCTTTAGAACATTTCCATTAGACAAAATATAAAAGACATACCCTACTTCAAAGTGGCACCAATATGTAGAGGTCATTTTATTATGAACTTAGTCTAAGATTTTATCCTAGTCCCTAATCATATTTATTAATACAACAAATACCTTGGGCTAAAATATTTATGTAGGGTCATTTATATGTTTTCCAAAGTATTATGTTAAGTCCTTTATTTTATGCCCATAGGAATACTATAAATAGAGAGATGTCAAGTGGTATACATGTGCGATCAAAGTACAAGTCAAATGGTCCAAGCCAAGATCTTACGTTACACATTTGCTTGGGCCCATTTGATCTAATGTACAAGATCAAGTTGAAATATCAAATAATCTATTGATCTCTATGAGGGTGACAAATGTAACCATTGTTGGAGCCTATTATAATGATCAAATGACCCATGAGAATAAGTAAGGAGTCTAATATAAAGAGCTTAGAGATACCTAAGTAGTTGATAAGTGTACACACATGAAGTAGAGTGAACTAGGAAATCACAAGTGTCAAGATCATAAGGAGTTAAGTCAATTTGATAGTAACATGGATATCTTTGACATTCATGAAAATGTTAAAATTAATCTCTGAGATAAAAGTTTTGGATTTAAATTATTATGGTCATGTGGATGTCTTTGATAGTCGTGAGGATGTCTTTTACGATCATGTGAATGCAAAATTTAAAATCAATAAGAAAATGATAGGGGATTAAATTGTAATGGTCACATAGACATCATAGATGGTTGTGAGGACATCATTGATGGTCTCATGAACATCATATTTAAGCTCATAAATTAATCATTTTAAAATCAAAGGTTAGTAGGCCCATACAGATCAGTGACTAATATTGATCCATACAATTGATCTGATGGTGTGAGATCAATAAAGAATTTTCAAAGGAACAAGGACATGATAAGTCACGCTCATAGGAGTCAATGAGTCAAATCAATAAGATATATGAATTGTATTAACTTAATCACAAATGATTGATAGTGTGATATCAACATGGAAAATTCAAAGGCCACAAAATAAGTGAGGAGCTACCAAGTGGCATAAAAACATTCAATCTAGGACTATAAAGAGCATAAGCACTCTATGAAGTTTCCAAGTGGCATGCTCATATTCCATAATGTATAAGACTAAATGATGCGAGTCAACAGTGTAATTTTCCAAGATCCAGACCCACTAAGGTAAGGACATGTGTCCTAAAAGAAATAGTCATAATTAAAAAGGTAGCAAACAAAATGACATAAATGTATCATGTATATCTTTGGACACTTAATATATATTTAAAAATAGATATTGGGTCTCATATTTAAGCTAAGAAATGAACATGCATGTGTTAGAACTAATCTAGTTAGTGAATATGAAAGTGAAGATCTAACAACAAAACAAGATAAGGCTACAATTACATAGCATATCAAAAGTAAATAAAGTGAACATTGTCAATTATTTCAAGTTAATACCCTATAAATATTTCAAAATGCATATTTTATAAAGGCATAGGTGGGCATGCAATGCACAATTCAATTAGATTGGTCACATCTAACAATAGTGTCACTAGTTCTAAAACATTGGTAAAGTGGTACTTATGTCTAAGTTCCACTTGAACATGGCTAACTTAAAATATCAATAGGTTGTTCTCATAACCTATAAAAGGATGTATTGTCATTAATTTCAATCTATAATTGTAAAAAGTGACTTTATACACATGCACATGTTGCATATCTTTGGAAAAGTCTAATTTAAACTAATAACTATAAGTAGACTCTTACACAATTTTATACCATAGTTAGAACTTAGTTTATAAATATCACATGTAATGACCTTGCATGAGTTTGGAGGATGAGGTGACCCCTTCCCCAAGTCTATATAATTAATTTTAATGTAACTTGGATTTTTGTCAATTTTAAATATAGGAGAAGCATCAATTTTGATCATCAACAAATATGTTTGTGTATTTTCTTTCCATGTTATGTGTAATTAGTTTTTACTTTCTTTGGTTGTATGTTTCAATAATATTTAGTGTGCAATAGATGTGAATGGATTATTGATTATTTTGATTGATTTATTGATATGTATATGTGAAACAACTATTGAGAGATTGGTAAAATATATTGATTAAAATATTCAAGTTGTTTGACTCATATTTCTAAATGTGTACTATTTATTTATTTGATGTAGTTTTCTATGTGTGTGCCAAAGCTAACTCATATACTTCACTATCCTATACCATAATATCTTGATTAAGAGTGTGAAACAACTTCCATAAAAGGAGTAATGCTTATCTAAGGCCTATGAATTTCCTACATCAGTATATCCTTAGACTTCTTAGTCATGTTTGATTATGTGTGTGAAATTTTTGATAGCAATAAACATAGGTTATGATAGCACTTATCCTTTTATAAACCAACCAGAGAAGTAGTTACTAAAAACCATAGAGCCTTATTTTATAATTTATGCTTCCCTCTTTTTTGAGTTTGTTTTGAGACCTACCCACTTTAGATTATAAGCCAACCATCCATCCAACTCTTGTAGAGACTCACTACACCTTAGGAACCACACCTCTATCCAAAAAAATTTATCAAAAACCTACATGCCCTACTAGCTATTCCATCAATAGATTATCAAAGATTGAATACCTACAAATCATGCACTAGAGTGGATTTTACCTCCATTGAGATCTTAAAACATTATAGGCTACCTCATTATGTTGTAGTGTGTATAAAACCTACATCAATAGTAAATTGGCACTAAGAGAGTCATCACCTCTAATTGTACTAAATTTTCTTTGAGAATGGATTGGCTTGATGAATCACTCATAGATATCCTAGATATTCAACATTATGTCCCCAATGACCCATTTCCAAACTTTCCTAGGTTCCATAATAATCACCTAAGATCTGCTGAAGGGCATCTTGCTACCTACACATATGATATGCATGTTATGGATATAAAATTTAAGATTTAATCTACAGGTTATTCCTATTCATGCTATAATAATAAATATATGATTGGTTAGGAGGGTTGGCACCTAGTTCTATTACTAGTTCGAGTGATATTGAGGAGCATTTTTTATTCGATTTGGTCCAAATATTGATGTTCATGATTTAAAAATTAATTTAACATATTCAATGAGATTATCTATAGCAGGTATGTTGGATATGAATTATACAAAATCTATCCAAAGAGAAATATTTTTATTATGCCCAAATAAGAATATAGTGGAAGGGTTTCCTTTTAATCTAGGCATTATAGACAAAGAAGAAGAATATATCCCTAGATGAAGAGCATATTGCATCTATCAATGAATAAATTATAATGTTATAGGATAAATTGATATACCAACAACAAGAAGAGGAATCCATCAAGCTAGGAAAATTGGATCATGCTAGTTCCATCCCTATATTTGATGAGATATTTGAATAAGAAACTAAGGACAATGAGGAAAGTGTCAATTTAGAAGAACATTTCAAACCTTTGTCATAGCTCTATGAGATATAATATGCTCAAGTAGAGGATCAATTACATGGCCTTGAAAAATAAGATATTAAGTTTAAATATGGTGTTAATGACTCTTGTGACTACTAGTTTGCATCTGAATCTCTATTAAAAGACTCATTTGATGATTATCTCCTTTGATCATGGAAGATTCAATGTTAAGATTTTAGAATATGTTATACCTAAGGTAGGCACACATTTTTATCATGAGGTAAATGAAAAAGGTATGTTGGCTTCTCCCAATAATTTTGATTTTATTTTTGAGTTACCTTTTAATGGAATTAGTTCACATAGATGCTCATAACTTGATTTGATAGATGATGAATTTAATTTAGTGCCTAATTCTAATGTGAAAGAAATTATGGTTGATTATTTGATTGACCAGGAATGCTAGTGTGTGTCAACATCAACATCATTTGACATTGAAGCAAAGACCTTTGATTACACATATAATGCCCCTAAAGTTGTATATCATCCAGATTATAACTATTCAAAAGAATCATATTACTCAGATGGTAATAATCAGAGTCTCAATTCAAAAGAACAATAACAAAAGGATCAACAACATGTAGTGGATGGGATGATCCATTTTGAATTAATAATTAATTAATCTCTCACTCCTAAAATAATAAATAATAAGTGCTAGGTAAGAAGAATTTTTATTCATAATTTGGAAAGTCAAAAGCTGATTCATTCCAATAGTGAAGGTCACACTCAAAATGAGAGTTTAGATGAAGTTTTTGAGGAAAATGTTGTTCATGATTATACTTATGATTTTGATTCTATCTTTGCGCACCTTCCCCATAATGAGTTCATGGAGGTTACTTTCAAGACTATAGGTCAGATCTAATATCCATTTTAGGAGACAATTTGGATGAGTTATTTGTTTATTGTGTCTAGGATGTCCCAATGAGTAACCCTAATTTTCTATTTTACAATATGAGTGAAAGGCTCAAAATTCTACTAAATGAATACAAGGATGTCCCTGCCTATCTCAAAACTTTAATGAGGGGAAACCATATTTTTACCAAAGAGTGAGAAGTATACCAAACAGAGTTTCCAAATCCATCCCCCATCTTGTTTGGGTTTTCCTTAGAGTAGGATTAGGTTAATTTTATTATTTTATGTCATTTATTTTAATTAAATTAAGTTTATTTATTTCTTCAATTAGATTTCATGCTTTCTAGACTAGATTTTTGTTTCTTTCTTAGTTGATTTCCTACTTTCATAGATTAGTTGTTTGTTGCTTTCTATGACAATCTAAATTGTGTTTACTTTGACCATAACCAAGATAAAAATCCAAATCAAATGAGCTTATGACTTTTATAAAGGGGATAAATTAAAATTTTGACAATCTAGGACTCATTTATAGGTTAGGTGTATTTTTATGTTTTGAGTCTTCAGGATAAATGTATGTAATCATGAACCATTCTAGATATTGTCATAATTGAATACTTTTATCAGGAATATAGAAGTTGCTATTAGATTACTTCATACAAATTGAGAAATTCTTCTTATTTTATTAGATCAAATGCACTTATCACATTAAATACCTATTGAAAATGATAATTTTGGGTGTAGATGTAGTTGGTAGGGGCATTTTAGTAATGAATTATTTTACAATTAAACCCACTCATTAGGGTTACAAATATTCTCTTTTCATCCAAGAAAAAAATAAAAATAAAATAAGAAAGAACCAATGAGTTCAAAAGAGCAAAATAAAATCTAAATAAAATTAAAAGGTTCACATGATGAAATAAGGTCAATGTAACACACATCATTATCAAAATACATTAATAGAATTAGAAGAGAAGGATCCTAAGGTATCTATATCGTGGATATGGATGCCTACCTAGTAATAGAGCAATGCCTAAGCTTCCCTTCCTTTTCAGCTTTAATAGATAATAGAATTAAACTTATAGTTTCATCAAGCCTTTAAAAAACTCATCACAATAAGGGATAAATGAATTACACATTTTGACACACATAGATCCAAGAAATTGGAAGGCAAGTATGTTGTGTGAAGGAACTTAGGAGTCTCTTCCATGTTTATGATTTAAGTATTCTTCTATAACACACTTCATGATTGATTTAAGGATTGTTAGACAAAGTTCTTAGTTCTTGAATACTCGAGAGTATTTCCCTTGTAATCATATTTTGTTGTACCCAACATCCCCTATTTATTTATGAAAATAGGGACCTAATTTTTTTAGATTCTGGTATTAATGTTTATCTCCTCTTCTATGTGTTTTTATAAAATTCTAGGAAAAAACTAACTATTAGCCTTTCATACTTTGGCAAAATGGCATTGGTGTTGTGTTTTCATAGACTATCTCTATAATTGTTTCAGACTTATTATATCAAGTATTTTGTCTAGTATCTCTTTTAGGACTTACGTAATTTATCATTTTAGATTTATTTGTTTTATACTTATTCTATCATACTTTTTATTGTGGATTTTTTTTCCTCTACATAATAATTTTGGATATTTTGTCTAATAGAATTGGGTCTTCAACATTTTTTTTGGAAATTTTATCCGACGAAGTAGACCATTTAGAATTATTTTCATGTGTATTTTCCCTATGAAGTAGACCTTCATAACTTTTACAATTACCCTTTGAACTTTTTATTTTGGCTATTTTTCCTAACAGAATAACCCTTCAAACTTTTTACAATTGCCCTTCAGCCTTTTTTGTGGCCTTTTTCCTTATAGAATTGCCTTTTATCCCTTTGTGTAACCTACCCTTTGGGACTTTTATCTCAGACATTGACCCTATGAAGTAGACCCTTTTGACCTAATGCACTTACCCTTTAGGCTTTTTATCAAAGGATAATTCCTTCAGACTTTATGTTTTGGACATTCTATCTAATGAAATTAGGGTCTTCAGAACATTTCCCCCAAACAAAATCCCTAAAATAATACCCTACTACCAAGTGGCACCCCTGAGTAAAGGGAATTTAATTATGAACTTGGTCTAATATTTTAACCCAAGCCCTAATTATATTTATTAAATATAACAAATACCTTTGGCTAAAATATTTATGTAAGGTCATTTACATGTTTTCCAAAGTATTATGTTGAGTACTTTATTTTATGCATGTAAGAATAGATTAAATAGAGAGCTTCCAAGTGGCATACCTACATGATCAAATTACAAGTCAAAATGTCCAAGAAAAGATCCTATGGCATGCATTTGCTCAGGCCCATTTGATCTAATGACACAAGATCAAGTTAAAATGTCAAATAACCTACTGAGCTTTGTGAGGGTGAAAAATGTCACCATCATGGGATCTTTCTATAGTAATCAAATGACCCATAAGAAGAAGCAAGGAGCCTAAAACAAAGAGATCAGAAAGCCTTGAGTAGCTATCAAGTGGCACACACATGAAATAGAGTGAACCAATAAATGACAAGTGTTGAGATTTCAAGGAGTTAAGTCAATTTGATGGTCATGTGAACATCTTTGACATTCACATGAGCATCAAAATTAAGCTCAAAGATAAAAGGTTCAAGTTTATATTATGATGGTAAAGTAGATGTCTTTGATAGTCACAAGGATGTCTTAATTGGTTGGATGAATATCAAATTTAAGATCAATAAGGAAATGATAGGGGATTAAATTTTGAATGTCATGAGGATGTCATTGATGATCAAGCTAAGATCAAATTTAAGATCGTAAATTAGTCATTTTGAAATGAAAGGTTAGTGGGCCCATGTAGATCAACAAACACCTTTGATTTGTATAATTGATCTAATGA
The DNA here is from genome assembly GCA_037957365.1 of Torreya grandis. Lineage (NCBI taxonomy): Eukaryota > Viridiplantae > Streptophyta > Pinopsida > Cupressales > Taxaceae > Torreya > Torreya grandis. The sequence goes on from JARHVA010000152.1 coordinate 405,707, forward strand.
TATGAGATTGATAGAGATATTTTAAGGGAATGAGGATGTTAAAAGTGCCAAAATTGTAGGATTCAATGAGTCAAAACACTAAGATCTATGAACCATATTAACTTGAGCATAGATGATCGATGGTGTGAGATCAACATGGAAACTTCAAACGTCTTGAAATAAGTGAGGAGCTACTAAGTGGCACAAAAACATTCAATATATGACTATAATGAGCATAAAGGCCCTAGGAAGCTGTCAAGTGGAATGCTCACATTTTATCATGCAAAAGACTGAATGGTGCAAGTTGATAATGGGCTTTTCCAAAATCTTAACCAAATGAGGTAAGGATGTGTGTCCTAAAGGCAATAACAATATTTTTAAAGGTAGAAAATGGAATGACATAAATAGAGCATGTATATCTTTGGATGCTTGAGTTATATTTAATGATAGACATTGGGCATCATAGTTAAGCTAATATATGAACATGCATGTCTTAGAATTAATCTAGTTAGCAAATATGAAAGTGAAGATCCAACAAAAAAAAAGAGAAGGCTATAATTATATGGCATCTAAAAGGTAAATTAAGTGAACACTATCAATTATTTTGAATTAAGATTCTGTAAATCCTTCCAAAGGGAAATTCTATAGAGGCATAAACAAGCAGGCAATGCATAGTTCTATTGATTGGTCACAACTGACAATAGCATCATTTGTTCTAAAACATTGGTAAAGCAAATTCTTATGTCCAAGTTCCACTTAAAAATGGCTAATTTAAAATATCAACAGGCTATTCCCATTAACCTATAAAAGGAGATATTTTCATATAAATTGAGCTATAATTGAAAAAGTGCCTTTATACACATGCACATATTTCATAACTTTGGTAAATGATAGTTTAAATTGATAACTATAAGTAGACACTTATATAGTTTTAGACCAAAGTTAGAACTTAGGTTCTAACTATCACATGTAATGACCTTACATGAGCTTTAAGGATGAGGTGACCCCTTCCCCAAGTCTATATAAATAATTATAATCCAACTTGGATTTTTATTAAAGAATTTTGAATACAAGAGAAACAATAATTTTAATCATCAATGAATTTGTTTGAGTTTTTTTTTTCCAATTTCTATGTAATTAGTTGTTAGTTTCTCTGGTTGTATGTTTCAATAATATTTAGTGTGCAATAGATGTGAATATATTTTTTATTATTTTGATTGATGTATTGATCTTTATATGTGCAATAACTATTGAGAGATTGGTAAAATATATTGGTTAATCTATTCAAGTTTTTTTATTCATAATTATAAACGTGTACTAGTGTTCTATTTGATGTAGTTTTCTATGTGTGTGGCAAAGCTTCCTCAGATACTTCACTAGCTTGACCCATAATCTTCTAAGTAAGAGTGTGAAATAGCTACCCTAAAAGGAGCAACCTTTGTTTTAGGCCTATGAATTTACTACATCAATATCTCCTTAAACTGCTTATCCATCTCTGATTGTGTGTGTGCAATTGTTTCTAGTAATAGGCATAGGTTCTGAGAGAACTTGTCTTTTAGAAACCAGCCAAGGAAATAATTCCTAAAAACCATAGATATTTATTTTCTACCTTACCCTTCCCTCCTTTTTTAATTTTTTTAGGATCTACCCACTTTATATTAGAATCCAACCATATATCCAACTCATGTGGAGATTTTATACCTTTTAAGAACCACACCTCCATCTAAAAACCTTGTTAACAACTTGTATGCCCTACTATATATTCCATCAATAGGTTGTCAAAGACCACATACTTGAAACTTATGTCCTATAGTGGATTTTACCTCCATTGAGATCCTAGAATGTTAGATGCTACCTCTTTATGCTATGGTGTGCATAAAACCCCCATCAACACACCCATCCATGTGAATGTGGGATAAGCTTCCTCAATGATCTAAATTAACACCTAAAAAATCTAAATAAACATGTGTAGGGAAAAACCATTCAAAGGAATAAAAACCTACACTAACCCCCTATGCATAGATTAGGTGGTTAGTGGAATTAGGTATTGAACTAAAGGCCTGATGAGGTACCCTAGTACATATAAATTCCCCCTTAAAAGAGGATGATATATTTTCTTGAACCCCAAGAAGATTCCATAAATGAAGATACTTGTTCTCAATGAAAAGTTTGGTGAATATATCAAAAATTTGTTTAATAGTCTGGATATAGTGGAGATCAATGGCTTACTCATGGATAAGATCTTAAATTAAATGCATATGAATATTGATATTCTTAGTTCATTGATAGAGGAATAGAATATTGAATATATATTTTGTGTTTTGGTTATATTAGAACATGACTATTTGTCATCAAAACTAGATACAAAACTTAGTGGGAATCCCTTGATTCTAGATAGCCTTAGTTGTAAAATAAACACATCCTTTATATTATGTCATCATATTAGATAAATCAATAGCATTTCACTTCTTTCTTGACCAACTAATTGGTATTAAACTAATAGAAAAATTATACCCTAAAGTAGACTTATGATTATGAAAATATCCATCCTAATTTGAATCTATATACCCAATCAAGTCAACATCAATTCTTGATCCATAGTGAATACAAAAAATATGAGTACCTTGAATGTAGTGGAGAATATATGTAGCTACTTTCCAATGTAACTCATGTGGTTTTTTCATACATCTAGAGACCATGCCCACTACATATGAAATATCAAGTATAGTGTGCATAAGATAGATGAGACTACCAATAAGCTATTTATATTAGGTAGAATCAACCAAATGATATGGACAATTAATGGATAAAAATACCTAATAGTTTGCACAATCCAAATACAACTTTCTTCTTTTAGGCCTAGTCTCTTGTAACCCTTCTTGAGCACAAAGCTTGCTGGTTTAAGAAATATATATGGGTTAAGGATAAAATAAATACATTTTTTTATACCCTTTATACCATCACATATTCACACAAATTTTTGTGTTTTAACTCTCAAGGGAAGTTTATCTATTTCACAACACCTTTCTACAATTAGGTCTCCTTAGGCCTAGTTCAAGAGAACTTATTTGATTCCATAATGTACGATCTTATACAGTTATGAAACATTATAAATAATTTATATCATGTTAAATTACATCATATTACAAATTTTTACTATTTTTTTATGGTGGAAACAAAATTTGATCAACTTTGAAGTTCCAAATCCTAGTTTGGGCCTTAACAGTTCTAAGTGGGATAATTTAAATTATAAACAACTTAAAAAAATAATAAGACCATTATTATATATAACCTAATTCACTTCACATTCAAAAATAGTTATGTGTGTAAAAAAAACATCATAATATTCGAACATACTGATTTATATAATTTTGGGTGCTTTTATAGGATTGTGTTTAGAAAAATGAAGTTTTGAGTTGAATCAGTCACTTATAAATGGATTTATAATAATAAAAAAGGATTACTAGAGGTTAAGATACCTTTAAAAATGGTATGATAATGATCTATTGTCACCTCAATACTCCATTCTATGTTCTTAACTATGCTTGAAAGATCTGAAGGTACCAATGAACAAAATACAATGTTTACCACACATTAAACCTCATATGCATATAAACCATTCATTGAAAACAAATTTTAAATTATAAGAAGCTAATGGACCTAAAATTTGATCAAGGAGGCATGAAAAAGGTTGAGACACTTAACCAATCCTTCAATATTGCCAGCTCCTTATGATAGAAACTTTCAACACTCTATTCATTATCCGAGTCTACCTGTAAATTACACACTATGATAATTTAAGGGTTTGTTGATTTCATGAGCTCTCACTTGTGATTCAAACCCTTAAAATGACATGAGATGTTCCTTTAAGACTTGAAGAAACAAGATCAACTACTTGTTTGGCTAGAGAAGCTAAAAACTCATCAAAACTATCCTACTGTATTTGTCCTATGTAGATATGGATGACATATAAATCCCTTTAGTTATTAAGGAATGGTCATATGGATTATGGGTCTAATCTATAAACAAATTCCCATAGATGAAATCTAAATGAGTGTATTTACCCTAGCTAATATCTTGAGCCTCCATTATCTCTCCTCTGTATAATCTAAGCATAAAATTGAGGAGCTCTTCAAGCCTAACAATGATATTGAGTAGGAGATAGATCAGTTTTGATCTCTCTAGGAATTAAAACACTTTACTTACTCTTTGAATTACCATTACTAAACACCCTATATAAATCCTTGACTTCTATACAGATTGGTACCATTTAGGAGACCTTTGTAACCTAAAATTTCTCTACATTTTCTCTTAATTTATACCAAAATACATGATTAGTAGGTGTTATGGACGAAAAATAGGAGTCATGTGATGTTTTTAAGTTGATGGTATGAATTAGGGGAGTTGAAAAGTCATAATGATAAGTGTGGGGCCCATTAAGGGGATTTAAGCATTGACCATGGTGGTAATGGGATCAATGGGGTATGAAATGCATTGGTGATGGTATAATAAAGTTCATGAGGTCTATTTATGGAATATAAGGTGAATTAGTGTCCCATCAAGGTCAAATTAGGCCTCATTATGATCAAATATATTGCATTTAGCACACATACATGACCTTAAAGAGGCATATCAATTGAATAATATGCTAATATCTATGAAGAGACCATTATGACCTAAAAAATACCTCAATTAATCCCTAAGACACTTCTCATGATGTTCTTGAAAGTTTTCAAGATTAACATACTTTATATAATTAGACATATAGGGGTGTTTATGAATCTTCATTAGACTACCTTCTTTATTCACCTTCACCATGGCATTTGTCACATGTTGGAGCTCCATAAAACTAACTAAGGACATATTAAACATGTTCAATCATAATGAAACACTTGATTAAAGCTGAAATAGAGGTATGGAGGGTCAAAAAATTATGTTATAACATGACAAGATAGTTAATATTTTAAATAACCTAACCTCACAAGATGAATAACAACCATGAGGACTAATGATTTTGGGTCATGACTCAAGGAATTAAGGTTAACCCATTTAAAGGTATAAGAATATAAAGTAGTCAAAATTTCTTGTGACTACTTCAAAATGGGAAGTCTTGCATCTATACCATAAAAATGTAGGTAAGGGGAGTGTCAAGTAGACCTCTTAGGTGTGACTCTATCTACCCATAAGGAAATATTCAACTTAGTGTGACATTCCCTTTGACTATCCTCCATGGTCCTCTTAATGATCCTTATCAAGTTTTTATTTGTGGACTCTTTATCTCATTGACCTATGGGTAATAGTTGGAGGAAGCTTTGAGGTAGATTCCATAGCTAATGGAACACTCACATAATTTATCACTATTGAATGCCAAGGCATTATCAAATATTATTGATGAAGGTACACCAAATTTAGTTATAATACTATCATAAAAATCCAATATTTATTTCTCATTGGCCTCTTTAAGTTTAGCTACCTCCACCCACCTTTTGAAGTAGTCAGTGGTTTCTAGGACCCACTTATTCCCAACACTAGAAGGGGGATGTATCATGCCTATGAATTCTAATCCCCATTGCATGAAGGACTGCTCATATTAGATGGATTTCAATGGTAAGATAGTTACCCTTTGTTTTCTAATGAACATGGAAAACTTTGATCAGTTCCTAATCCAAGCATGTGAGTCTATAAACAAGGTAGGAAAAAAATATTCTTTTCTAATGATTTTAGAGTCTTTAGTCTTGGCAAAAAAGTTCCCACCTATAGGCCCACCACGAAACTACTCAAGTAACTTGTCAATTTGTCTTGATTTAACACACCTTAAAAGTAAACATCCTATATCCTTATTGAATAACACTCTATCCATAAAGATATAAGGTATGGTTTATAGCCTAAAATGTCTTCATTTGGTCCTATTCAAGCCCATATGACATTGACTAGTTTGGATAAACTTAATAAATCATGGGTTTAGTGAAAAGGTATCATGCTTAAAGTTGTCTACTAACTATATTAGACTACCAACACCATGTATTTTTCTTCTCTAACCTCTACTTCAAGATGTTCATATATCCCTCTACCACTGATCAGCTTGGTAACCCTTAAATCAATGTCATATTCCATACATTTTTTCACCCACCTCATTCTCTTATTACTTATATCTCTATTAAGTACGAACTCCTTGATACTTAGGTACACTACCATATAATAAATTTGTTGTTAAACACCATATGTCTAAACTTGTTAAGCCCCCTCATAACAATAAGGACATGATTTTCCACAAAAGTGTATCTTTATTCATATCCTTATAGGGCTTGATTGAACAAGGCAAATGATTTTTCAAGTCCATAATTTTACTACATGAGCATGGTAGAAATGGCATTAGTTATGGAGAATTCATACATGAAAAATCTTTGCTAAATTCAGGGTCAAGGAGGGTAGGAGATTGAGAGATGGCTGATTTATGGCCTCAAACCTTATCTTTCCTTCCTTTCTCCATGTGAATTCATTATGTTTATTGATTATATGAGTAATTTGATTCACCAACTCTATAAATCCTATAATAAACCTCCTTATGAAGTTAATCTTTCCCAAGAAGCTATATAAACCTTTATTTTGCTTGGGTAGGGGTAATGATAGGATTTATTCAATCCTCCAAAGGTCTATGGAAAGTCCATCCTTTGATACGCCATGTCCCAATAGTCTGCCCTCATGGATTACAAATATGCATTTCTTGGGGTTTAAGGAGACCCCAAACTCCTTGTATATATCAAAGACTAAACTCAAGCATGACATGTGATATTTAGGGTCCTTTGAAAACATAGTAATGTCATCAAGATAGACGATCACCATCCCACTAATGAGCCCTTGAAAGGTAACACCCATTTCCCTTTGAAAAGTTTCCCCTGCTTTGGATAATCCAAAATGTATCTTCATGTATGCATAGGTGCCCCACTTTAATGTGAAGGTGGTCTTATGTCTATCTTCATCCCTTACCAATATATGATTATATCTATATTATCCATATATCAAATAAAATATCTTATATCTTGAAACCTTATGAAGGATCTAATATATGGATAGTAGTGGATAATGGTTTCTCAAAGACACCTTGTTAAGGTCTCTAAAATCAACATATAAGCATATCTCCCCATTATTATTCCTCATAAGCACAAGGTTTTCCACCTATGAGGAATGTATAATTGGGAATATGATCTTAGATTCAATTAGTTTTGTTAATTCCCTTCTCATGAGATATTAAACCTTAGGGTTGACAAGTATTTACTTCTACCTTATTGATTTTGCATTGTATTCCTAATCTATGGTGTGTTAAGATAATTTAAGGTCAAAAACTTTTAGATCATGGTAATCCCATGTAAATACATCTATAAACTCCTAACATAAGGCCATGAAGGTATATCTCTTTTCCTTGGTGTTTAATTTTCCTAACTTAAGCAACTTGTCTTTGAAAATGCCTACCTTGTCATAGTGTTCCACTATAGTTGAGATACTCACCTTGTCCTTCCTCAACTGAACATATTAATTTAAGATGGTCTCTAATGCAACTAATCCTTTGGGAATTTTTTTAGTCCTTAACTATATAATCTAGTCACCAGATTGATGTTGTAGTCTACCTTGATTCTTATGACAGAATTATGCCTCATACATGAGAAAACAAGCAATCTAATTATCATTGTCAAAGACTTTCCAACTCACATCATTATATAGTATAGTGTCCTACACACAACCTTGATTTTTGACTACCGTTGAGTGCTTTTGAATCCATGAGTAATGTCATATTATGCACCAATGTGAGCTTGTCTATCTACATGATTATTGGACTCACTTGGTATATAATGAATGTCAAAGTCTAAGAAGTCCTCCAAGAGATCCTAAACTCAATGTTTGTAGGCCTTCAAAATATGATTATTTACTACACTAACACCTCTCACCTACTGTACCACTAACTTACTATCCCCTTTCACTTTCAAAAGTTTTATTCCTCTTCTCCTTTCCCATTGTAGCCCATATATAAAGGATTCATAATCTATAGTGTTTGAAGTGAAACTAAATTAAAAACTTAATATAGAATAATACCTCTAAATATAAGGGAAAATAATCATCACTCCTACTCTACTCCCATTATTTGACCGTGATCCATCAAAGAATAAAGTCCATATGCCTTCATGCTCTTGAGTTGGGCTTATGAGACTAGGTACAACATTTCCTTCTTTGTGAATATAGTAGACACCTATGTATACCTCTTCAGTGGTCTTGTAGGGGTCAAAACCATCATTATCATCTACCCATTCATCAAGTAAAAGATCTGGGATGCCTTAAAGTAGTTCTTTGTGATCTTAATCACCGATATGCTCATATTTATCAAGGATAATATAGTTCACATTGGATAGGTTGGGAATATAGGGTAATAAGTGGAACCTATAAATATTTTAAAACCTAATGGTGAACCTTATCCCATACTTAGTCCTAAAGACCATGTATGACCAGTCAAAATAAATATACCCCCCAATATTTGTAGTTAAATCCCTAGATAGGTATAGGGTAAAATATGAAGGTAAATTACCATGACATCTTGGGAGATGATACATTTAGGGCAGGAATCCAATACTATCTTGAGGTCCTTAAGAACACCTAATATCTTTGTGGGAGACCCATATAACTAAAAAACTTCATTTTCATTAGGTTCATATTTAATATCTAACTTATCAGCTATGGCTTTTGGCATGATAAAAGTAGAAGTAATACTATTTATCATGTAATTATAGACAAAAGAGTCTCTTATTATGAACGATAAGTATAAATTAGGTGTCTTAACTACTTTAGGATATTGTATTTCAATAGGTGGATTATCATTAACATAAACTACACTCACCTTATTAGCTTTCTTGTTCAAGAGTGAAAGCTTAAAGAGCTATTGTTAAAGGAGATCTTTTTGCCCTAGAATGAGTAAAGCATCCCATATAGGAATAAAATCATTGGAATTATTTATTGTCATAGTTTTTTCATTGATTTAAATCTAATTTTATTGATGTATAAATGCATTTAGTGAATATGCATGGTGTGTGGGGTATGAGATTATATACCTGATATGAAGACTTGACATAGAATATAGTGAGATACAAAGATCCTTAGTCAAGCTTCAAATATCTACATAAGCATCTCTAAATATTATCTATTGAGATATTAATATGTTTTGTTGAAGCTCCAAAGATTTGTTGTTAGTTTCAAATATCTACCAGGCAGTTGTAAAGATGTTCTAATGAAGCTTCAAAGACCTATCCAACCATGCTCTGAAGATGCCTAGTTGTACTCTACATATTAATATAGAAACTCAAATGATATATATATATATATATATATATATATATATATATAAACTCTTTATATATCTTCTTTTAGACATTACTATTCATAGTAATAGTCTAAAATGATCTAATAATGTCTCTCTATTAAGAGAGAATTTGAAGGCAACCTAATGATTATTCTAAGGTTGATGTCAAGTTTTAGGTCATGATAAGCATGTTTTAAAGTAATAGTCTTTGAATACAAGGTGTATAAGAATAAAGGAGTGTTTCAAGGTCATTTTTAAGCTTTAAGTGCTTAAAAAGTCTCGTCATGACACTAGCCATTGCATGAAGAAACCTTTTGAGAAGGTATGATCTTGGTGGCTTGGTAAGATGAATGAACAAAGGCATAAGAGGATTTATGAGGTTATTTGATCAAGATTATGAGGTTTTGGATCACTCAAGTGATTCTTATGGTAAACATACATGGGTAAGAGATATAGACCTAGTATGTAACTATACCACCTCTAGACCCTGTTTCACCTAATAAAGCAACATGAGATGTTGATAAGAAATATGAAGAATAATTGATAGTGTTTTACCATGAGAAATTTTTTTTTAGTTTGTTCATGATGTGTTGAGATATTTTACATTGGCTATAAGATCAGCTTCGAGACCTATTGTGACTTATAGGTTAAAGGCTTGAAGAGCAAAGAGATAGATGGTGGCCACATGGGGTATCAAGATCAATTTTCAAGGAAATTTTAATTATATATGAATTGATAGAGGTGTTTCATGTTTTTTCAAGTATGTTTATAAAGTTTTAGGTCATAATTTGAAGGTTAAGGCAAGAAAAAGTGTTTTGAGGTCTCTCATTTGCACAAAATGAAGGGTCCTCAACCTGAGAAGAAATTTATAGTGTTCATTGGCATGTGTAACCTATAAACGATAACCTAATATATTAATTTTATATAGGAAAGTTTCATATCATAAATTTCCAAGTATTGGTTTTTGAATAAGGGGATAATATTTATGAATGATCGTTAAGACTATGAGATGGTTTGAACCCTTAAAAACCCATAATAGTGTTATGATGTGAAATAAATTTTTATAAAGTGATTATAATGTATTTTTTTGGATATTTTAGATATTTTATAATTAACTAAACTCTCTCAGGAATCTCTAAGTATGATTTATTTTTCAAGAGAGTGAGTGGACCCTATAAGAGAGGCCTTATTTTTCATAGATTTATTATAGCTGGCAGAGTTGTCTGACTCAAAGTTTATAATAAAATAGAGTTTTAATATTGAGACTTGTATCTTATGTCCATGGTGGTTTATGAGAATTTAATATCAATTTTGGGTGCTAAATTGATCATACAATTTAACTAGTCGCTAACAAACATAGTGGTGGAAATAGTGAGAAAACCAGACAAAAGTGAGAATCTGATTAGGGATATGTTATCATGGATTAGGGATGGATAAAAATGAAATAATATTTTTTTAAATAATAATAAATTTTCAAATTGGATATATATTTTTTAGGTTAGTGGTAATGATTAAAATGTTTCTCATAAGTTGACTTGTCTAGTGAAGATAAGATAGTGAAGGTGCAAGGTTGTGAGATTGGTATGAAAGACTAATATTTATATATAAATATGATATATACATATATAATAATAATAATATAATAATAATATATTATATTACACATGCATCAATATATTTTTAATTTGTATATACATGTGTAAAAATTCAAAATCACCACGACTGGTCGTCAAGGCAAACTGACAGTTTTGGGTAAGCAAGTTACAATGATGGGTTTGAGACTCTATGACATGTGTTGATATATATATAATGAAAATAATTATGTTTTTTGAGACTTTAATTACATATAAATTATTTTTATAATCTTTTAAGTTATTATAAGATCTTGAAATGTTGAAGCCAAAATAGCTTGTCTAGCTATGTAAGGACTGCGAGAGACAAGGTCAATAAATTGGTATACAACCAATATTTGACACTATAACTTATGATATATATGTTATATGTTTTTATGATATATATATGTTATATGTTTTTATGAGGATATTTTATGATAATATAAATTCATTAAAATTATCTAAAATTTATTCTAAAGGTGTTTTAGGTCATTGTTTCAATGACTATGTTTTGATGCTTGTTAGTAATTCTGAGTGGGCTACTTGTAGAAAAGGGTTTGAGTAATTTTTCATTGAGTTGTTAGATATAATTCAAATGTTTAAAAACCTAATTTAATGAGGTATATATGATTTTTTCCCCTTTTTTTTCAATTTTTTTTTTAAACTTTAGATGTTTAAAACAAACTTTCTAAGTATGCACATGCCTAATATGAACAATGTTAGTGATGTGTTCCAAGTAGTGGTCTGAGATAAAACGTGTTATGAATCTAAGATAATATTATTATGGGTATATTGGAGTGGCATATTTTTTTATATTATCATGTGAGGGTTTTGAATATGCTCCAATAAGATCAAAGGGTAACATGTGCTAATTAGTCTTAATAGAATTAGGTCTCCATGAGACTTAAAGGAGAGATAAGATCTAATTGAAATAGGTTAGACATAAAGGGAATAAAAAAAAATTATTCATGTATATGAGATTTATTAAGATCCATTCCATGGATGACCTAATAATATAATAATGTTTAGCGAAATAAGAATGATATGATCAAGTGACTTGTATAAATACTAGGCAATTTTAGGCCTATTTTGAGATGTGTTGAGTATGAAAAGAGCAAGTGAATAATATAAACCTTGGTAAGTAGAATACATTATTATATACCATTATAATAGTATAAATTATTAGTGATGAATCTTTCATATAGGTTTTTCATATGAGGATCAAGGTCATATTATCTAATCAAGTCAAGAATAGGGCTAGATGAGTGAAGAAGGCTAGAGGCTAGTTTGAGAGGGATCAAAGTGTGAAAATAGATACGGAAGAATATAATCATATATTGTAAGAAAAAAAGGTATTATGAAGGTGATCAAGTGTTTTAGGTGGTTTATTTGGTGTTGAGTCATCTAGGAGGTTGGTGCCTCCTTGCAAGTTAGTTCTTGTTGAGTTGAGTTGGTGCTTAGCTAGTTGGGGTTGGTACTCCATGTGAAGTGCGTGATTCACTAAATTTGGTGTTTGTATTATAGGATTATATTTAATTTTCATCATCAGTGGTTTTTCTTCCCCTTGAGAATTTTTCACATATATATTATGTTCATGTGTTTCATGCACTTATGGATTGGTGCTTATGCATGTTAAGATGTACATGCTTGTTTAAATGATCTATGATTGCCTAAGTAAGATTTTTAAATAAAGTTTTTCAATAATTATTCACTCACCCTTATTATTCATTTATATTTCAACATTTTGTATCATATCTTGGCCCTTTTAATCAAATCTAAAACTTAAGAATATCCTAGAAGCAAGGATGGCTAGTTAGCTAGATCAAGGTGGTTTCTCTAATAAAAAGGCTCTGTTATTTAATGGATCCAATTATGCCTTTTTTAATGTCAATATGAATAAATATTTTATTTACCAAGGTCATGATATTGTAATTTATTTGTGGATGTCTATAGTTCTCCTCTTATTCCACTAAATGATTCATCATGTAAGAAAGCTAGTGAAAACAACTCCAAGAAAATGAATGTCATTCTTTATGGCCTATCAAAAGTAGAGATTTTGAAGGTAATACACTATGAATTAGATAAAGAGATATGTGAAAAATTTAAGATTATATATGAAGAGACACCAAGGTGAAAATGGCCCAGTTACAGACCCATTGAAGATATCTTGAAAGCTTGAAGATGAAACCATTGCATCTTACCTATTAAGGGTTCATGAAGTTGTCAATATCATTAGAGGATTGGCAGAAGAAGTGAAATAATCTAATATTTTTAAAAAAGTGTTAAGATCAATAACTCTTAATTTTGACTCTAAGGTATCTTTAGTATAATAGATGCAAATTTGGACAAGTTAATAAGGATGGGCTTTATGGCATTTTGACTTCCTATGAGATGAGAACTAATGAAGGAAAACCTCCAAATAAGGAAGAAGCATTAAAAGTTGAGAAGAAGTCAAAATACAAGAAGGTCAAGGATGATGAATGATCAGTTATTGAAGATGATCAATTAATATCTATGTTTGCAATGAAATTTGGGTTTGGATCTAGTAAGTAAAAAGGTAAGTTGTCCTTCAAATGTTTCAATTATGGAAAGATTGGTCACTTCACATCCAAGTGTCCTAACAAGGATAAAATTTATCATAATGAAGAATGTGATGAACATCATGGAGATGACAAGAAGACCTATAATCCTAATAAAAACAAAAATAAGTTTAGTAAGAATGAAGGTAGGAAAGGAACTTTAAAAAATAAGAGAAGATTCTACACTAAATAAGATAACTCTTTTGATGTGAGTGACTCTAGTGAATCTAATAGTGATGGTGGTAATAATGAACCTAAACATGACAATAATGAAACCTTGTTCATGTCTATAGAATTATATAATGAGGGTTTTTAAAATGGGAAAGACCTTATGGTTGATGTAGAATTGGATGAAGAAGAAATAAAAGTAAATCTTGAGGTAGAATTGGTAAGTGCCTTCGAGGAGTTAAAGTTTCAAAAAATAAATAATAAGAATGTAAGATATATAGTTAAGGACTATGAGGAGTATATTGGCTTGTTTGAGGATAGATTAAGTAACACATCCAAGGATTATGATGATATCATCAATAAAATTGAGGTAAAAATGGAGATAGTTGATGTAAACTTGAAGACTAAAGAGGAAGAATGAAATAGATATAAAACTCAAATAGAATACTTGAAAGTTGAGTTTGATCAAGTATCTAGCAAGGTGAAGATCTTTGTGAGTTTTGAAAAGAGAATTGAGGCTCTATATGATATCTTTAATAGTCAAAAAATTTTAAGTGACAAGACAAGTCTTGGTTTCAAAGAAGATCAAAAGGAGGTACCTCTAGTCAATGAGAATACTATTGAAGACAAAAAGGTGAAAAAGAAAAGACCTATCAAACAGTCTCATGTTATAAGGTATGCTAGTTCTTTCAATGGTTATTATTTTGTATGCAGTTTGTTTGGTCATAAAGTAAGAGAATGTAGAAGACCCTCTAAGAATGAGTAATCATGGAACAATTGAAGGAGTGATAATTAACATTAATTAAATGATATGTATAAGGTGGTTTGTTATAGTTATCATAATGTAGGACACATTGTAATATTTTATCTTAATAGAGTTAAAAGGTCATCACGTCAAAAAAATAATTTTGAAGCCCTAGAGTGTAATATAGAAGGAAAATGAATGTATGGAAACCAAAGGTAGTAAAGATAGTTCATGATAAATCTACAAGCTCAAGTGGATTGCTTATTGTGATAGATCATACCTCATGTGTAAAATCAAGTTAGGAAATTCTATTGTGAGCTCACATTGATGATCAAATGGATGATGATGAGATCAAGCCTATAGTGCCAATCAAGCCCAAAAAGATATTAAATAACATTCAATCTTATAAGAGCATGGAGATCTAGGAATCTCCTAAACTGGTGTTGTTTTAGTTCTCTGTGGAAAGGGGTGACTCCGTTAGTCTTCATGGAGACACTCATCAGTAAGTGGAAGAATGGTGGATGCTTGTTGAGATTTTATAGGTGTTGTATGGTATGAAGACATTTTGAAGATTGTTGAGTTTGAGATGGAAGTGTGATATTTGGCATATTAAGAGGTAAATATTGGTACCGAGGTGCTTGATCTATATTGAAGATGGTATGTGTGTACTATTGATTTATATGGTGAGAAATTTGAGAAGACAAAGAGTGAGCATGTGTATTTATGTATGATCCTTCTTTGTTGAGTTGCTACATTGATTGATATGTGCTTGGTTTAAAAGAGAACTTGGTATATCTAAGTTATTTGTCAATAGAGTGGTTTCCTTTGTTATCTAGATAATGACAAGAATGGAGTTAGGGGGAGCATGATCTCTAAAATGTTTCATTATTATATTTGTTGAGAGTTATGAGAGAGAGAGTTGAGTGTTCTATATACATCAAGATGATCTTTGGGTGATGTGTCATAGGTATATATGCTTAGTATGCCCTAATTATGTGAGGTGAAGGTGATCAATCAAGATAGAAGTCTAGAAGATAGCGAACTAGGTGTTTTTATAGTCCTAATGAATATCGAACTATCATAAGAAGGGTTATCATTATGTATATGGATTAGATATGGCATATGAAAATCAAAGATGATTAGAAGAGACTATTTTCTTAGTTTTTGAAGATTTTGTGCCATCTAGTGTCTTTAAGAGGGAGTATTTGCTTATGGGGAGAAAAAGAGTTTCTAGAAGGTGTCTATAACAACTAATGATCCTAAGGTGAGTAATTGGTCTATATTTCTTTGTGTATTTTCTTGAAATTTAGGATCAAGGATCAAATAAGCCATTTATGGAAGAGCCTCGGTGATTAATGTCAAAGGGGAAGAAAGACCAATTTGAGGGAGAAGAGATTGACCATACTATATTATGTTTTTCCATCAATGATAAAGGGGGATTCTGTTGGCATAGTGTTGTCATTGATGTCAATCTAATGGCATTGATGTCTAGATGCATCCAGTGATGATGCATGGTGTGGGGGTATGAGCTTGTATGCCTAATATGAAGACTTGACATAGAACACATTTAGCTAAAAATATCCTTAGTCAAGATATGAAGGTCTGCATAAGAAACTCTAAAGATTATCCATTAATATAATAATATGCTCTGTTTAAGCTTTAAAGATCTATGAAGTAACTCTAAATACATTCTTATGAATCTCTAAAGAACTATCTAGTCATGCTTTGAAGATGCCTAGCCATGCTTTGAAAATTCCCAACTATACTCTATAGATAAATATCGAAACTATAAATATATCTAATATAGATATACATATATTCCCTCTCTATATATCTTTTTTTAGACATTACTATTCATATTAATAGTCTAAAATGATCCAATAATGTCTCTCTATTGAGAGAGAATTTAAAGGCAACTTAATGATTATTCTAAGGTTGATGTCAAGTTTTAGGTCAAGGTAAGCATGATTTTAAGTACTAGTCATTGAATACAAGGTGTATAATCATCAATTATTATTTTAAGGTTAGTTATCAAGATTTCTAAGTGTTTGAGAAGTCTAGTCATGACACTAGGCATTGCATGAAGAAAACTTGTGAGAAGCTATGAGCTTGGTTTCCTAGTGAGATGAATGCACATATGCATAAGAGGCTGTATAAGGTTGTTTGAGAATGGTTATGAGGCTTTGGATCACTTAAGTTAGTCTTAGAGTAAGCATACATGGGTAAGACCTCAAGACCTAGTATGCAACTAGACCCCCTCTAGACCCTACTTAGCCTAATGAAGCAACATGAATTGTTGATAAGATATATGAAAAATACTTAATAGTGTTTGAGTATGAGATATTTTTCTCTATTTTATACATGAGT